>CM060846.1:282248011-282848011 GCA_030762175.1 Metallyticus violacea | reverse complement strand
GTACCGGGTTCGAGTATCAGCTCGATATGATTAGAACAAAACCATTTTCCCTCACGCTCGTGAGTAACGCCTCTATGGACCATTTCACTGACAATACAACTTCCAGATTTTCAAACATCTTACCCGAGAGAATAGTATTGCAAGGAGAATGGGAAGTCGCACTGCAAAAGGTTAGGTACCCTGTGAAATTCTATAACGTAACAAATCACGAAAATCAAATCATTGGTACAATGTATAATATGGTAGCACCAGTGACACATTCAAAATTTAACTTACAATTGCCACATGGCATCGTGCACAATTCTAAGGATTTGGTACATGCTGTCAACTCAGTTATACGTGAAAATTTGCAAGTCGAAGACTTTTTCATTTATAACGAGAACAAAAATACTGCCAGCATCAACATCAAAGTCGCACAGAACAGTCATATCCCCAGCAGCAAATATGTAGGATATATAGAAAATGCTGAGTCCTCTAGGAGATCGAAAACAGAAACTAAATCCCCCTGAAGGCGGGAACCAAACGTTAAAAAACAAAGCTAGAAATATTGCTCCTACTAGAACTCCAAAACCTATCAATCCTAAACCACCAATCCCTCGTAAACCGGGCACTCCTCCTACGGTAGAAACGCAGGAAAAACCTGACATTCCTCCTAAAACCACGTCAAAGAACCTAATACATGTGCTGGTTTTGTCGCCATCTTTGGCCAAGATGATGGGGTTCGAACCTTACACAAACGTGGTTGAACAGGAAATTGGCAAACACCCTGTAGATCCGTACATGGGTTTCCCTTACGAAATGTTCATTTACTGTAATCTGATAGTACCACAAGTGGTGGGCAACACGTTTGTGCAAGTCATTGAAAGCGTCTCTGTAGAGTATGAAAAACGTGACAACACCTGCATGACTATTGAAAAGTCGTTCATTCCACTTAACTGGGTACCTTTGATGCAACAGGACTTTAAAATCGTGAATATAGATTTAAGGAACGGTTATGGAGATTTCTTGCCATTTGTAGACGGACTTTCCTCTACTATAGTTCTAACGTTTCGTCCGAAACAGACATAATGGAGCTGGATACTGTCACCGGATATTACTTAAACCAGGCAGGAGGAGGATTATACAATCAAGATTTTCACCTGTATAGAGGCAAGCGTTATCAAAAGGGTAGCGGCTTGTTCTCTGCTCTCGGCGGTCTTTTCAGAACTGTGCTACCGTTTTTCAAGAGCGGAGTGAAAGCTATAGGTAAAGAAGCATTGAAAATGGGTGCCAACGTGCTTGCAGATGTTGCAAGTTCGGGGGTACCGCCAAAAGAATCTTTAAAGACTAGATTGAAGGAGGCGGGAACTAACTTGAAAAGGAAAGCTGATGTAAAGATAGACTCTATGATAGGCACGGGTCTATTAAAGCGCAGGAAGGGTGAAATATATAATCAGTTTAAGACTAAACGCCGAAGACGTAAGGTGCTAGACGTATTTTCATAATGGCTGACGAATCGTTAGTGCACATGAGTTCGGAACTAGACATCTTTAAAGACTTACCCGTTCAAATGAACGTGGAGGAGTACCGTTACATTTCTCTAAATCCACAAAACACACTTATGAAAAATGCCCCCATCACATTTCATTACTCTGGCAATGCTGACGATTACCTCGATATGACTTATGTAGTACTTGAGCTGTTCGTGCGAATAGTGGATGACGGTGGAAACGACTTGAAAGAGGACAAACAGGTTACCTTTGTAAACAATTCCCTAAATTCCTTGTTTCAACAATTGGAAGTATCACTCAACAATGTCACAGTTTCCATGCCTCAACCAGGCTACCCCTATAGAACTTACATTGAAACGTTACTCAATTATTCGGAAGATGTCATGAACAGCAGACTAGAGTCCACACTCTGGAAAAAGGACAAGGGAGGAATGATGGACACGTATGTAACAAATGATGGAATTAAGTGGCGTAACGACTATACCAAAGGAAGCAAAGTTGTACAGCTAATGGGCAATCTTTCCAATGCACTCTTTAATCAGGAAAATCTGCTCTTGAACAATGTTAGCGTCACCATCAAACTCTCCCCCTCTTCACCCAACTTTCATCTCTTTTCGGATATAAAGGACTTTAAAGCCTACACTGAGATTCAGTCTGCTAGACTGATTTTGAAAGCTGTGAGGCCGTCCCCGACCATCAAACTTGCCCATCAGGCTGTGTTAACAAAGAACAATGCAAAGTACCATCTCAAAGATGTAGGATTTCACGCTCTCAACATTCCAAAGGGGGTTAGTAATATGACTTTCAACGACGTTTTCATTGGGCAAATACCTCGAAGAGTGGTAGTGGCGATGGTTGCAGACCAGGCATACAACGGCAACATTAACAAAAACCCATACAATTTACAACACTTTAAAATGAATTCGTTTCAACTGTATGTGAACGGCCAGCCTTTTCCCTCACAACCCCTACAGCCCGATTTTGATGCAGGTCACTTTCTCCAATGTTTTCAAACTCTTCAAGATGGTCTCGGAATACACTTTAAGGACGAGGGGCATTCAATTTCCAGACATCAATATTCACACGGTTACACCATTATGGTGTTTGATCTTACAGCCGATATGAGCGCTAACGAGTCTTACATTTCAGGGCAACAACACGGTACTGTGTCTATAAGTGTAGGATTTAAAGATCAAACTCCAGAACCTATCAACCTGTTGGTGATGGCAGAAGTACATCGCACTATAGAAATTGATGCTAACAGGACCATTTTGGTATCATGAATACGCTGCAAATACACCGACTTCTGTCTAAATGTACACCACACTTTTTAGGCGTGTACGCTTGCGACCAATTGTCGTCGATAAATTTGTATAATAGACAGCTTCCCATAGCAGTTGTCATTAACACTGACCCAAGCACGAAACCAGGGAAACATTGGATCTGCATCTTTGTTGCAAAGAACGACCGGGGGGAATATTTCGATAGCTATGGTATAGAACCTCTTTCGGGGGAAATTCTAAATTTTTTAAATCGATGTTGTGGTACAAGATGGACTCACAACACTAGAAGGTTGCAAGGCGATTTCAGCACTACCTGTGGCCATTACGTCGTTGCTTACCTATCCCACCGCTTCCAAGGTCTGCGCAAGGAGAAATTCTTTTCAAAATTCAGCATAAGTGATTTTAATCACAACGATGACATCATTAAAAGAACCTACAGTCTTGGCGGGTGCTCACAAACTACACATCAGAGATGTATATCGTTAAAGGTTAGTATTAATACAAATTGTGGATGATCATGCATGAATAACTCTGACACATTTTATGTTGCTAATTCTTGTATTTTTTTTTTAGAAGGCGCATTGACATGATCCGCTCTACCAGTTGTTCCGAGAGAGCTGAACAGGTAAGTCGCATTCAGTATGTGTGGTTAATTGACGAATGAAAAAAGAGTGTGCTACATAAGGGGTGTTCTTGTTTTTACAGTGACATGGGGCCGCTAACGGATGTTTACTTCCTGAACAGCAAGCAGTCCAAGTTTGCAGCCGTTGGGTTTTCACCTAAATCTCCACACAAGATCGTGGTGACCATTGGCGGGCGACGCAACACTGTGGTCCTGGGTTCGACCGAGTGGCAGAAGCTTTCAGAGACGATGCCGACTATACAGAGCTTGACCTTTCATCTAAGAGAGTGGCAGATAACCAACCGACTATCCATAATTTTTAAACGTTTATTTGGCACACAAAATATTATCATCAAAATGGACGGTCGTTGTACATCGTTGAGTATGCAGGAATGGAGGACGCTAGAAAGCCTACAGCGTATGGTGACCGACATCATCTATCACAAGAAGAAAGAAGAGTTCGAAGTACAAAATCAAATAGCAGCCTATCGCATGTATTTACTTCACGCCCACGATTCCGGGGAAAAAATGAACTACACCGAATACACAAGATACATCCGTTGCGCAACCTTTAGAGTGTTCCTAGAGATGGAGCATTTTCTAAAACCGATATTCATCAGAGAGCTGGAGTCCAAACAAGGCGAAGTTCAACCATGATGACGTCACGAAGACAAGTTCAATCACGATGGACAAGTTCAGGGGGCCGTGATGACGTCACGGAGGGTGATGACGTCACGAAGACAAGTTCAATCACGATGGACAAGTTCAGTGGCCGTGATGACGTCACGGAGGGTGATGACGTCACGAAGACAAGTTCAATCACGATGGACAAGTTCAGGGGCCCGTGATGACGTCACGAACACAAGTTATGGAGGGTGCGATCACGATGGACAAGTTCAATCACGCCTGCGACGACGTCACGACGGACATGGACCTAGTGATAAAGTTTCTGAAAAATGGTCGACGCCTCACAATGATGGAGTCAAATGAATGTCATCTACTTGCCGTGGAGGGAAACGCCATCTTTATACATCATTCACCAGAAGAAGTGGACGCTGTATGGGCGGTGCTTACACCTGAAGCTAAAATAATTTACGCCCCTTACCGCCGCTGCAACCAGCACTACAACCTCCCCTCCACTACCACACACATCGATGGTCCACCCCCTCTCACCAAAAACTGCCCAATGTGTGTCAGTAGCAAACGTTCTACAGAGAAGTCAACATGATCAACGACGCGTTACGCCAGCTATCTACAGTAGCGAGCAGCTCGGAGTACGTGTCAGTGTCAACGTTACAACCGAACGTACCATACGTTGTGGTAGGGGTCCGGAACATATCAACAAAGCACGGACCCAGGGCGCTTGTTCGCCTCGAAAACGGGAAAGAAGTGTTTCTACCTACTAGATTTAACAATCTTTCCGCAGAACTCATCAACCAGCTCAACTCGTTCGATTTTTACATCGTGTACCAGGGTGAAGAGGTCCTCAGAAACGGCTACCGGAGACACGTATTGAAGTTTACACCGAAATAAATCAACATGGCCTGTCAAACAGATCCGGTGGGGGTCGGCAACAATGTGTTTGTCAAACTAGTTTTTGACAACCAAAATCACGTCACAAGAAGCGGCAAGCACCCTGCAAACATCAAACTCATCTCAACTGAAATCTCCTTCTTTGGCGATGACAAAACTGTCACCGTCAAATTAGCAACCAACAACTCCGACGTCGTGGAAGTCAAGTGCACCCCGTCTAAAATACTTCACTACGGCATAGACGCACGCTGCACCATCTACCTCGGCACCATAGACAAGACACCAGCCCTAGAGTACAAGGTCACATCGGCAGGATGCTTCACAACACCATCGATCAACGATTTCGTCGTCCCCATCGCCACCCCGTCGACCCAGGAACCTCTCAACATCAACTTTTCCCACATGTCGCTCACCTGCGTCACCACACCATACGAGGAGGAGGAGGAGGAGGAAAGCAGCAACGACGAAGACTGTGAAGTGTTGTTTGTCAAAAAAACATATACCACACATTTTAAAATAATTTTTGTGAAGGGATAAAAACATTTTTTGAAAACCCTCACCAGTGAGACAGACTTTTTAAAAATATTGCATTTTTTAATTGTATTTAAAACAAATTCTTGTTTTTTGTAGACTGCCATTTTTGTGAGCACCATTTACCGTCATTTTGTATAATTTTGTGTGCAATAAAAAATCTAATTGTATTTAAAATTTTGTAGACCACCATTCCAAGTTAATTTTGCGTACAATAAAAAATATCTAATTGTATTAAAAAATGTATGTGTTAATTTTTTCTGTATATATCCCTCCTCGCGTGATTTAAAATTGATATCAAAAATTACACCTCACCATCCCCACCACCTTTCCCCGAACATACTAAGAAATAACTTTATATGTCTCTGAAGATAGGATTTTAGAAGAATGTTTTTTGTTTCCTTGTGAAAATGATAGATTTTTAGAAATACAGAGAGAGCCAATGTGAAAGAACTTTTATTAACAATGTCTTTTCCCCCCGAAAGAAAGAACTTTTAAATGTCTCTGAAGATAGGATTTTAGAAGAATGTTTTTTGTT
This sequence comes from Metallyticus violacea, assembly GCA_030762175.1. NCBI lineage: Eukaryota > Metazoa > Arthropoda > Insecta > Mantodea > Metallyticidae > Metallyticus > Metallyticus violacea. The sequence continues at coordinate 282,842,014 of CM060846.1, read as the reverse complement.
TCCTTGTGAAAATAATAGATTTTTAGAAATACAGAGAGAGCCAACGTGAAAAGAAACTTTTAAAATACCCACATATTGTTTTCGACTTTTGAAAACACCGTGACAACTCCCATGTGAGGGAACAAAAAACATTGTGTGGTGTACAGAGAGAGCCAACGTGTTTAGTGAGAAAAAGAACTTTTTAGTTTGGCTCTGTAAAGAAAAACCCACACATATTGTTTTTGACTTTTCTAACCCTGTGTGAGAAAATACAGAGTTTTTGTTAAAAAGAATATATACAAACGAATAAGAAACCACCCATTGAAGAATAAAAGATGCCCCCGAATTCACACAAAAGCATTGTGCGGGGGAACAAGGCGGGCGGCGAGAGCGGTGAAGTGCGGTCGAGCGGTGGGGGAGCGAGCAGTGGCGAACTGCCAACGCAGTGGCGGAAGGGCTCTCCATTTTTTTACAGCGTAATTAATTGATCACACACACTTTTTTCGGAGATTTAAATCCAACACTCGATCAACCAGAGATTTTCCTATCGCTTAATCAAACAGAAATTTTGATATCAATTCAAATTGAGATTTTGATATCAACCCCCCACCCCCACAACACCCACACCTCTAACCACCACCACCACCACCCCCACCACCACCACCACCTCCCCCACCACCACCTCCTACCACCCCCACCTCCCACCACTTTTGATATCACCCCCCACCACTTTTGATATCACTTTTATATTAAAATCACGCGAGGAGGGATATATACTACTACTCGCCTCACTCAGAAAGTTTCTCTGGGACACGCTGACCACAGCTCGCGAAGATATATATGTTCTTCAGTTAAATTCGTCTTACTGCATGAGCCATACAAGTAGCGTCCGAGTGCGTGGCGTTTTCTTCCAAAGTTGACAGTAGCATGCTTTTTGAGTACTTAATGATAGTTACACAGACAGCAGGCGACTATGTATGAGAAGATTTATTAATTGCGAAGCGTGCGATTGTAAGGTGAGTTAACGTCTTAATATGTGTTTATGTAGTATAATGGACATTCATATATGGTGAATACTATTTACAGAATGGGTACGTCAAGTTCAAATTCTAATTTTATATTTGGAGTGAATTAAAAGGAACCGTATAAAAGACAAATCCATTGGAAGAACTGAAATTGAACGTCTGTAAACAGATTACCTCCATTTCTCATTGAAATAGATAGGTGGGATCAACACTGTGGGACGGTTTCAAGAAAATGAATAAAGAAAATTCATTAAACTGAACAATTAATACATTTTTAACTAAACAGTTTAATTATAGCTGCATTATCAGTACCAAAAGGTTTTCGTAACCTACAACTTGTGGGCCCTCGTTGCATATAAAATGGACTCGCTAATGGTAGAAATTCGTTTATTATATGTGTGCATGTTTTTTGTTTTGTTTTGTTTTGTTTTTTTGTTTGTTTGTTTGTTTTTTTTTTGCAAACCGCCCCGTGATGGTGACCGGTGGGATGCGCAATACTGCAATACTGCACTCTATCACTAATATCGCTAGACATAGTTAGCGGGCGTAGCGGTCGCTGGATAGACCTTGAACACATCAATTTTTTTATCAGAATGAAAAAATGTTGTTGCTTCAAAGGAAATTTCACGCCGTTGTTATTACAATTATAATTAGAGTTGGGACACAGAATTCCTGCAGTCAAAAGTAGATTGTATTCCAACTTTAATTATAATTGTAATAACAATGGCGTAGCGGTCGCTGAAAAGAAACAACCCAAAAGCTACAAACGAAATATGTGCATTGAAAACAATTACATGGAACCACTGACAATTGTTCACTCGATTAGAATTAAATTATTTACCTTGTTGATGCATTTTTTAAGATGAACTTTTTCAGGACAATTGAAAAGCTATAAGGTAAAATACAATCAAGTGATATGAGTTTAAATTAAAGTGCAGCAAGAATTCTCATTGCAATTTCAAGTACAAAATGCGTATTTTAGAGAACAAAATAGCTTCACCCTCACCAGATGCATTATTTAGTAAGAATGTAAAGACATCACACACGATAGTTCTGCAACGACGTTCATTATAGTCTATGTTGGATTAAGCTCTTAAATCTACACACATTTTCATATGAAAAATACCTCTATAGATTTTCGTACGTAAAAGTATTAAAATACTTAGAAACACGGGTCAGAAGGAAACTCTGAATCCTAATCTCTCACTTGAAAGTTTCGTTTTTATGAACAGAGTGCACAGAAGTGTGGAAAACTAATACGACAAACAAGAAAGATACACAGCAGAAAATTGAATACAACGGGCCAAGACTAAAATAAAATATTTGTTAATTATGTAGTTTTTCCCGATTCTGTTTGTTATATCATTTTTCAAATAGAAAACGTTAACAGCACCCAGATGCAGTAAAAGTTGCGTCAATAATTGTTATGAACTCTGTAAAATTTGCGGACGACCAGATAGAGCAAGATTGTGGGAATATATCTATAGAATATATAACATGACAACATATTGAAGAATATAAAATTCAGATTTACATGTATATGCATACTAAGTGGCCTACAAAACACCGACCGGGCCACTGCGAGCCAGTTTCGAGCATGCATACAGCTAAGGTCACGAGGAGCCGGTTTTTTGTGGGCCATTCTGTATATTTCAAGAGGTGAAGTTAATCAAAATTTTGTATTAAAAGGGTGCATGGCAAAAATAAAACATTATAGATTCTAAATTAGTTTCAATACACGTGCCCAAATACATGAAAGCGTCATTTAAAAAAAATGAAATTCATTATTGTGCAGATGATTTGTTAATTTATAAATATGCAAAATGTTTTATACTGTTATATTAAAGATGGGTGGTTTTGAGTTAGAGAAACAAACTATAAAAACCTTAAACTGTATGTTTCTTTGGCGGGGTCAAACGTACATATAAGTGTATGTAACTTAGGCATTAGTGTTGTTCTCTGTACTACCATCAAACACACACGGTCGTATTGCTAGATAAACCTGCTGTATAAAGTTCGGTTTGTTGGTGAAACGTGAAGTGATTACATGGCTGCTATGGTTTCAAGTGTGGGCATATCACTTGAAAAATGCACTGCGATTGTAACAATGAGTAAGATAGATTTGCAATCCGCCACACAAATATAGAATTACCACGCTCAGAATAGGCTCGTAAAACTAAAAAAGTGATTATAAATTCATCACAAACCAGCAAAAGGAATAGATTTAGAGTTGTAGACTTACAGAACTAGTAGAAATCAACATGAAGGCTGCTATCTGTAGCAATAATAAAAATGAGACCTTCAGAAGCCGATCTGAAGAACTTTTCACTTTTGTAACCTGTTTAGTTGTAATTTTTACTTAAAGCTATATGTGTCCTTAAGGCTATTTTTTAAATTAAAGATAAAATTATCTTACTTTTCATCTTGCCATATGGAAACCATTGCTAGCGTATTAAAAGACTTCAATGGGCTACAATATTGAGACTGGAACCTGCTGATTGGTCTAAGTACTTTTAAAATATGAGAGCTTTGATATACAAAAAGAAGATATGTTCGCCATTTTCTGATATGTTTTTTTCTGGGAATACAGTTAAGGATATTTTTAAAATGAAGGAAATTCGGATCAAATACAATATTATAAAGTACTTCAATGCTTCAAGAGGCAGTATACCTTATGTGGTACCCAGAAAACAATTCTAAAACAGATGTGAAAAATATAGCTTGGCGGTCCCAAAGTTCGGAATGCAAACCCATAAAAGTTTTATAGGACGAAATGGTTAGAGGTATCCCAGAAATGCATTTATTTAAAAAGCTTAGACCAACTCTTGGAAGTTATTCAACAAATATGGAAAAATACTCCTAAGACTTCTAAACCAAATGACTACAGTTAGCTTGACGTTTATTAAAGTCTAATTTGATGAAAAGGAACGTTCATTTTGTTTATTGTAATGAATACATTTTGTGTTCAACGTTCCGTATTTGACCTAATAAAACATTTATGCGGTCATTTGTTAATTTATATGTGTGCCTTTAAAAATATCAGGAAGTTACATGATGCACTGGAATTATTGAGATGTAGTTGTACTTTGATGTAATTATCACTTAATATGAAAGATAAGATAAATAAATTAAAAGATTCGCCTTGAATAGCATTTTATGGTAAAAAATATATCAAATGAATGTTCAAAATTTAATAATTTGTGTGCATCAAATGTAACTATATCGGTCCGTACATGTTTAGGTGGTGCTTGATGAGCGATTGGTGCAGAAGTTATACAATGGAGATTAATTGGAGAAAGAAAAGAGGATAAGTCCAAGTGCAAATGGTACACAATTTAATCACGAATAAGGACAAAGAAGAGGGGGGTGGTGAGATGGACAGGGATGAATGAAGGAGTAAGATTGGAATTTAATTGCGCTATGGGAAATGTGCAAAAATTTAAAAAATATACAAATAAGTTAAAATAACTGCAGATCTCTCAAGCTTTTTAATGTTGTCATGACTTTCTATTGGATATATGACATATTTTAAGATTATGCACTTGCACGCTATTTAATAATTCAAATTTTTCTTGTAAATAAAACAACCTTTAGTTTCTAGCTCAGTGTTTTCCAAATATTCTTGATTCTCGGCGTTCTCCCCCAATATATATATATATATATATATATATATATATATATATATTTCTTTTCACAAACCTATAAATCATAAAACATGTAACAAGTAACGCTTGCATATATACTACAGATAGATTTGGTTCAGATGTCAGGAAAAAAATATGTATGACACCCGTAATTTATTTTAAAGGAATATATACATTACAGAGTAATTTCACTACAAACATAATCCGAAAAAATGTGAGAGGGTAAAGGGGAATGTTTACTATGCAACTCAAATCTACGCAGCGCCAAAATAGCTGCCTTTGCAAATGAAGGCACGCTTTTGATGCTTTATTACGCGAGCAGCCGTTTTCGATGTCTGTACAAGACAACGATAGTGACGATGAAATACAATTAAATGTGAGCGATTGTTGTTATATTGAGTATATACACAGGAATTGTGCTCATAGAAGTTGTTTTGCCGTCCACTTCGAATTATATTAACATTGCCACTATTTGGCCATTGTGGCTTTGAGAATGTACCTCGTGAAGCGTTTCAAACATCAAAAGGCTATGAGAAACAAGAGAAGAGCGTTTGCATCGGTATTTGTAAGGCATGTTGCACAGTGTGTTCAGCGCAATTAACCCACACGGCCGTATCGCATCGCTGTTTACCAGACACGTTATACAGTGCAGAGAAACCCAGTCCAACCAAAAATTACACACTCAAATTCAGTTGTAATTTTTGTTACGAGGCATTAATATCCTGAGCAACATTATGCATATTACTCGAGAGTTTAATATTAAACCTTCAGTTACGTTTGAATTTAATATGGCAGTTTATTTTAACATGGTTGCGTTATAAATACCTTAAATCGCTTCAATAAACACAACTGATGATTTCATTTTATCTCTTCAAAATACCGTTTCTCAGCTGTAGATTAACAGAATAATTAATTTGATTTTAATATATAGAAACTGGAGATGAAGTTTTCGATTCATTTTCATGAAATATACTTTGTCGTTAATGAACTTTATACTGTACATATGAATGTGTAAACTTCCTTATTAATTCAAAATATCTGCATCCATTTCAAAGCATTTTGTTCAACATTCAAATATACCCCGAAAGACGTTTGTATGGAGCATGTCTCCTGAAATCGTTGCACATGCTTTTGGAGCACAATTCTCCAGTTCTGTAAGTTTCCTTCTTTGGCTTTGTACATTTGTGACTTGACAAACGCCATGCAAAAAAGCGTAAAGGTATAAAATCCGGTGAATGTACGGCCATATTGGAACTGAATAAAATGGGACAATATATTGATGTTAAGAAAACTTTATAGTTGCCCTAAAAAGAATAATTTGTATTTTAATACAAAATGCTTTTAAATGTTTTCCATATTTCATTATTTAAGTTTTAATATACTCCAATATTTCTCTTTCAGAGCACACACACACATTCTTATAGAAAAATGCCATATTTTAGCATCAAAAGACAAGAAAATAAAATTATAAGACCCAATTTTGATTATTTAACAAACTTAAAGCTCAAGGAAAGAAAGCTTTAAAGGGAATATGAAAAATAAAAGAATAATTTGCAAATTACGCATTTTACTAAAAACAATAGTTAACTGTGTGTAAATATGCTTGCAGAAATAAGAGAAATTGGCCCCGTGGTCAAGAGAATAGCGCACTAACCTCTGGACCCAAGATCGCGGGTTCAAACCCTGCCGAGGTCGATGAATTTTTCAGGACAAAGAAATCTCGAGAGCAGTTTCTCCGGGAGGGTCCCGTCATAAATTAATGGCATATTAAAGAAATCCATAAATGAAAGAAAGTTCTCTCCATAACATTAATAATCGGTCGTTTCACGCCCAAGTAATACTTTAGTTCCCTGTCAGATGGCGATGGAGTTGGTGGGTTTACCACCTGTAATAAGCGTAACTAAGTGTTCATGGTAATCAAAACCTGCCACATGAGACGCCCGTGTTTCAGGTTGAAGTGACGGGTACTAAATAAAAAAAGTAAGTGATACCCAACTGAAGGTAGAACATAAAATTCCTAAGTTTGGCTTCCTTCTGAAGGGAAGTAAAGCCGTGAGTCCCATGTAGTAGAATTACGGCACGCAAAAGAACCTCAAGCCTGAAATAAGAGGATCCTAAGCAAATTTTATATGCCGTTTCACGCCCTGAATTGAATGGGTCGTTGATTACCCGAGATTTTAAATAGCGCATGTATATAAACCAAATAAATAAAAATTAGTACTTAAAGTTTTCTCCTTTACTTAATTTGAAATCCATAGATCTGTTTATTTCCCCCTCCATAAAAGTAGGAATAAATATTCTAAGCCTACTTCAGAATAAAATTGCTTTTTGAAAATGTAATTACAGTATGACTTGAGTGCTGGAAATACAATGTGGACATCGTTGTCTTTTAAAATGATGGACCACCTCTCCTTTTATGTTGAACTTGAAACAATGTCTCAACCGAAATTACAAAACAGTGGAACTAAAGATACAATAGTTCCTCAATGGGTCGCTGGTCATGTAAGAATTCCTGGTAATGAGAAAACTATTGAACTAGCTAAACAAGAGGCACGTTTAAATGAACCTTTGGTTTACATTCCTGTAACCTCAGTGTATAGAAGCATTGCCAGCTTGATTAAAAACAACGGTATTGCAGTCTCGCCATATATTAGCACAGGACAAAAGTGCAAGAAACTTGTTACTGAGGTAACAATACTCAATGATGTACCCTAAGAGGTTCTTGGTCTTTTTCGAACGACAACAGGTCATTCATAATTAGCTGTAGGCTCATCTCTAAAGAATTGTTTTCGCACAATTAAATGTCTGCCTTCCTTGCATCAATGGAGGGATGGACGATATTCATCTAAAGACCTACACAGGTCTCTTTAAATCCGACCAAGGCAGTCACTCTTCCCACCTTAATGGCCCGCGAATCGCCTGGAGGTTAAGTTGTCGCAAGTGGACTCAAAATAAATCAACAAAATCACATTCCTTACAATGAGAACGAAGAGAAATATATTTTTGCCACATAGAACTTTGGTGTAATCCAAAAGTAACCAGACTTATTTTTGGTGTGCATTCACAACTGAGTGCAGCGCGCTAGTCTAAGGTCACGCCAGCTACACAAAGTTCCAGATTTGATGGCTGCACGTTGACGGTCCGTCATAGTTTGCTTTTATTTCTGTCTCTGCTGTTTTAACTCTTTTTGTGATTAAGGAACGAGTATAACTAAAACCAATTGTGTTATTATATGTTTTATAGGCTACTGGGCCGCCTGTGGTGCCTGAGTAGTAAAAACGGGCGTTAAACACCATTAAAAAAAAAGCTACTGGTTCGCCAGTGATATTAATTACTGTATATTAGTAAAGTCAGTTTTACTGTAGACTTGAATTGAAACATAACCACTAGAACAATAAATGATCAAGTCTACTAATAAACTCCCTACTATACAGAAAGTAAAAGAAAATAACAGGGCAGAAATTTTAAGAGTTACGAAAGCAAAGTTGTTGCAAATGAATACATTTTATTTAAAGATTTCAGAGATGTGCAGTTGCAGCGGACGCCTTTCCAACCAACTACACTAACGAAGGTAAGTATTTATAGTGAAATAATACTAATATATAATTTATCAAAGTTGGTAAAATAAAAATTCCAAGGTAATTTGTATACAACCGGCCACCGGCGACGGGAAGGGCCTGGCGTTCAGCTACGGCCAACTTTTTGCAGAAAATATTATTGTGCTCTTTCTTTATAAGGAGAATAACTGTGCCAGTAGTTCTAAATTAAAATCTATTAAATTTTTACTTCCACTGAACGTATTCCGTCATACAGTACAACTAAATATATATTATGCTAAACATCCTAATGTCAAGTTTTAGGACTATGATTTCTGCATGTTGCTTTTAATCTTTATCTTATTACAGAAAGAGTTGAGTTACTACCACAGGGTTGATCCTGGTCGTATAGTGGTAACCATATTTTCCTCATAAACCCAAGATCGCGGGTTCAATCCCGGCCAGGACAGATGGATTTTTTCGGGCGTAAAAATCCTAAGTGTGGCTTCCTTCGGAAGGGAAGTAAAGCCGTAGGTCCCGTATCGTACATTTACGGCATGATAAAGAACTCGAGCATGAAAGAAGAGGCCTCTGAGCAAAATTTATCGGCCGTTTAACGCTATGGATTGAGTGGGACGCTGATAACTTGAAATGTTAAAGAGCGTAAATTAACAAACCAAATTAAAAAAAAAAATACCACATACTTACTAATGTAGTGCCACTGGGAGGTTTATTGTGTGATAATTACAAACAGAACCCTCTAACATTGAACGATCACTATTTTTATTATGTAGATATATATTTGTGTATGTTTTTTGCATTTTGTCAATTGTGTGTGTGTGTGTTTTTTTTTTTTATGTGTGCAATGTGACACATTTTTAAGGGCGTTTGAAAATAACTTCAGTTAATAGATAGTTAATAAAAAGAATAAAATAAGTTGAAAATAGTTCTTTTTGTATAACACTAAAGGAAAATAATTATATTTATATATAGTTATAAATGTGTACCCAAAATGGATTATGTGCGGCATTTACTGTACAATAATTATGGAATGACAGGATACGGTGAACATTCGCTGAAAACACGCGTTGTTTCTTACCGCTAAAGCTTACATATTTGACAAAAACTTTTATAGGAGCACATCATTAAAAAAAAAATTAATCTGCATACATAAAATCTTATGCTAATCAATTAAAATTTTAATTATATTTAACGAAAGAAAAATAAAAAAATTAACATTTTCTTTCCCGGTATTTATATTTCAGATACAAGTTCTTGCCTCATGATGAACGCATTTAAACCATTTTCCAGTGTTAAGAATTTGGAACTGGTTATAATGTTCATTAATCAAACCCTCTTGAATCTGTATGGCTAGTATATTGCATTATATTCATAATTCTTCAAAATATAAGTTTACTGTACGTGAATGTTTAAACTAGTCAAGATTTTTTTAAGTATCGAATCATACCATTATTTGATGATCAATACAGTGACGGGGGATTGCATTGGCCCATAAAATATAGTTCAAGGCCATTCGAGCTATACGGGCGGGGTTTACTGTTACCTTGATTTTCATACTCATGCCACTCAATGTCATTTAACAGTGACAGAGATAGTACATGTCTAATGAGTAAAGTCAGGTAAGAGTATTAAATGGAAAATACCAGGTCTAATTATTGTATTTCACGATAAATGTTTATGATTCGTATGTCCGTATTAAGTTCACTCGGCTATCAAGGAGATCATTTGAAGAGAAATTTTCAGATGATAAGAGTTCCAAGTCTTAATGAGATTCATAAACAAGTGAATACATTCAATTTCGGAGCGAAAAAGAGTACTGGCAAATTTAATAAGCGGGTTATAGGCAGATATAGAAAGTGAAAGCAGATAGTTGCAGCATTTTCTTGCGTGACATGCATCATTGAACAGCTATTTAAATGTGTTAGAATTTATTACATCGTCACTTAAGTGCCTTTGAGTTTCTCAGTCCGCCACGATGTAGTGTAGCCCGCCGAATGGCTGTAAACGATGGATTAACGGCCGATGTAACCCCCATCGCCGCGTCCGTCCTCAGACAACTGGATGATCCGGTATTTCACAAAAAGTGTTTATTATGATTCGTAAACGTGAAAGATTTTGTGTGAAAATAATTATTGTAGTATATTCATAAATGTGCAAAAAAATATCGATAGACAAGAAGTGTTAATGACAGTAATGTCCGCCGCTACAGGTGGCCGAGGTCGTTAAGGCATGGACTCGTGAGCGGGAGGTCTGGGGTTCGAATCCCACCAGGACCGTCCTCCCTGATTGGTGATTTTTCCAGGTTTTCCTCAGTCCTCATAACTGGCAAATACCGTAGAGGTATCCTAACTCAGGCCTGGAACGCTCCCTTTCTTAAAAAAAATATCCTTTCCCAATATATCATTTCATGTGTCATCAGTGTCCACCGCCTGTGGTGTCTCAGTAGTAAAAACGGGCGTTAAACACTACTGAAAAAAAATCACCTGTGATGCCTCAACAGTAAAAACAAACGCTTAACACTATTTAAAATACTGTAATGTTTTCACCGAAAAAAAAAAATGGATATTGGTCATCGCTTAGGATATTGTATAAATTGCTTCGACGAATTTCACCGCAAACAAACAAATTTGAGCTATTTATGCATAATATAAATTTATTAAAAATAATGAGTATAAACTTAATATGGTGCAGGAGCTATAAAGTGATGAGTCTTAAATCAAATATCTGGATGCGTTGGTTTAGAGAATAATTTCTAAGCCGTGTGTATTAGAAATTGTGCCTTAATTTATCCCTTTATACGAATGTCTCGTATAATGAATGGGTCTCGTTTCTTGCAGTTACGAAAACTGAAAATTATGGATACTGGGGCTTGATGCAGCAGTTCTTGTATATTAAGTGCCTCTATACATTCAAAAGTTAGAGGTTGTTGTACAACTAGTTGGGCAAAATATAGGGGCAGTTTCCTTGAAGGTAACTGTTAGCTCTAATAAGTATGTAATGAATTTCTTCTCCTTTTTTCGTATGCTGTATGAAAAGGAGCGTAATTACACCTATTTCACACAAAGCATGCACATTCATTGCTTCTCTGCAAACTATTCTTGAGGAAAGAATTTTCATATATATGACCTAATGTGATTATAACCTCTTGGGAAATATAAAATGAAAAGTGCATAGATTTAATTCAGGTAAAATAGAAAACATTCAAAAGAAGATCAATGGCAGCATATCTCGAAACGAGGGGCAAAAAGTGTCAAAATGTTTGGACAATGAAGGCAGTAGTTTCATAATCATTATGTTTAATTTCAGTAAACAAAATGTTGTTGAATATTCCTTCTCAGCAAATGTATATCTACGTCGTTTGTGTTTATTTACATGCGGTGTACAGTAGGCACTGGAAAATGTTGAGAAATTCACTTACTTGGGAGTCACTTTAGCTATGAACGGGAACTGGGCAAGACATATAGGCAATAGAATACGTAAGTGCTTAATTAAAAGTATAGAGGCATTAAAGATCTTAGTAAAAATACCAGAAACTCCACAGAGAACAATAGAGTTAGTGTACAGGCCGGTTGTGAAATCAACTATGGCGTACGGGGCCGAAATTTGGGGGTGGGAAAACATCGAGGAACTTAATCAGGTACAAACACCGTTTCTAAAATAGGCTACAAGTAGGGAGTTGTGGGGCTCTTAAAGAGTTTGGTATTTCTAAAGAAAGTGCGCATTTAAAAATAAGGACAGTTAAATACTGGTTATGGATAATACGGGGGAATCAAGCTCTTCTTCGAGCAGGCTGTCTTAGGTCAGCAAATAAGGGAATGGTGAGATATGGGATGGGCATCAAAAATAAGGAAAGGCTTAGACAAAATTGGATTGGGGTATATTTGGTTGAGGAGAGAGGACATTACACGAAATAGTTGGAAAATAGTTAAAAGACATTTGCAAGATATAGATAGATAAAATATTTTATCTCAATGCGCAGAAAAAGTATCGCTTAACCTGCAGGCTCAAATACATCTAGCGTCTGTTAGAGGACATTATTTAGATATCTGTGATAGGGAAGAAAGATGTCACATGGTTCAGACTAGGGTCTTGGAAAGGAAACAAAACAGTTAATGCTCTCGGGGAAAGAATTTATCCATTTTGCGGAGAGAGTGATACCTGGAGGAATATTTTGGCAGAATGCAAAGAAATGGGAGATTTTAAGAAATGAGCATTGATCACCGCAATTTCAGAATTGCAATAGAAATTTGAACATTTGCCGGGAAGTGCTAGTGCATGCAAGATATTCACACAATTTGGGAATATTTCTAGAGAAGACTCGACAAAGGAGGCTAAGGGCTATAATGAAGAGGGGGTGCAGAGGGAGTGTGAGTAAATGGGAGGTTGGCTCAAGAGTAAGAGTTTCATTCATGTTTATGTATTTATACATAAAATTATTAATAGAAAATGTACATATAACGAAGTATTTGTATATTTGTATGTATACATGTAGATCTGTATGTATGTAGGTATTTGTTTATATATATATATGTGTGTGTGTGTGTGTGTGTGTGTGTGTGTGTGTGGATGTATATGTATATATGTATGCATGTATGTATGAGTATGGCCCTTTTGATTAATGTAAAGACGACCTTAACATGTACGGCCGTAAGCCCCCTGCGACAGTTGTATTTATTTGAATGTATTCTAAAACGTACAATAAAATGTCCATTACTGTTACTCGATTACATTAGTGAACCCTGTGCTGTGTTCTATCGGCGATCACGAACAGTGGTTGCACCAACTTGGTCTCGTTTCATGTTCTGCACATTTGTACAAAAGGACGAAGTACATTTATTTTACCCAGTATTTCAAAATTACAATTCCATAATGTTGTATCAATCGGTACTTTTATGGGAACCATGCTTGTTTAAACTTCCATGTAACATGTAATTCCACTGAGTGGAAAGTTCTCCATAGGATGTACCGCAATACTCCTAAATATGACAATTATTGTCTTCCATCTTCTTTTTTGAAGCAGTCATTTGAGGTATCAAATCATTAAAAACCCTTAATGGGTTTCAAATGTTCAAGACAGTGTACCAGCACATAAAATTATTTTAGCGATGTGAAAATGGAGAGTTTTGGAGTAAGAATTGTTAGAGCATCTACCGTACTCCCCAAACTTGACTTCATGTAACGTCCATCTGTTCCTAAATCTCAAACTCTTCTGCGTTTTTAATCAAATCAACGGGCGATTGTTGGTGTAGAGGAATGTTTTGCAGGCCTTCCGAAAACGTCTACAAAGACAGATAATAGTATTGGAGCATCTCGGTAATAAATATATTGACCTAAAGGTAAATTAAGTTGAAAAGTTTAAATAGTAATTCCAGTTTAAAACTCGTTCCTGCATTGTTAAACCGATAACATTTCAAAATTCCCTCTTAGATTATCAGGGAAAAATCACCCTTCGATTCCTATGATATGTGAGCAATCAGAATTTGAGCAGTGTGTTTCTGTGAATCTTCAACTTGTTTCGTTATATGATAGTGCAGAACCTCGTGTGGCGCATCAAACTGTGAACATGGCGCAACGTTCTCTCTCCTATGATATGTGAGCAATCAGAATTTCAGCAGTGTGTTTCTGTGAATCTTCAACTTGTTTCGTTATATGATAGTGCAGAACCTCGTGTGGCGCATCTAACTGTGAACATGGCGCAACGTTCTCGTCAGACGGTTCTCGGCTGCCCTCTGCCGAGCACAGATATCCCTTTCTGAGAATCGAGTTGCTCAAGATGTTGGTTTCAAGGTGAAAGTGTGATTCTGACAGTGTTCGATGAACTCTACAAATTGGAGATGAATGCTATATGGAAGAATTTAGCTAAAAAAGTATTAAAAATACGCTGCTCAAATAAACCAGTTCGCTACATTTTAAAAATACATCAATGCATCCTGCAAATAGAGCGCAGATTCCAACGTGCTAATATCTAATATTCCTGAAATGCCTGACGAGTGAGTGGAAGGCCAAGGGTTCGAATCCGACAGGACCGTCCTCCCTGACAGAATTTTCTTTTTCCCCAGGTTTTCCTCAGACCTCATAAATGGCAAATGCCGGGGAGGTACCCTAAAATTAGACCTGGAAAGACTCCTTCCTTAAAAAATTCCTTTCCCAATTTTTAATTTCACCTCATATATCATCAGTGGGCGTTAAACACTATTCAAAAATATTTTCCTGATGCACGCAACAGAAAATATCCTAGAATTAGAATGTTAATTCTACTAGTGCAAATTTAATTTTACATTAATGAAAAACAGAATTTATGATTTTTTTGTATTAAAAACTCATTACAGTTTGTGATTTAAAGAAAACATATTAAAGAACATTACTAATATTAATAACAAGTAAAAATAATATCAAATTAGCATTTTTTCTTATTTTCTTTCCTGTGAAAAAATGGTGGAAGCACGCTACTCAGTTTTAGATGATTTAACACTTGTATGTTTCTGTAGATTTTACGTAATACGTAACGCCCAAAAGAAATGAGATCTGAAACGACAATGTGAAAAAACTGTCAATCATTCAGACAATGGATATGAAGTACTTATTTTTTTAATATACACATTGTTCTACCATGCTTTTTAAACTATCTCTGAGTCTCACAGCAAACAAAGTCTGCTGTAGACGGACACACCCAGTCGTTTGGGAAACAAAATCGGACGAAATGACGGTCTTGGTAAACATTGGGGCTACATGCAAGGGAAGAACCATGTCTCTAGTGATTTGCTGGTTGTTATGCCCTCCATTGACTCTAATAACATAGATGACAGAAAGAGAGAAGGGGATTTTCCGAAAAAAAGAATGAGGTTATTATATCTTCACTGTAATGGAGACATTGTTTTCATAAAGACTACCTCGTAAGAGACAGAACAATCCGAAAGAGGAGGGGATAATGTTAGAGTGCAGTTGGATGACGTGACACAATCAAATCGTTGACTTCTATGGGATTCTTTAGCTGAAACACTTTGAAATACAAGGGAACTGTCACGTCGACGTTATCTTTGTATGCAATTCAATATATCTACGTGCAATTCAATATATCTACGTGTATATATGCACATTCTTAGGTCTGTTAGTCATTTCTACAACACCTTAAACTAACGATACAGCTATTTTAAAGTAAAATAATAATAATAACAATAATAATAATAATAATAATAATAATAATAATAATAATAATAATAAATGTATACAATTGAGCAGTAGTTGAGAAATATGAATATACATTGTGTCTATGACTTCAAAGGAAGGGAATTACCGGGGTCTAGGATCTGTGGGCGGTGACTACGTGGACACATACTGTCTTTAACATGTTTTTAGATTGTAAACCCGACGCCGGTGAAAACAGCCCCTTAGGAATAGAGCTCTTCAGAATGTCTTCTTCCCTACCAAGCACAGGGCGGAAACTTTTTAAAGCGCCTGACACCATCACATTACGCCAGCTCACCTTATCCTGGCACTTTCGACTCTGTGATAGAACCAAAAGAATTAAATGATTTGAAATGCGAGAGAGGAAAATTGGGGGAATGTAAGTACCTAATTAGCTTAAAGGACCAGGGAAAACCACAAAAAAATCCAAGTTTAGGATGGCCGACCCAAAGGATTTTGAAACCGGGATCTTCTGAATATAGGTCTCAAACGTTGCTGCCTGAGTTACCCCGCTCGGTTCCAAGATTACTTAGGTTGAAGAGTGTTTTTCTACAGTGCGGACATGCCTTTCTTAATGCATCAATGTACCGAGAGCAAAGCGAGTTGACTGCATTTAACTGCTGAATTCTTAAAGTGTTTTCGTACGGTGCAATAAAGTTGCCCAACCATTAACAATGTATAAATATCAGGAGACGAAATGTGTAATAGACTACAAAAAATCTAAAATAGTAGTAATAAGAAGACTATAGGTAACATCACAGTTAGGTTATTTTAGTTATGGGCCACCTGAGCGTGGCTTCTTACTAGAGAAGTGCAGCTGCTGAACCCGGAAAACGGAAGTAAGGACCGCCGCGCGTAATATTAGTATTTTTAATTTAGTATTTTTTTAAGTGAAAACACAAAATGATACTATAAGTATTTAAGACTGATAATATTAAGCCATACAAGTAAGTTATGTTATAAAAAATGCTGAAAATAGTACCCCTCAAAAGCAATACATTGCCGGGATCTGCGTAGAAATTCCTGTTAACTTTCACAAGCTCCTCCGGTGTGCTTGAAGTTATCTTTTAGATCATCTATTGTATGCGAGTTGCTCTGATACAAGTTGATTTTGAAGTTTCATCATAAATAAAATCACAATAAATCGGATCGGGTTTACAAGCTGGCCAGATCTCAATATTGATAATTCTGTCCTCTAAATCAAAGCAATAAATTACATGATTGACGATCATGATGTAACAGTCCTGCTCAAATAGATGACTGCTAGCATTATGGTGTCTGTTAATTTTTAGAAATAAGGTCATATATGTTTCTTCGATAAGTTTCACCTTTGAGAGTGCCTTCATAAAAAATAGGTGGGATTATTGTGTGCAATCAGAACACATTCTAGTGTTTCTTTCTTTTTTCTTTCTTTCTTTCTTTCTTTCTTTCTTTCTTTTTTTTTTTTAGTTCCAATGTCGATTGTTTCATGAGATGATGCGGTCATGCAATTCAAACGAGGCTTCGTCTGAAAATATGATACATTCAGTCCAACACCACCTTCCAGTACCCCAGTACAAAATCAAACTGCGTCGTGGGATTGCGCGTTTGCAATTCATGAATCCCAGTAATTTTTTAAGAATTTAATTTAAGTAATTTAGTGGCATTTCGTGTTGCGGATTTCAAAACGCCTGTTTCCTGAGCAATCCAACAGAAAGCTTTTCTTGGGTTGTGCTCGAGTATTTACCCATTTCATCTAACTGTTCTTGCATAAGAAAAGGGCTGGGCGGTTCGGAATATTTTTCTCTTAATTGAAATATACAGTTTGTCCTAACATTTTAACAAATATTACAAAATTTTTTCGACCCGGAATATTCTCCTTCAAATTACTTACCATTTTTTGTAAGATTCATTATTCACAATAACTTTTCTTTTAAGACTATATTTATGTAGTACGATAACTAAAGAAGGACGATTAGCATACAATTTACACAAAATGAAATCACCAGGTAACACAGTCTTACAAAGTCTCCTTCAAGCTAACTAAAAGCTGCTATCTGCACATGCATTATGCTCTTGATGACTGGCTTGTCCCAGGAGGCAGTCACGTGCTGCCGGCCCGTACCTCAAATCGACTGCAAAACCGCCTTAAATTTTGATCTGTGTTTGTATTAATGCCGACAGGCCCATGCTGTACAAAACTCCGTTTAAGCGGAGTTTTGGATTACAGCGCTATTTTTACAATGTGTTATTTTCCCAGTCTCCCGCCTTACTTCTCAGAAATTTTATCTTTAGAGCATTAAAATACAGAAGAATTGCAAATAATCATTTAGTGAAATTAAGGGAACAACAGCACCTAAAGCTTAATATCAGTAGGAGTCAAACTATTTGGAAATGAGCAACAGAAAGTTCAGAACTTTGATATGCATCATCCCCTTTTGTTACTGCGTCATACTAGCGCAATATTCTCTAACTGGTGCATGAATCAACAATCGCCACATAGCGTCCATCGTTAGTCCAAGCGTGAATCTCGGATGACGAGCAGAAGCTGACAAAAGGCTTCCTAATCATGTTCATATATACATATAAATTGCACTGTGGCAAAATCTGTGAGCTACGTAGTATGCAGATTGAAGGGAAGCAGACTAATGAACAATGAATACAAGAGGTTTATAGAGAATGCTTCTGTGCCTGTGATCTTCAGGAGGGACCTATACGAATCCAGTTAAATTGCAGCTACTACAGTTTAAAGCAACAGCGATTTAAGAAAAAGATATAAAAATATTTAGAACGTGAAATGCATTTTGTAGCCGTTAAAATTTAATGTTTGAATGGTACTAACCCTATAGGTACTTAAGAGAATGCCTTTCTTAATTAAATACTGAGTTGGATCATTTTATATCACCAATGTACATATTATGATGATTAATAGAAACAATCCTCTTCTGAAAAGAGAAGTATGAGTTTGCCACCAGGTTGTGTAGCATGAAATTGACGGTTCTGCATTTGTATTGCCGGGATATCAGTATCCAGAATGTCATAATAAAAGAGACTAAGGGAACGAAAGAGCCCGAGGGTTATTTTTCTTCATTTCTCAACTTTAGAGAAAGAAATAATTTTAGCATAATCATCTAGGAACGCCGCTAATTCTTATTATAACAGGCACCTGCCTTTTCAATACTGTTTCATAAACAGTATACCAAATGCGTGCTAATTTACACCCGTGAATTTCACGCCTTTTGCTAATGCCAATTCTCACTTTACGAGTCAACTAATTAATATCAACATTAAGGGGAATTTGCATTCTTTCTGTATATGCCAAAAATGCAAAGGAAATCTCGTTTCTTTTTCTCCTTGTTTATTTCAACCGAAACCATGAACACATTCAATACGACACAAAACTAAAAAGAAAGAAAAGTATTACTTTATAGTTAAATCATCATTCAACAATTAGTGCTTAACTTATCGACATTTAGTGTTCTTCTCCTAAATATGCTTTTGAAGGAACTAGTGAAAAATTTAAATAAATAAGTATGTATAGTAATTTATTTAAAATATTTTAGTTAGTTAAAGAGCAGCTTTTGAAACAAGAAGTGAAACATAATTCACATGTGTACATAGATACAAAATTAGAAAAAAAATAGCTTTAAACTCTGCTTCTGAAGTGTGTAAGGCAGAAGATGAGGACAAATAGTCGCATAATTTACAAGCTGTTGAAGCAGTTCTGGCAATCTGCCTCCCCCAGCTTGATACTTATATTATTGCATTGAAATATTTAATTACTAGTAACGTTTGTGTATTTTCTAATATATCTTGTGAAACCATTTTTGTATGAAGAAAAGCGAAATTATGGTCAGATAATGCATCTCAAACACACCTGCCATCCTTGCGGCGACCTGCCTTCCATTTACTACAGAAAAAGTCGGTGCCTCCTACACGGACAGTAAGAGTTTTTGTGTGTCTATGTACATTCGTGAAGCGGAGTGCTGGTCCCGTTCAACATTCTAAAGATACCGTACCACTGCAATGAACTGTACTGGTCATTAGTACACACGAACTGGCAGTAGCAAATCATGAAGGGTTTAATGCTGCAATTTCAACGTGGAGCCTAAATGTGAGTTCACGCTCTCCAATAAGAATCACGTATTTTAAAAACTCAGACCCCGGTGAGCTCATGACGCGAAGCGATCAGGTGTCAAGGGAGTATAAATAGGGAAACATTCTCTCTCGTCTTCATTCTTAAAGATTCTTAGTCGCTGAGTATTCTTGTTCGAAGTGTGAGGCAGACGCAGATGTAGAAGTCGTGGTTGTTAATGACGATATCGTTGAAGATGCATATTGTGCGGAAGCATCTTCCACTTGAGGATAATTAGAGTTAAGTTCACCGCGAACATACAGCTTCTTTTTATTATTCAGGTCTCCGATTGAAATTTTTATCAGTTCTAGAATTGGTTAATATATTAAATTTGAGGCAATTGCCGTCTTCCTAAGACTTAGATTTAGTTCCACTGCCTGCGACATAAAGAGTTCCGTGGTCCAGGAGGACGTGTTGAGAAGCACAGCCGAGAACAACAGACCAGTAATACAGATCAAATAGTCTGGAAATCATCCGTACTCAATTTTCCCTCACTTCTCTCCAATCCTCCTCTCATGCAATCAACGCAGAAAACAGCAGAATCAAGCCTCTACGGTTTATCGTCTACTGCGACGATAACCTTTATTGAAATCATAACAAACGGTTTCGCGGTGTAGGACGTATTATTATGTTTATTATTAGGATGCATTTTATGAACACATGCATGAAACACTTGCCAAAAGAAAAAAGAAATAAAAGTTGATGGCTGCTTGCCACTGCGGAATCGTCTTCTAAATAAAAGAAAAATAGAATAAATGAGTGAGTGTACGTCCAAAACATATTGCAGCTAACGTTATTTAACATTCTCCTTTTCGATGCGAGAGAAAAATGAGAAATTTATATATATATATATATATAATATGAGTATATTCGTCCAACTGGAAATCAAACTCCAGGCATCGGTTGGCATCGATATATTTACGTTTGCTACACCACCATCTTTTTTCTCTTTTTCTTCTTTTCCTGGTAGCTTTAAAATGTATCGCAAGCTGTAATTTTGAAATTTGTGACTCCGCACTTTGCGATTCTGTACTAAGGTTTAAAGCAGGATGAAAATTTCACTCGGTACAGACTAGCGATCGGTTCAGCTCACGTAATTGTGCGAACTGGCTTAAAACTGGTAAACAACTATACGAAAATGAATATACAGTTATGACAGTTTAATAATATTGCACAAAATCAGGATACAGACCCCAGGAGAATTAGCTTTGTTTAGATTTTCTTCAACTGTATTCCTCTTTAGCAAACGCCAGACCATGGAGTTAGCTCATGATTGCTCTGCAACTGAAGTACGTTGTTCATATTAGATATGACGAGGTGATCATGCAGTTTGCCATTGCAGATAAGGTATTAAAGATATTTTTAATTTCAGTACAAATACGTAAGGAATAGCAAACAGTGCACCCCATGCAGTTGATAAATTAAAGCCTTTTATTACAATTTCCCTTCAACAAACCAATCAACAAATCAATTAAATAAAACACTTTAATTCAAACGAGATTTTTGTATGCACTATGGTTTTAATAGCGTTCTTAAAAGTTCATCATTATAAAGATTACATTACTTTAATTTCAATTTAGTTAATAAAAGTGAACATGATGCAACCCTCTTATTCTTGCGAGATATCAATTTCGTCATTATAATAATTATGGACTGTTTATAAAACTACTACTATTCAGAGATTGAATCTGTGAGTAGGAAACATAAAATTTTCCTCTTGGGCAGATATTTTGCATTCCACTCACACTGCCAAATTTCGGCACATCATAAGTTATCGATTTTTTACCCACAACATAAATATTTTTATTACTCGTGTCTGCGGTACCTCGATTGCCCTCAAGGAACTTGTCACCGATGGTGCCGTATCCACATTTGAATTTCCCGAAACATTCATATTACAGTAGTAACAGTGCTTCGTTATCACAAGAACTTAAAAGTAAATCGATGCATTATATTAGGGACAATAGCGATTCAAAAACAACGTTAATCGATAATATTAATATTTCAAAAAGCTGACAGGCTGACATTTACGCCCCAACAAAGAACATGCTACTGCATTTTGGTTGTTTTGAGTATGGCCCATGTGTATAAAATTATCTTCACAGAATGTGTTGTAACATTTTAATCTGAGACAATATTGATGCTATAATGATTATTTTAACTGCTCTCTTTTAAACTGTTACAATAAAAGGCTTTTAGTCGCCCCCGAGTATTTCAACTTTCTTTGCTTTAGATTGAGGGGGTATCTGTAGTTGTAGCAGCCCCACGTTGGGCGCCAATTTTGAAGTGTTTTTTATAGATGTGAGCGGCACAAATCGGATGCTAATCGAATCATGATTTCTTGTTGCTGGCCGTGACTACCTCGATGTAATTGATTCATGCAGTGTATTTACTCCAGCGTCGCACCTCGTACCCCGGGTATCTCAGGGGCCCGAAGTCACCGTTTCGTGCTCTCGTGGTCACGGGAAAAAGGAGGTTTGATTGATTTGTTTTATTTACGGACGCTCTTTCACATCGCAGGTCATGAGCGTCCCATTCTATTCAGGGAGTGAAACGGCCGACAAATTTTGCTCTGAGGCCTCTCTTTCAGACTTGAGGTTCTTTTTCGTGCTGTAAATGTACGACACGGGACCCACGGCTTTACTTTCCTTCCGAAGGAAGCCATACTTAGGATTTTTACGCCCCGAAAAAAATCCATCGACCCTGGCCGGGTTTGAACCCGCGATCTTGGATTTAGAAGGCAAGTATGGTTACCACTACACCACCAGGACCGACGGAAAAGGAAAGTGAAGGAAAATGGTGCAAATTACAAGACAATGCTTCATTTAAATCTCTGATGCGTTTATTTGAGGATGAGTTTATGGACGGTCACCTGATTCGCTGCCATTAACCGACGAAGTTAGCTCGCTGTCCGAACACAGGATTCTCGAAGAAGATCGGACTGAACGTAGTTATTTAATGTTCGGAAATTAATTTAGTCTAATCTTTGCGTGAGAGGACTCCGATGGCATGTTATAATGCGAGAGGTGAAATCGCATACTGCATATTCGTATTCTTAGAAACTGACAACTAACGACTGCTCTAAACAAATCATAACTCGTGCTCTGACCAACGACTGAAGTATCAACTACCTGAAAGAACTGAATCATCAGAACTGCGTACGTGAACTGCATGAAATGCGTGTACTGCTGCGTCAACTTAAACTACTCCGGCTGCTTCTCCTTCTTGCTATACTTGAATGAATGAATACTCTACGGGGGAAGTTTCACCTTATATATTGTCTTGAAATATCACCACGTGGTTTTCTTACCTCGCAGGGATTCTCACGAGCCTTGAAATTCTTTAATATAATTGGCGAGTTCCGACTCACCCGAGCGCGCTAATTGTTAACTGTTCCAAATTATATCTCCAATTGCTCGACTTTTAAACACTGGTGTAAGAAGCCAGTCTCACCTTCGCCGGCTACTGAGGAATGTTGTAACGGCTCTATAGGATTTGACAACTAGCGAAAATATAAAGGCCTTTTGTTTGCGCCTTCAACGGCACACCTGTGTTCACTTAGCTATTGTTACCGTGGGCGACCTTTGCTTGGGGCTAAAAGTTCTGAAGTACATACATTTTATTGTTAAATGTAATATTCCTTAACGCAATAAAAAGATATTACACGTTATACAATGATTATCAGCTATCTGCTATGTAAATTCATAGCAGGAGAGGGTGTGAAGACTTGTCACAAGATTCTACCTGATTCGGAAAACTACTTAATAATAACTTCCCTTCTTAATTATCTTAACCTCCAACCAATTTTAAAAGTGCATATTTATTATCTAAAACGCTTATTCATTAGTGTATCCTTTCATTAGCTGATGTCCGTTTTAATAAAATTCAACACAAATTTGTTTTGATTTTTAAATTTTAAGTGATTGTGGATTGTGAGTCTTTTTAAATCGGCTCACTCGTTGTTCAGGTAAGGCTCTATATCTATCTTTAAAATTGGGCCGAAATGTACACATATTTCACAAAATATAAAAATTATTATATTGCTTATTAATGTTTTGTTCTATTTACATTACTCTTGGGAACCTCATAATTAGCCATCGGAATTCTTAAGCAACATTAAGTTAACAACACTAAAACACTGGCTGCGAGCTAGGGTCCGTAAAGTAAAGAACTGATGAGCTACAGGCATAGACGCACCTAGCGTAGTTTGTAACTCTGATCAATTGTATACCCACCTGTTGTATACACTTCAATATCAACATAACTTCATTTCACTTGATAATGTTTTGGTGCTTAGAAATTCCATTCAATAAAGTAAGGTGTATATTATTCGGCAAAAATATTTATAAGGTCTCGAGGGGACAATTGATTTGTAAGTAAGATGACTATTTTTTTAGGAAAATGTGGGAATGTAAATATTTTGGGAAACAAATTAGCATATACATGACGAAATATATAGCAAACATTAGAAAAATTAAAATGTTGTTTAAAATGTCATAACTTGGAGTGTTTATATCACTAAAAACGTCTAAGTCATGACAAATCTTCTGTACAAAATACGTACTCTGCTTCTCCAGCAAAGGCGATTAAACCAGACAAGGAAAATGCTTTTGTGATGTTTAACAATTCAATCTCCATTAGTGAGCCAGTACCTCTCAAATACAGACGAAAGTGCCCTTCATCTTATGCCGGAGCTCGTTCCAATGGGAAGGATATAAAATGGTTAAACAGAAAATGTGTTATATCTTCATTTTATTAAATATTACGATTAAGTGGTGATTGATTCAGGCTTAGGCTTAACAATATATTTATTGGTGCTCAAAACTAAGTGGTAAAGAGTTTTAAAAAGCTCTACGAATCACACTCGCTGTCTTGTCTGTTGAGCTTTCACACATGTAAACAAAACTAACGAATATCAGAATTAATGTAGTAAGAAAAATGTACGGTTAATGGGTGCATATATATTTAATTTAAACTACCATTTCTTACCATTTAACGCCCGTTTTTACTACTGAAGTATCACAATACAATGTATTACATTATAAATTAGGAAATGATTTGTTTGCAGGCCTAAATTTAGAGTTCCTCCCCCGTATTTTCTGTTTATGAGGACTGAGGAAAACCTGGCAAAACCCTCCGTCATGGGAGGACATTCCTGGGTGAATCGAACCCTAGACCTTCCCCTCACGAGTCCATACATTAATGACATCGGCAGCCAGTGGTGGTATCTCATAGTTCATGTGGAATAGCTCTTTCCATAAATATACTTTAAGAGCGACTAAATAAAACTTAATGTCGAAATACTAAATACGTATGCTAGAAATAATACACAGGTTATAGTAACAAAAATGCCTCCTTTAGGATTTTTTTTTTTTTTTTTTTTTATAATTTCGGACTTAAATTCGTCTTCAGATTCCGGTGATTATATTTGTATTCGTAAAATTATAATTGACACCAATGAGTTAACAAGAGAGCTGAGATTAGTGTAGCGAAAGGGGTAAAATAAATATAGTCTTGCTATATGTTGGGAAATTCAATTATGTAATGACGGTACGGTGCAGGAAGACTTCATTGGCAGATAAGGGCAGCCAGGCCACCTGAGTATGGGAGGCGGGACTTACGAAATTACTACGTTGGTCTTGAATCTCTCGCCACTCAGCCAGTGTCGTTTGAACAGTGAAAAAACCTGTCTTATCCTAGAGTAAAGTCTGCTGCAAATATTAGCCATAATTATTGTAATTCACAGCGGGTATTTATTTATGATTCTTGTCTATGTACCCCTTTCACTCGTGTTTCCAGGAGAATATTTGAATAGGCATTTCCATGTGATCCAGTTCCAACCGTAATGAAATTCATGAAATATAATTAGTACTATCTACATATACAAACTAAAGGAAAAATTCATCAAGTTATTCGTTTAATTTCCCAAAGATAATTAAAAGGAGTATTAGGTAATGGAAAATGAACGGAGACAGATCCACCATACCTTTAAGTGACAGGAGAGAATACATAACATTTTTTCAGAATTTTCTTTTTGTTAGAACCGTCACTCCAGCATTTCCACTATCGACTATGGAGCTACTCCGACCACCCGACTAACTGCAGTGTAACACAGCTGGCCGTGAGCAATGGCATATATAATTGCGTCGGTTATTATATAATTTGATGACCCGATTCATAAGCGTACTACGTTTTCGATAAGTTGCATTAACAGTACATGAAACGCATATATCTAGACTAAAATTTGGGGAACGATGACACAGAACAGGAACAGTAGTTCCATTCATGAGATTGGCCAGATGTTTCACGATAAAACATTTTGTTTCTCTGAGGCAAACTGAAATCGACTACCTCACTATGTCACATTATGCGACTCATGTATGTGTATGTGTGTGCCGAGTATTCTTTCATGATTATTTTAGCGTTAAATTATGAGAGGTAACAAGATAAATGGATAATACAGTACATCTAAAGATAATATGTAGGAAAATTAAGTTTACTTAACGCTAACATTCGTGTGAATGAAAGCAAGTTTTTCGATTTTGAAGGTTAGAATATATTTCTATATTTTTTTCCGTGTTTGTTATTAGAAATTAGCCACTTTCAGCTATTATTTAGTGATGAATATCTCTGGAACTCTTTTCAGCATGCAGAACGAACCCACATTATAAACACTGTTTTTGTTCCTTTTGTTGTTTCTGTTTTAATTATGAACATTTTAGTGAGGATATTTAGTTTTTCGCCGGTTTTGGCAGTGTTGGGTGTTGGAGTATATGCTTATACATTACGCCAGTGTGCAATAACGCATAAGCACTGTGCTAATATGAATCTGAGCATTACCAACCAAATAGAATACTGCAAATCACATGAAATCAACATTCCTGCTTTCATTTTTTCTCTCTTTGTTTTTGTTTTGTTTGTCTGTTTTTTACTTCCCCTATGAGGTCATTTCGTACTAACCCATATGTCACCAGTTACAGCATTCTTTAGATCTAAAAGTACGAGATACATTTACTAAGTTGGTTCAAAAATAGCACCATAGTTGACAAAGCAAATGAGGAATATGAGGACAGAATTTCAATGAGAAAATGACCTAGAGAAGCAGGAAAGATTTTTCACGCGATAATTCCATTCGGAGGCAGAATGGGTCAAAAACAAGGTAATATTCCTTGAAGTGGAATAAGCTGGACACAATAGAAAAATTAGGGGATATAGAAGGCAGAAGGCAAGTTCTGTTTCCAACATTCTTTAATGGAAGACCGTTGAAATGACCACGCTGAATTTCGAGCTCAAATATTAATGTTGGAAAAATCTATAAGAAATTGGACAAAATATCATCAAAATGTTTTGCCATGCAACTATCTCTAACCAAAGTGTGCTTTACTAACGTCTGAAAAATAGAAGAGATGATAAAAAGAAACTACTTTTACACTAGAAACGCCGAAGCGGTCATTTTGACCGCCAATGTTAAATGTATATTATTAAACATATTCAATATTAACTTTATGCTAAATGCAACATTAATGTATCATTTTACAACATATTTAATAACGAACACACAAGAATGTAGCTCAATAAAAGACTACAATGCGCCCATGGAAAAAGTTTATCAACATATTATAATTGTGTATTTATATGTTCTAAATCTTTTTCCATTATCTTTAGATAGGACTAACATACGATATACAACAATGCAATACCATTATATGATTCCAGCGCACTATTTACAGTAAGTAAAATTTATTTCATTAATTGTTTCTTTTGTGCAGGATGCAACTGTTGTTAGGCCCACCCCAATGAAATATAAATGTAATGTAATAGGCATATTGCAAACCTAATTATTATTATAATATATTATGTATTGTAATTAGTAATGTAGATATCATGTATGCACATATGTACAATATTGTATAACGTTAACACGTAAATTTATATCGACAAAAGAGAAACTTTTCTGGTGTTTTCTGATACGGCAGCTTGGAAAGCCAAGGACATAAAACCATATATAAAAAGGAGAATAAACCCGAGGAACGAGTGTAATGTCACTTTTAAAAATACTACCGTTGAAGGGTGAATAAGCCCAAGGTTTTTTAAATTCGTAGAGTTTTGAACTCGACAGGCAGTCGTACAGCTAGCTTTAAACTAGCCAATGGCAACAAAATGTTTTAAACTCTTAAATAATAGCGAATGGCATGTGTTGCAGGTCAACTTAAACCAGCCAATGGTAAATGTAAGTTTGAACTTCTGAAGATAAGCGCAAAACCTGTGCGTAGTCGTGTGAACCCGTTTGGCATAGTTAAGCCAACGATTACTTGATTTGAATTTAATAAATAAGGAGGCGTTTGCTCTGCTGAGGCAAGCAGTTCTATACGTGGCGAAAAGAAGTTCTCACTTGACATATGCAACCATCAGCTAGGCAGTTTTAAGTTCGATACTCAAATGAGAAGCTGTGGTGACACGGGGTGACGAGACACAGTCAAGTTTAAGTTCTATACGCTTCGAGATACATACTGAGGCATTCGTAACAAGTTCTATTTCAAACTCGGTTTTCATATTGAATTCATAGACGTGGAAGGCACGGCAGTTAAATTTATATTCGAACATAGATAAGTGCTATCGTACGCAAAACACCAGAGGACGCGGAAGATTTTAGACATAATAAAGTGCCAATATATATTATGTCTCTCGAATGCTAATTTATACTATTGAACTCCTTTCCCAGCCCTGTTGAGTACGAATCAACAAAATAGCAGAAGTCACCCTTCGAAATTGTTGTCATTGAAGCGTGAGCAGCAACACCAAAGCAATAATTAATCAATCTACCAAATCGCTTCAAAATTGGCATCGCAACGTGAGGCCTGTCAACAAACAGCTTCTAATTGCTGGGGCACTTAGCCGAAGCCTACTAAACCGCTTCAAGGTTCCACAAATGTGATTTCTATATTTATTGAAATTTGAACTTATCTTTTTTCGACTTTTTCACATTTGGAACTGTTGTTTTCCATGATCCTTTTTGGGTTTCTTCGAAACTTATTCATTTTCCTCTTCTTCCTTCTATATCCTTATTTTGTTTTCTAATTTCCTACATTTGGTGGGTAGTACTTCGGCGAGTTTTAGGATAGCATTTCTGTGACTTCTTCTTCCTATTACTGCCTTGAAACTAATCCATGAATTGACGACAGTTAAGTCAAGAATGTTGAAGAAAACATGCACTAGCCATCGACGTGTTCCAAAACGAACAAAATATTTTTTGCCATATTGTTCGTGACGTTTTCGAAAGCTTTTCGTCCGTGCTCTATTTTCATCTTTGCCAAGAATCGGGGAGAAGTTTCAAAGATATTTTGCGTCAACATCTACTACAATTTTGTACAAAATTTACGAAGTTTGTTTGACACGTATTGCAGGTTTATTATTGATTGATTTATGGACGTTCTTTAACATCTCCGGTCATCAGAGTTCCATTCACACAGGGCGTGAAACGGCCGACAAATTTTGCTCAGAGGCCTCTCTTTCAGGCTTGAGGTTCTTTTTCGTGCCGTAAATGTACGACACGGGACCCACGGCTTTACTTCCCTTCCGAAGGAAGCCATACTTAGGATTTTTACGCCCGGAAAAATCTATCGGTCCTGGCCGGGTTCGAACTCGCGTTCTTGGGTGTAGGAGGCAAGCATGGTAACCACTACACCGCCAGGACCAACATAGTATTGCAGGTAAGGGCATTGCGTTCTGCTTGGGAAAGGTCGCTCAATTAGTGATATTTGCATCCGATTAGAAGTATAGTAGATAATCATTAATTAATAGATTCCAAATATTTGATTTAATAAATAATTATCAGTTTTAAAACATACTGATCTTATGGTTTTCAAATCTAAGTGCACAAGACTAAGTATGTGTATTTCGCGGAACCTATTCCTATCCATTGTCTGAATGAAGAATGGAGGCCCCCATTACGACTAGCAAGTCACTTTCATTATTCACACTGTTACTCCCCAAAACCAAACAGGATGGAAATGTGAATGTTAATCCGTAACATTTCTTAATCTGCGATGTGCTACACCCATCGTCGAGACATGTTTACCATTCAGATAATAAAAAGCACAGACTTAAAACTTCTTTACACTTACAACACATTACGGTAACTCACATGCAACTGTTTAAAATAAAATAATTACACTAGTTAACAACATGTTATATATCAATTAGTACGTAGTTGTGAGCATAAAAACCGAAGCTGTTTGTTTAAATGTGCTCCCATAAGGTTTTTGAGTAATTTATATTTTTAGATTTTCTATTTTAAGTGTTTCTCTATTCTTGTGTGGACATGTCTTATTTGTCGTTTTGTTTGCTACTTTTTTATAATATAAAGAAATGTTATAGAGTCAGAAGTTCTAAAAATAATCACTTGAAGGAGTGGTGGGGTTTTTAGCGCTTTGGCGTCACCAGATGGCATGAGGTTTTCCAAAAGAGGCTCCAAATGTTGAAATACCCATTATGCAATTCTTATTATAGTTACCTCACCCTATACTGTGCATTTGGACTTTTTGGTACCGAGGTTGTGTTTATCTGCAGTTTTGTGGTACTAATAATGCTGTGCATGGAGATAGCCTGCAGTTAAGCTTTCCTAAACTCCCCTAGTGACAAAACGATTGTAAATTGGTATAAATATCTCCCCCAAATGTTCCGCATTGACAGGTTGTTTCCCTGAAGGCAGTTCTTTTGATCACATACGCATCCCTTCTCCACAAACTCTCTGTACCACCACACTCTTGTCCAATGATATTCCAAAAGACTCCAACTATGTTCCTGTAGAATCACTATTAACTCACTCCATGGCTACATAATTCAAACTGAACATAAATGTAAATATCACAACAAATGGCATGCAAAGCAGCGGCAGCCAATACAGAGTATTTTGCTTATGGTGTCATCTATTGATTTCGTTGTAAATTACACATTGCAAAATATTTAAACACAAATTCTTTTAGTCGTTATTTATAATAGCATTAATATAAATTTCATAATACACATAGTTACAAAAGTAAAACAGTTTATATCACAGAGTGTTTTTATGCTTGTATATTTACAGGAAACGAAATTAGATTGAATTGTAACAAGTATAATCATTAAGTAAATATTTTGTACAACTTAATAATAATTAAATTTGTGAATTTGAGATGTGTATTTAAAGTAAAAATCAACAAAATATAAAAATATTTTCTTCACAAAACAACGATGTTAAAGCAAAAGCGAGTATATTAAAACATGCTCAATTATAATCGGTTTGTTTATTAAGTACCATGAAAGTCAGTACAGATTGTATGCATTTAATTTGCTTTTACTTGTCAAAATTGTGATATTTAAAAAAAAATATGTCTATCTTATCGCATATTTAGTATATTTATTAAAACCTATTCCGCTTGTTGTAAAGCCGTAAAAGAAATGAATTTTGCTGTAAATGAACAAAATTCCCTCTTAAATAACTCCAGGTGAGCTAGTAGACCCCAATAATGAAAAATCTTTAATTTTCAAAGCACTCTGGTATCTGCTGGAAAAATTAAATTTTACCCTCAGAGGTTCCCTTGACAAATGGATCTTACATTTTTCGTTCCATTTCAGTTCTGCACGGTTTTTTATACGCACTGTTATCTTGTTATCTTTTTATCTTTTACGCTTATCGTTCGGCGAAACAACGTAAGAAAGATTCCAGGAGACGGAAACTGTAAAAGAAAAAGGAAAGAAAAAAAACGCGCAGAAACGAAGAGCATCCACAAGATTTCGGGTGACAACTTTCAGATGAAAATTTGCATTGATTGTGTTTCGGTTTTTCTTGGGTAAGTTATATATATATATATAGCTTCAGTTGAAACACAAAATATAGGACGGTTAAGATGTCAGATTATAAGCAGCCGTCGCTATCAGAATTAAAAAAGGAGAAGAATCGCCGCATGTAGGGTCAGTATTTTCATCTTAATATTTATATTTTAATGGAAGTATAAATAATAATAATAATAATAATAATAATAATAATAATATATTTAATACCTGTCTTATAATGATTGTTAAAAATTACGCCCTTTAGCGGCTATACATTGGCGGTATCTATGTAAAAAGCATTGTATTTCATGTAGCTTTTCAACCGTAAGGACACTGCGATTTTATACACATTTATTATCATTGAATGTTCCTGTATCGTAACGTTTTAACAAGTTGGCGAACAGTTTCTCTACCTGGAACACGATTATCAGATATTTTCCTGTGAATCCCTTTCTTTGCAAGAATACTTTTTCAAATATGTATCATGCATAACAAACAGTTTTTATAACTATATTTATATAGTGGCATAACTAATGAGCAATAAGCAGTTTACACACAATAAAGTATTATGTAACACACGAATGCACCAGCACCCACTGAGAAAGTCTCCCTCAAACTCTAAGTTTTTATCTACACATACATTATAGACCTTGACGACTGGCTTCTCCCAGTACGCAGCCGCGCTCTGCTGACCCTCAACTCAAATAATCTCGCTGTAGTTGCATTAATGCGTTTTTCACAAAGTGAATAATTTCAATGCACAAAATTTGTATGTATTAAAATGATGTCGGCTCGTAAATCTGAGATACAGCTTAAAAGGAATATCCTTACTTTAGAGTTCCGAAATTTTCCACAATAAAGTTACTAATTTTTTAAAAACAGGAAGTGTTGACGATTAAAGGATCTAAATTGAAGCACTGAATGCACAGTTAGGAGACTTTTAGATTATATTTATCGGCTGAGATATTTTCCTTAATTATTTTTGGTGTATTCGAAAACAAATTGATGTTTTGTATGACTTGGTGCAAAGGCTACTGAAGTTAAAAAATATAAATTCACAGCCAGGTAAATATGGATACAACGTAGAGAAATAAAATAAACACAAGATGGCATGCAGAAGGTGAAATTTAATTTTATTACCAGATGCTTAATTTTTGAGAATATATGGTCATCAGTTTCAGCGTTATCTGGCTAGTAAGTTGAGTATAAAATACCCTTATTACAGATATTATTATAGTAAGTTAAGCAAATAAATATTTATATTAAATAATATATTAAAGAATTATTTAATTTTCCTTGGACGAGAGACCTTCGCCGCCGGTCTTTTATTAAGTAATTAGAGCTACATTTATTTGCGTTAGTAATTTCTATAGACTTGCACTGCTGGCCATTAAAATTTCAAGGATCCCATGTTCTCTCAGAAGGAACGAGCATGACTCGTTGAAAATATGACAGCAATACATGCAGGTGTCTGAAATTGATCAAGGGAGAATTGTAGCATACCGAGAGCGAGGCATGTAATTCCGTATAAATGACGATCTGGTGAACGAAATGTGTTCGTAGTGGAACGACTACGAGATCAGTGTATCGGGTTAGGACGAACACACAAACGTGAAGGACTCCAACGGCCTCGTCATTGAGTCGAATGAGAAGACAGATACTTTCGTCGTGGTTATATCAACACGCACAATGTGTTACAATTTTAATGGCCAGCAGTGTATTAACACTTTTCCATTAGTAAAAATGGTTCTATCCCCTCCTCTGTGTACATTTATTCAATTAGTGGAGTTCAAGTGTATATGCAATAATCTTAAAACATGTAGATAAATATGTAACAATACCTAAAATATTTACTAAATGTCTAATATAAGAATTGCTCAGGGACTTAAAAATGCTCTAAAAGAGTTTTATTTGAAGTAAAGATAAACAGATTTAATTCACAAATTACAAATTTAAATAGGGCACATTATTTTCTGATGCAATCAAACCATAAAGCCAATATGCCACAAAATATTACTGCACATTTTCAGGAGTTAGGTTCCGTGTCCACGATGGTGACGTTTTTCTTATATAGCAAACGATCTTTCGACATCACACGGCGATACTGGTGCACACTTAAACAGATGAATGTACCTAGTAGTAATGTCTTTTGTAGGGTCCCTCGTTTCTCCGCTGAGGATCTGACTAACAGTAGATAACATACCGTAACCCACGGTTCATTCAAGGACTGTTTTGAAAATATTCGCGACTTGCTTTCCTACTACTCCGTGGACAGCATTCAATTTATGTTTCACATCATAGATGACGTTCATCGGTTGCATAAGAGAAATTCCGACAGTTTCCAACTCCTTGACGCTTTCAGGAACCCAGCCAAAGTTACAGTTGATATACATCACTTAATGTGACATTGTAGGATTCTACAAGATACTTTGTGGCCCTTACAGACACAGCTGAATCAGCAGGGCTCTTCCCATTGGTCTTCAAGATGAAGATGTTTAAAGAGACCCATCCTTTTAATTTGGGGTGTGGAAGGAAGTGTTTCGTGTTTTAGTTGCTCCCAAAAAGCTTGCACACGTAAAAGCGCCTTCATAAACACCTGCTAGATGGAAGAAATAAGTTCATTGACCTGGTGAAGTGACTTCATACCTCTTCTGAAACTCGATGGGTATCTTGACCCGAAAAGGTGCTTCTAGTGCAGTTGCAACCTTCAACACGTAGGCCGCAACATCAGTGCATATTAAAATAACTTTACTTCTTGTACACCCCCAAACCAGACAATGTTTACCCCATAATTAACTAATCGGGCAACTGCCGGTGATCTGTGCATTCTAGAACTCTAATAATAACATACAGTTTCGATGCACAATCCGAAATCAATCTTCCTTCCACCAAGTTTGTAATATAAAAACCGAAAATACCGTGGATTCATCTACATTAATCCAAATATGGAATACATTCTGTATTCTAAAGGACTCGTAGGAATCTTTATACATATGAGATAACAAAGTGTACTTTTTAAGAGTTTATTTTTGTTGTGAAGGGAAGCATTACATAAAGTAAAAGCATCATTCGTAGTTATCCAGAATCACAGTTTTGCGGCTGAATAACTTGCCACTGAAGCAACCCCAGTAGAAATCCGCAACCTTTCAATGTTCATCTGAGTACAATAATGAACCAGTGTTAAACAAGAGCGCAGTGTATGTGGGTTTACCGTACCGATGAAGTACTCACATGAATATTGGAATAAAATATAAAATTGTAGTGCTGTATAACAAAATGCACATCCTAAGACAAAAAATGAGCAGACTATCCAAGCGTGTATTTATCTTAAGTTCTGCTCGATCCACGGAGGGTCTCTCCGCTCTGGTATTAGAGCCTTAAGCTCCATTCTGTCATCACCAGCCACAACGAGTTTTCCATTGCGTACATATGCTGGCAGTCCAGCAGATAAAAGCAGGGTTATATTAATGTGAACTACCCAAGTTCGAAACTACTCATGCGTGAATTGTTTTATTTGCTCTTTTCCCGTAACAATAATGTTTAGTATACACATGATAATGTAGGCTTCCCACTGGAAAGGCTTCTTTTATTTCTACGGCATTTATGCTCACACACACATACGAGAGAGAGAGAGAGAGAGAGAGAGAGAGAGAGAGAGAGAGAAAGTAATCTTACTTTTCAAAATAAATAGGAAATTAATATTTTCTTTAAATAAAATAACATGAATTCATGTGTGTGTGTGTGTGTGTATTTCATGCTAGAATATTTATTAATGTGGCATATATTTTGAAAATTAAAATGATTATAATATTTTATGTTTAAGTCTAATGGGCTTCAAATACATATTCCATTAAAATATGTTCATTGGCGTATATTAAACATTCATTTTACATTCTAAAATTAATAAATAAATTTTTCAAGCTTAGAAAGTATTCGAACATATGTGCTTCTTATAACTATATAGGTGTTTTTGCCCGCTCAGACATCAGATTACGTGATCCAAATAAATTCATTACCTATTTAGAGCATAACCTGAACATAAAAGCTTTTGGTAAAAATAAACTTATGGTTTCAAGCCAGTAAAATGTCATTGAATACATTTAAGACAAATTTTATTCAATTTATCAGACCCAACAATGAATTATCAAAATCAGACTATAAAGGAAAGCAATCAAACAAAAATTTTAAGGTTAAAAATTGATCAAAATCTTAACTGGACGAAACATGTTGAAATGATAGTCCCCAAACTTACTTTAGCCTGTTTTGCTTCGATAATCCCCTAGGAAAGCACGACTTTACGTATGGTATAATTTGCATATTTTCATTCTATAATGAAGTATGGAATCATATTTTTGGATAAGCCTTCTTGTAGAGGAAAAGGTTTCCGTTTGCAAAAGTAAGCAATGAGAATAATATGAGGGAAGAAAAGAAGAGAATCTTGTAGACATCTTTTCAAACAGATTTTAATAAATTTTCAGGGTCCATTCTACATCTACAGCTCTTGCTCAACTCATGAACTACCGAACGAGATATACACATACATGCATGAACTGAAGGCGGCATTGTGATCCCAGCTTCAGCAAATGATTCAAAGTTTCCCAATCAGTCATTGTTTCTGGCCTTTGCTCACTTTATTGCCTAAGGGTGTACATACTCTACCTGCAGGAAATACGCACAGATACACTTTCAGATTCACTTTCACAAACAAAACATAACGATAAAAGCTAAGCTGCCTTTAGGCTGTTCGAGCGATGCATTCATTATGTAGCGAGGCTGATCAACCAGTGAGAATGTTTCAGGGTTAAGAAGTAAATACAAGATGAAAGATTAGGCAGGGAAATAGCAACCTGGATGGTTGACGGACGCATCGTGAAAGCTAAATATGTATACCGATCACCTCCTTGGTCTTGTGGTTAGGTTTGCTGACTGCGAGGTCCGGGTTTCATTCCGAGGACCAGGTTTGATTCCCGGTATCTGCTTAGGAATTTTTTCCAAGTTAGGGAGGTCTGAAACGAGGTCTACCTAGCCTCGTGAGGACATTTGAGAAGCTGCCTGATGGAGAGGTGGCGTTCTTCGATCACGAAAGCCGCGTTATAGGTGACCTGCGGGGTGCCGGAATGCTCATCACACGTCCCGCAATACTGCCCTCTATCAATGAAGTCGTAAGACGGGAGTAGAGGAGGCTCTCCCCGAACTGTAGTACCAAATGAAGAGGGGGAAATGATGTACACCACCACTTGACAATAATTTTCGGTTTAAAATTTTAGATAGCAAAACGATACCTTTTCTGTCGTAAAATTCAATGCGTTTAATTTCGTTAATTTTTTAAAAATATGTAGTGGTGTGCGAAATATGGAAACATATATAGCAATAAAATTAAATATGATGGTCCTATTAGTCTAATGGTTTATAATATGGATACACACGAAGAAAAAATTATGGAATTACACAAAAATTCGTACTTTATGAATTAAACGCTAAACATAAACTTCTCGTATTTTTAATTTGAAAATTAACAAAATAGTTGTAAAATATAAAATAAAGGCAGTGTTATATATGAGGGTTAAAAGGATACCAGCCCAATATTTGATAAAATAAACAATTCAAATAAAATTGTAAAATATTATTTTATTATTTGTTAATCACGTAGACAGTCCACTCACAGTACTAAATTGTGACGTCACTCTCCTGCTTATAACACGGAACGGTCCCATTCTCCTCTCATAGCGCTGCCTATGGACACGAAGATATTACGCATGCATTATTCAGCAGAAAGAACATAGCTTCTTCCTTCCATTTCCAGCTATTTGGCTACCAGACCAATACCGCCATGTTAACGCCAGAGTCGTCATTGCATTCCAAAGAAACTCCGTGCTGCTAAAGAAAAGTCATACCTATCAACTTGCCTATTTGAAACTCTTTTAAATATTGGTCCTCACTTTAAGTCAGAATTCAGCGGTACATACACAATTAAGAATACCCAGTAAATAAAACCGGCAATTTTGGGAGTTTTTATTCGTGGGTTGGAAAGGTTTCACTGCCCAGATTCAGATTTAGCATTGTTCTTGAGTTTTGTATTTCTAAATTACGTAACAATACTTGCATTAATGAACACCCGAATAGGATGTGCGCTGCATTTTCTGCATTCTGTTCACACAATCTGTAAATGAGATGGCTCTGAAGCAGTCCCACTGTGGATTCCAGTAATTAAATTCATCTTTTAGGTGTGCTTCTATCCAAAGACAACAAATATTTAGTGATTTATGAATATTTTGAGTAAAAATATGACCAGAGCAGGCCTGCCATGGTTTATGGTGACTTTCTCTACTCAAAGGCACTACTGGTATACTAGAAATTCTGTCATTGTGTTGGACTCAAGACCTTTCAGTGCAGTGAAACGGTGAGGATAACAATACACTTATCTGATTAGCCTTACTTTATATTTCTGTATAGCGAAAACTAAGTGGTGCTTCCCAAGAAAGGAAAATATTTGCCCTTGGCTGTTTATTGAAAATTCTATTTCGGGCATTTCATTTACACGTAAATAATCTATGTATAATATGAGTTGACTGTGTAGAAAGTCTGAAGAGTGTTTACCTGCCCACATCTCTCGAGTTTCTGGAATTGCTTAGAAGGTCATTTAGAGCCAACTGCCCTGACATGAGGTTTGATTTCCCTTCTAGTGTGCGATCTATCAGAAAGTTAATAAGTGCACAGTGTAACCCCATTTTTCATAACCAATGGGGAGGGAGGTAAATTTGGAATATCAATTTTTCGGATGAACCATATATTTCAGAAATTCTGCTAATTTTTTATCGTTATATTAGGATTAAATATATATTTGCTGTCAAATACCTTAAACATTTATAAATTACACCATACATTAATCAAAAGAGACTAGATATTTTGATCTGAATTTTGTATCCACAAGGTTCCCTTGCTGCTTACTAGTACCACTACATTTTTTCTGTTTGTTCGAAATTTCATTTAATAATAGTATCATATTAAAACTGATATTTGCACAGGTGTATACCGTATGAGTTCGAAATACCTCAAATTGCAGATACAGCTATAAGTTGTCAATATTACATATATTAAGCCTACATATATCAACAAACAAAATACTGCCACTTTCCGATATTCTACACTCTATTTTTAAGATGGCGGAAAAAAAATAAGCTGCCTTCAAATGATTGTTTTGAAGGGCCGTACAAGCTAATGGTTTAACAATATGTAAAACATTTCACTTAAACCTTAAATAAAAACTTAAGAAGTACAGTATATTTGTTTTTGGCACTGATAAAATATGTGTCGGCTAACCTCGGTTTCGAAAATACCAGATTTTAGACAAACGGGGTTCTACTGCATATCTAAACCCAACTAATTATTTCTCCAGTTTACACGTGTCGCGCGATAGACATTGATTCTTACCTTTGTTTATAAATAATCTAGCGACTAGTATCGTAATTGTTCACAGACAAGCATTCTTTATTATGTGCTAATTTTTTTTATCACAAGATGGGTACACTGACCACAAGACAAATGCACGTTGCGTGATAAAATGGGTTTGATAAAACTTTGCAATAATTTCATTGCAATATCGGTCTATGATTGATCAAAATTCAATTTTTCCCGGTTCATTGGTCAATTTTATGATGACGTCACATAAGTGAAATAGCCATTATAAGCTAGTTTGCTTTAGCATCGCCATAGAGTATTTGGGAGCCGACTGTGGCTACATACAACCAATATGCTTTTCGAACCTAAATGCTCTGATCGTACGCATGATGCACACAAGTTAATACTGGTATTAATATTCAGTCAATACATAACAACCTGGAGCTATTTATAAGGAATAAACAAATAAATATCGTGTGTAAAGTGTGTGCTTTAGAACTGAGATGATTTCACATCTCAAAGCATCCCTCCCCGCTGAACATTGTATCAACCGTGGCATCCATACATCACATGACCCACCTTGCTAAATCATTCCGCTCTTATGATCGAGAATATTATTTAATGTATCCTTGTGGGATTTCGAGCGTATCCTTTTGATCAAATGCCATCATTCATTGTAACCAAGCGCAATGCCAGTAGGTGAATCAAGTGAACCTGCTCTCTATAGACACGAAATCCAGGACATTGGTTCTGGGTAAACCTTGTGATTATACACGTGTGAAGGAATGTTCATTCTCCTGCCCCAGAGACTGATCCATTGAGAAACTTGACCACTCTTCCCAAAACATTATTAATGTAGCTAATTGCATCTACTAAACCGTTGAGTATAGAAGCCCAGAATAACACAAACTTTGAATACTGCGACTGAAGAATTTCTGTTGTTTATGGAAATATCGACAATAATCCTTGCACAAATTTGATCGTTTTCCTGTCTAATTTCTCCTCTACTCTGATATTCCCCTTCAGGAAAAAAAAAAAAAAAAAAAAAAACATTACAGTGAACCTATAAATAGTATCTTGAAATCAGCCTATCGAACCTTAGCATTCAGTTGTTTCTGCGTTGCTGCGAGTTGCTCGTCTCAAAGTTTTAGATATGAAGGTCAATGTCCAGCTGAAAAATCTTCATCGTAGAACTTCCTTCTTTGAGTCTGGATCTTTTGCCGCATGGTCTGCCAGCTCGAGGGTTTTCATCGCTACATTAAGTTAAGTAAAATGGCACTTGTAACACTTTAGAAACAATCTGAAATACAGATACAGACCTGTCAGCGTGGTAAAATCTTGTAACATACAAATGCCTCTTCATCTTCATTGCCATGTATAACAAAGGAAAGTAGAAATACATTAATTAAATAAGCACATTGTAAAAACGTATGACTAAAATACATAGGTATGTGCATTCCAGGCCAATTTCTTGTTTAGTAGGCAAGAAAAAATTAACTGCTTCTAAGAGCTGCAGGTTTTTATTTTAATAACTGAGATTATATGCTCCTCTAAAATTACTTTGATAAATGGAGATTGAATGCGTTTCATGTTTCTAAATTACATAAATAATGACTTGTGAGCGTATAGCTTTTGACTAATGGCAGTGCAGACATTTTATAACCATATAAAGTCTCTAGGAAGTGGGACGGACATAACAAACACTGAAGAAAATTCTTCATGTACAACTTAATTGGTATGTCGCATCCAAGATCAGAGGCAAAGTAGACATTTACAAGTGAGAAGCTGCTCATGGAATTTTTAAGTAACGTGCTTGGCGGTACGTAAACAGAAATGATAGCTAATAACATTTTCATTTGCTTTTAATACATGGAGAAGCGTTCCATGGTATATTCAAAATGTTGTACCCCAGATGTTTTTGCATATATCATCTTTGAAAAACTGTTCCTTTGTTTCACTATAATTGCATAAACACTTTACTCGCGTGAGCTGGCGCTAAACTCAACAGTTCAGAATCACTAACAGACAAAATAAATGATGCTAAATAAAGGTACACAAATAGGAAAGAAAATAGATGTACATTAATTGAATATTATTTTTGTAGGTTATTTCATAACAGATGTATTGGACAAAATTAAAAGAAAGAAATGTACATAGCGTGTAATTTTGTCAAACCCTAAAACACCTGCAAGATGAAATCAAAGAAAAGAAGCGTGCAATAAAATTACATAAAGGTATTAACTTGAACAATGGACGACGATTAAGAGACACCATGTATAATTTCACAAACCTCTTCCTGAAAACATAGTGGTAGAAGAACTCCTGATATTTAAATGATTGCTGAGACTGCTGTCTTGAGTAAGTTGTAATTTATAGTTGTAATTTTAGAAAAAACATTTTCCAGTGCCACTTCACCCTTGGTGCTAGAAAAAACTTCCAACTTACGTTTCTATCGTGCATCCATTGTGAATAGTCATATCTCACACATGATGTAGCACTGCCTTCAGTTCGTATAGCGTATTCAGTTCGTACACCGTTAATTACTACCAAATTTAAGCAGTCTCTCCCAATCTTAACAATGATCGTATGCACTAATTTCCAAGGTACACCAGTTTTTGTTGTTCTTGATCCTTTACCAGTGATACAATGGTAATTTATTTCCATTATAATTATAAAGATGTGAAATGCAGAAAAATAACCACCTAATATTCTTCAAAATCTATACTAAAATAACAACACAAAGATTAACCGCTGTACTTTCAGATGTTAAACTTAAAAAATAATAATAAAGATGCAAAAGAGAGAAAATAGATTGAGACTGTGTTAATTTAAAACAAATGATGCAGAAGGCATCATTTACAAGCATTTTTCTTTTATTGTGTACATAAAAGCACATTAAAAAGAGTCAGAATGTAACACGAAAGATACCGAAAAAAAAATTAGTCTTCGTTGCATTTTGTGAAGATATTAAATACAATGGTACATAGCTCTCACTCCGCTAAGCATTCGAAAATTGATGTTGTCCACGGGAACTCACTGGGCAACGCACTCGTCACCTGCCGAGGGAAGTATTGTTGTGCGATCATAATTGATTATGCGCATGTTTTGTTTCTTTCAACGTTTATCAATAATAAATACTATTTAATTTAGTACCCACTATCAGAGATGCTTGAAGTGTATGCCCTCCGCTGTGAGACATGCCTGAATCCTTTTGAAAATATTGCGGCATTCAGAATGATTTGCTTCCTCACCTCCGCGAGCTTTCTTTCAGGTCATTTTATATGAATGAAGAATGAAGTAGCCGAGTAGCTTCTTGTGCCCTGCCAACAGATACACCAACCTTCTGCGATAATCGCGTTAAAGACTTTCGAGAAGTCTAATTGACTGCTTATTTCATAAGGCTTTCCGTTATAAAAAAAAAACAGTCTGGGCTTTTTGTCGATTACCTTGGACTCAAGCATTGTTCATCAGTCTGAAAATTGCAGTTCTTGAAATTTAGCACGTAACTCTCTTCCAGAATACTTTTTTTTTTTTTTTTTTTTTTTTTTTTTGCACATAACAATTTATGTTCTAGCGTATATTTCATTCTCGGCATTCACTGAAAACCTTATGGTTTCCTTGGAAAGGGAAGTAAAGCAGTGTGTCCCTTGTCGTTGATTAGCGGCACGTAAAAGAACCTCCAGTCTGAAAGAAGATGCCTCTGAGCTAAATTACAGGCAGTTCCAGCCCTGAATTGAATGGAACGCTGATGATCTGAGATATATAACAGAACGTTCACAAACAAACCAAATAAATAAATAATGAATATAGAGTGGGAAGTCTAACGCGAACTTTTCTACAGAAATGCAACTGAAAAAGTTGGCGTGATAAACAGGAATGAACAAGCTCAATTGATTACAGGAATTTTAATTCTAGTCTTACCAGCGGGTATTAAAGATCAACAGGGTTCCACTAGTGTGTATAAAATGTGAATGCGCAGCGGAATGAGGGCACAGTATATATATTATTGAGCTATAGTTATAGATTAATGACTGCAAAATGATTCCTCATTATTACCGTGTAGTTTAAAATATATATTAAAGCTGCTATCATCTAGGTGATTTGCTGTGTATTAACGTAATATTTTTAGTGTACTTAACTTGACGCTAAGCACTTAAGAATTATGGTACCTAGTTACCACCTTGTGAAGAATGACTCTAAAGAGCATCTCACAATTTAAAAAAAATTAACAAATCATATATCATTTTAAGTGGTTTCAAATCATGATTTTGAAAAAAGTTAGAGCATAATTCAAAATAATGAATATTGTAAATACAACAGGTTAGACCTTTCAAATAATTATCTGTTTACAAAACTTATAGACGGCATTTAGGATTGTGAATAAGGGTCAGTCAAATTCTAATACATAAAAAGTGCTGTTCTTAAGTTATGTGTGATTTCAATTAAAATAAAATGGAAAAGCCTTTATTAAACACTTGGAAACTTGTAATCATACATCCTTAAACATTTTGCATATGGAAATAGCTCACCGTTATGCAAGTTATTGTGCCCTCATGTCTTCCGAAAGAGAATACATTTCTGCATCGCGACAGAGTTCTTAGTTTGTTTTACGGAAGTTTTTGTTACCTTGATACACTTTCTCTATAACTGCATGAAATCCCGACAAATTGCAAATTCACACAAAGGGATATGATCCTTGTATATTTCAAATTATATGATAGAAAAACGTAGACAGGCGTAGCGTAAGAGAATCGCAAAATTCCTTTTAAGATTTAGTGGTTGGTATGTGCGAGCGTTTTCTCTATGTTCCTTAGTTACCTCATTTAAATGACGCGTTACTTACGAATAGCTATGTATGTGGAACTATACAAGAAACAAAAAATACTGGACGAGCGGGACAAGCATCGCTCACTTGCTCAATAAGCAGGCTCTCTCAATGTATAACAAGCAAGGCCACGTCAGTTTGGTGGCAGATAGTAGGAGACTACTGTGCGGAAGAGTTCAACTTTCTTCAACCCTAACTTAAAAAAAGTTCTAAGTACGTACCGAGCCTATTTTCTGTCTTCTTTCCCAGCGAATCTGAATCAGAATTTCCTGTAGGTGACTAAGAAGTTACTTGAATTACACGTAGATCTTTATAAAAGGACTGTAGTGCAAAAACTTCAACCGTGATCCTGTAGCCAGGAGTTCATTTTGTGAATAGTTTTTTATTCATCTCACGACAAAGATTGTGATCCTAGCCTCATTGTTGTCGGAAGGAGCTTGATTTCACTCATAACGATATGCTAATTTACAAATCTGAAAATCCAAGGAGTTCTTTTACGAAATTAGGAAACGGTGCTCAGTTAGTAGAGATAAATATTAGGCCCAATTTTTCTTCGGAAACAATTAATATACTAATTTCGTGTTTTACCAGAGAGCCCCGAGATACTTACAACAAATTTTC
This sequence comes from Metallyticus violacea, assembly GCA_030762175.1. Classification (NCBI taxonomy): domain Eukaryota; kingdom Metazoa; phylum Arthropoda; class Insecta; order Mantodea; family Metallyticidae; genus Metallyticus; species Metallyticus violacea. The sequence continues at coordinate 282,797,852 of CM060846.1, read as the reverse complement.
TCTGCAGGGAAATCATGAAGTTTTAGACGATAACAGTTATCAGTAACATATGGCCCTCTCAACCCCCGTGATGTAAATTATTGCGGTTACTATTTCTAAAGAGCATTAAAAGTTAAAGCATACTACACAAATAAATACATATATCCGTAAAGATCAAATAAACCTATGAAAAAAAAACTAAAAAATGTATTAGGCAATTTTCTAAGCAGATGCCATAAATGTATGGGAAATGAGGGCAGGCAGTGCCAGCGTTTTGTTTTATAAGTGCAAATAAATAGTATTTTGCTAGTCAGTCACTGTAGTCCCGAGTTAAACCGTGAATCCGATGGGGAGCATAAACTTAGCGGCCCATAGACTCTTCGCCGTGCTCACTTTTCATACATAATCCAACATTTCAGTAACACGTCATTTAATAACAATAAGAGACTAGCAAATTCTTGTACATTAGTGATTAGTGAATTTCAATTCACTGGTTCTAACAAATAATCAAATAATTACATATGGAATTAAAAACATTCCGTAACTTATATCGAATAGAATTTTAGTCTTCAAAAATGAACAATTTTCCGAAAAAAAAATCCATTTAGATGTACATTAAGGTTATTTTGAGTTGCGGGCCGACAGAGTGCGGCTGCGTACTGGAGAAGTCACTCGCCAAGACCGTATAACGCTTATAGTTAATTTGAGACAGTGTTTTTCAGCGAAAGCCTGTGAGTTTTGTGTTACTCAGTGTTTGAATTATGTGTAGTGCGCTAATTGCCCTTCGTTAGTTATGCCACTACATAAGTATTGCTTTGGAAAATGTGTTTTTATATACAATACACATGTGAAACAACATCCCAGCAATCGTATGCTAGGCAGAGAAACTGTTCGCCAAGTTATTAAAAAGTTGCTAGAAACAGGATTTCTGAATGCCAAGAAAGTGTTTTCAACCGGAAGAAAAGTTCGATGAAATGCAGGATTTTTTTAAGCAGAGGCTACCAATGTATTGCCGCTGAGGGGTATCATTTTAAACATCTCTTATAGCAAATATTTGTGCTTATTATTATCATCAATTTTAAATGCAGCATCATTTTATGCTTTCAGTAAAACATGAATACTACAATAAAAATTCTATTTTTTCACCCGGCGATTTTTATTTCCCCTTTTTCGGTTACAGTGGGTGCACTTTCCCAGCAAGTCCCGCACTCAGGCGGTCCTAACACAAATAATCATAGGGTTTATGAACATCCATATTGAGTTTATCTAACACTTTAGGACATAATGCCACCTGCATTCCGAGTCTCCTACTTTTAATATGAAACACTAATACTGTATATTCTACATTCATTTCACTTTAAAGGTATACGTTTAGCAGTAGAAGCTAAACAAGTGTCTAAAGCACGGGTAGATAGACTATGAGTTTTTTCAATATGATATTAAGATATGTGTTATTTCACAATAGTATTCAAATGCATTCAATTAATGCTCTGATTTGTGAAGGAAAGCTCCACTGTCAATGCTAATGCAGGAAGTAGCCGAGGGACTGCATAGTTTCAGCAATTGATGCATGTAGGGGTTGACAAATTCATTAACTCTTTCAATGATATAAGCGACTCGCTGCATGAAAATATTTAAAACAAAATAGACAAGTAAGTCAAACTTTATCTTCAGCGTGTTTGACCAATGATCTCAAGCATATGAAAGCCCTTAAAGTGCGAGTCAACTTGTCATTTCATGGTGTCGATAAGTTTCAGTAGATTCTGGCTTTGGTATCTGCACAACCTGAAGGGTTAAAGGTAAGCAAAGCAAGTTATGCAAGCTCTCAACTCTTCCCGCATCACTTTGCTTAAGTTCACCTGGTCCGAACCTGTTACTGGTGAGCCCGTTAATTATGGCCCGCTAAACATAGGGAATACCTCCTTTATTAATACGGGAGCCAGCAAGAATTGCTACTGTTCCCTTTAATTTGACTGCCGCCCGCGAAGCCTGCCTTAGGCAATGCCGCCCCTTCTCAATGTCCCACAAGGAATCATCTCTCTCTCTCTTTCTCTCTCTCACTTCACTATGCGTACCCTTACCTTGACTTCTGGAGTACTTCCTCTATCTCTTCACTGGGGCAACCTCGTGGTATCTCACTTAGTTTTTCTGCATGCATGCTAAATACGAATATATTACTACTTGATCCCAGTTCATTTTTATCCGCATCCTGTTAACTCTCGAACACACAGATAATTGTCTAACTAGCTTGAGATGACAAGGAAGATGAAAAAGTAGAGATGATTAACTAAAATGAATAGATAGGAAGTATTCATTAAACGTTCATCAATCTCATCGCGTCTAAGGTAGCATTATCCTCTGAAACATATTTCGTTAACTGAAATGCTTTGGGTAGACAATCTGTAATTCATGCTTCATTGCAATTGTTTGTTTTTTTCCGCACTCAACTTTAGAATCTTCCGAAATTGATTTTGTGTATGCAAGTTAGATATTGCATTCAGTAGTGACGTCTTTATCCACCCTATAAAACTTAACCGTGGACGAATGGAAAACGTTCTGGACTCTAAAAATAAAAAATAGATGTTTATTATCTAATGAATAAATATTTTAACCATAATTTCGTGTATCAGTCCATCATATTCTTACTAGCAAAGGCGTAAAATAAAGTACAAAGCGAGCAATTTAAAACTCCCATAACTTAGAGTGAAGGGAGAGATTTTGACAGAGTCCAGTAGTGTGTTGTGTAGCTCGTATTTAGGCGCAAATTTCCTGACAGCCCAGTTCCAACAGATAAAGCAATAAACTGAGTACAGAAGTTGAATTAAGCAGGTTCTGTGACTGGTCGGAAAAATATCGAAGACGTCATGTGCTCACATAAGAAAAACTTCATATAAAAAAAGTTTCTATTATTCCTCGTTTCCCAGAGCTACAGTTTATCATTTTTATCTTTGGGGACATCGAGAGTATATTCAATTAATCCTCATACACTGGAGGAACTTACAACAAATGTTCTAAACGAAGTTAGGTTCATTATTGATAGGGAATTTATGCATGTCAGTGATAAGAGGAAGTGAATTGTGTGTCTGAAAATGAACATTTCCAGCACCTACTGTAAGGATCGTGAATACCAAATTCTGTTCGTTAATGTGTTGTATCTAAGTTTTCAAATGATGACGTGCTTGGGCACCGTGTCTACGCAAGAAAATACCGGCGACAACCCAGGGTCTAACCGTCGACCGGCTGATATATTTGTCGGGACTTTTAGACTGCTCTCACTGCAGTTGCCGACTACTGTCGCTGTAATACAATACACATAGATTGCATCCTTCACATTTTGCAAAATAAAATCATTTAACAATGGTTACACGTTTCAGGAAAGGCACAACTAAATTGCTCAACTTCGTTGTTCACACAAATAAAATGTCACATCTCATGCTGATTTATGTTAACTTTATCTCGTAAAATTATCACTGGTTATTGGTGTCTTGGTAAGTGTCTTCATAAAGTGATGCCCCTACATAATGAAATAGTTAACCTATGGTGTCCGATGAGAAGCAAAAGAAATTACTTTAGGGCCATATTTTATAGTAAACTGTTAACATACAACGGCATATGAATATGCTGTTACGTGTGTTTCTTGACATAGAAAACCAAAAGGAAACGTAATTTTGCCTTTTTCAACAAAACTCTACCTCAGTCCACACAGCCTATGTTCACACGTGAAACAAAATAAGTAAGGCCCCATTCACAATGAAAGTTGAACGCAACGCATACTTAAAGGTAAAAGCTAGATGCTACGTATTGTAATGGGGCTATTCACAATGAATCACGTAAGCATAAAAATAAACGTACAACTATACGTAACTTAGAAGCTTGCAAGGTCTAAGGTTTTGCGTTTATATCTAAATTAAACTTAAGAAATCAGCCAATCAGAACGTACCTGCTATGTTCGTAAAGCTCTGTGGTAGATGGAGTTGAAGATCAGTGGCTCTGTAGACAGAATGCGTGAATGGACAAAAGATTAATTGCATTATACGAAAGCTATCCTTGCTTATATGACTGCAAGTAAATAAGTTTGTGCTTTTTCTTTATGCATAAAGCTACAGCCGTCTGCTCATTTTCAATCAGCTGCTTGTTGGTCTCCGCTTTTTTCTACTTCTATTCTAAAACTTACGTTTGCGCCTTTCATTGTGATTGCCCACATATTACTAAGTTTACGTGTTACGTCTTATTTTATTATGTTTACGCTTTTTTTCATTGTGAATAGGGCATAAGTTTTCTAGAAAGGGAGATTTATTAGCAAGAATTTGTAGCTCGTACTTACCGACCTGAATGCTTGCGACTTCTATATAGAGGAGAGTGAATACGAAACATTCCACACTGCGTAGATGGAACCAATCCTACGAAAAGAAAACAAATAACGGGTCTACGTGATTGAAAACCCTACCATACAATCTATAATCTATGCCTAAGGTCCCGGTTGAAGTACGAATTACTTGTTGCTGAAAGAATATTTAGAAGAGATTCTTTGGTGAGGACCCTATATTGACTTCATTTGCTTTTTATTCTAAACACTTTAGGTATCCTAAAATGTATCAAAAACATTAATATCTTTAAGGCTTGGAACTCTTAATGCCCAGGAATTTCTCAAATAATCCATAAACTTATTGAGCACTGTGTGAATATCGTTTATAATAAATGCTCGCTTCTACACTTAGCCATATCAACTTTGGGATTACATATGAGGGTCATCCAGTAAATCAAAAAGCAACAGTGAAGGCTTTTTGGATAAGAAAGTTCATTTAAGTGTGTTGGCAGCTCTCAAGCAGTTTCATTAAATGACATGCCTTGCTTTGCCAGTGGCTAACTACAAAACGTTTCACATTGTTCAAAAAACGAAAGTGCAAATATCTATCGTGAGTTAACCCTTGTTTTTGAAGAAAGGTTGGAGCAGGAATTGGGGGTGCGTTGGGCGCCATATGGAGCAGGAATTGGGGGTGCGGGGGCGTAGTTGATCGCTGAGCTGATGGTGGTTTCGAAGTCTGCCCGGGCTGCTCACTGATGACGTCGTTTGCTCCAATTCTGTTGAATTTTATCTCAGGGTCCACTGGAGTGTTTCGGGATCGGTATAGATCCACGGGAACGAGAAATGTGTTGCCCAAAAATACACAAGGTTGACTTGTTTAAAATATTTTATTCCCATGTAAAGTACTTCCTAACCGTTCGCCTCTGACTTCGCTACTCACTTAGACTGGCTTCCTGAGTGAATATCTGGATGCCTGAATGTCCCTCTGAATCTATGAATGTGTGAGTGTAAATCTGTGAATGTATTTCTACTGAATGTCTAAATGTGAATCTATGAATGTCCGACTTCTACGAGTTTGAAATGCGCCTCTGAATGCGTCTCTACCGAATGCGTGAATTCCTCTCTGACTTCTGTACTCTAGTTTTTCTACTACATCGCCACGCCTTTCGCTCAATTAAATCCCCTCGTATTTTACCTATTTCTGTGTTGTACTTTCATCATTGGCTATCCTAAAATTATTTATTGGTATCTAAGTTCTTCTGATTCGTTAACTTTTATCCGAAGACCATTGGCTAGAATTATTCTTTCCCCCCTGATCTAACGTCTTCCCACGAACTTGAATTTTCCCAGAACAAGCTGTCATAAATTTCGGCCCTTTCCTTACATTCTGATTTCTATTGAAAATCTTTTGCCTTCCTTAGTTTGTAGATTCCTAAATGTTCCTAGAGATTAAGCACGTGTGGATGGGCAGTTTCTCGGCTTTCCTGTAATAAAACATTTTCGTCTCCGTTCTGACATTTTCATTTTCTCTTAAATTATTGCTACCTCTGACTTTGTTAAATACTGTCCCGTTACGGCCACATGTTTCTCTTATTGTCAACTCCTAAGTATTTCCCGGGCAGAAGGTTCGTGACCTAACAAAAGATAGTTCACCCTTTCTTCAGCCTTGTCTAAGGAGCGGTCTGCGGACGAGTGTCAGGTATACATAACCGTCTCTTTCTCACATATTTTACACAAAATGTATACAAAATTCTTTTGTATGTTACAAGTTACAAATTATTTCTATTCCTGTTATACCTATCTCAAAATGATTTCCTTATATATACATAACAATTATCCTTATCAAATATAATGCCTTTATAAATATAGCTCTGCAGTCTTTAGATATTAAATTAATAAAGGCAGCATTATTTCCTGCTTCAAGGTGTATGAGCATTCAGATGCGTGCATCATTCATTGTAGGACAGTAAAATGTGCATGATGAACCGGTTGCAGGGACGGTGTCTTTTGGATTTGCGCATTACTTTCCTCACAGAAACACAGCGAATGCTGAGAGATCCTGGAGCAATTTACAACCGCAATCAAAAGGAAACGCTCCAAACTTCTGACTCGCAAATTTCTGCTGCATGACAACGCTCGCCTACACTTTTATGAAAGAACCCACGGCTTGCCTAGGAAATTGAAATGGAACATTTCTGCCAACCAGCTTATTCTCCTGCTCTTGCCTCAAGTGATTTTCATCTTTACACCGAATTTCAGAAGCATCCCCGAGACCAGTGATTTGAAAATATTGATAAATTGAAAATCGCAGCATACAGATGGCTGCGTAAACAGGACACAGCATAAGGTGTCAAAAATTGGTTCTATAGTACAGAAAATGCTTGAAAAATCTTTAAAGCTTAGAAGTTGTAAAATATTGATCATTTTATAAAAAATAAAAAAGTGCATTTAATATTTTCCCCCAATAAGGAAACTTCCTTTTCAGTATAGTAATGTGTGTTTATTGCTCATTATTTACAAATATTATTTGTACAACATTTTTGCATGAGGCTTTCGATCGTATTTCTGTTCATTATATAGACACTTATTGAATTATCCACGTAAAAACGCTCTACCTCACAAAAATCTCTTCATATAACAAGCTCACTGCCGTGATTCAAACGTTTGAGATGAGCCTCATTCTACTTGTAAGCTTTCGGAGCGTATGCTATATTTTCTCTCAATATCCCCATTACAAATGAACAAAGCCATAGATATGTTGTGGAAAATAGAACTGGCGCAGACAAAGGGGCACTGTAAACACCATTGTGCACTTATGATGAATAATCACAGGTCTGCAAAATTGAGTTAATTTAAAATCGTTTGTAAAATTTGATGTGAATTTTGTGTAATTTGGTGTGCTGAATTGAAACATAGCCACCATTTTGCTTTATCAGGTACGGTTTTTTCGCAAAATTAATTAGAAGATATGGGAAAAGAGTAGATGAATTCACATTATGATCAAAACACGTGCTTTGAAAAGAAAAATTAAAAACAGAATCATATGCATCTTTTTAATCATAAAACCATACACAATGTTTATTTTCCTTCACAGCTTCTGATAATGCCTTTTTTATTTTCACACAAAGCTCCGTCTGCTATCTGTCCTCTTGTAAGTTGCTTTCGGCAATTCTCTGTGTAACATCCAATAGTAGTCAGCAATCGTGTTGACATTCCATTTACTCTGATATGTGCGTTCCATCTTTTTGACATTTTGATGGAATCTTTCACCCTGTTCTTTGCTTAGAGCACCAAGATTTTTTGAAAAGTAATCCAAATGGGAATGTGGCAAATGTACCTTCATACTCATTGAACACCTGAATGCTTGAATTTCATTAAAATGTTTTCCACTATACACTTAATATTCTGGTTCTTGTAATTTCTAAGAAATGTCTGTGCAACTTCCTTAAACGCTCTTCAAGCTTCTTTTTGAAAAGTTTCCATTTTTGTTTCGAATATTTCATCTCTTAAGAGTTTCCAACTATCTGGACCCACGAAAACACCTTCTTTCACTTTTGCTTCTGAGAATCCCTGAAATTTATTGAAAACCCTTCCCTTCTTATGGCAAAGCCCTCACAAACTGTTTCATTAGTCCAAACATTATATGAAGTGGTGGAAGGAGAACTTTTCTTCCATCAACCAAACTTAATCGTAATATTTTTTTATTCCCAGGTTCTAAATTTATCCTAGGCGGCTACCCTCTATTGATCCAGCCGACTCCTGTCTCTACTGTCCCATAAACACAAAAACAGGGGACTTTAATGTTGCCTAACCGTTGTGCAAGAAGCATTGTAATTACTTTTAAATTGCCGCTCATCTCCCAACCACAACCATCGTATTTCTGTTTGGAGACGAATAATGCTAATATTTCATAATATTCTTTCATATGCACAGAATGTCCTGCTGGCACTGAGGCGCGTTTACTGCCATTGTGAAGAAGTACTGCATTGAGGCTCCTTTTAGATGAATTAATAAAGTACCTCCATTAATGGACATCACACTGAATCCTTAAACAGTTCAATAACATCACAATAGTAAACCAGGTCATTTTCCTGCGAAAAGTAAGATAAGAAAGTTCTTTCTCTAAATCGGAACCATGTGAAAGATGTATCAGGAGTCAATAAACTCTTTTTCTTTAACCTAGAACCTAACAGTTCTGCTGAATTTTTAGGGAGACCTAAGCCTCTAACTAAATAATTGAATTCAGGCAGTGAATAAAGTTGGGGTTCTCTACTATGAAGAATTTGTCAAATTTCCCACATTCATTCAGCCCGTATGTGTTTTCCTTTCCCACAGAAGATTAAATGTCTCCATTCCGTGTAGGTTGGTTGTGAGGCATACACTTCAATAATATTGTAGGGATGACATTTACCAATGTTACAGCAGAGTATGCTGATATACAGCTAACCCCGTTTTGTTGTGCTAACTTTGCACAAGTTTTTCGCGGTGATTGTTCTAATCTAGCAACGATATCAGCCAGCTTTTCCTCTGTTAGCACATGGCGTCTGGGTCTTATTTTCTTGTTCAGCATGTTTCCGTTATTTCTATTATTAATTTAAATGAAATTTACCAACTGTAGATCTGTCAGGTAAATCTGTCATAATCTTTCCGGTAAATGTTCTTGAAATAATTCTGCACAACAACGAGTGACTAATTGAGCTCCTAAAATGTTACAGAAAATGAAAATGTGTTGTTCTTTCTTAAATCCTTGAACCATGGGAATCGAGAAATGAACGCAATAACACAGTAATTCCTCTTTTTTCGAAACCTAAACACGCACTAACCAGCCTTATCAGTGACAATATGCATCTTTAACTGTCGGTGTGTGCATCTATGATCTACGAGTTTCGAACAAGGTCCCCATGCGGGGAAAATCAAAAGGAAATTTGGATAATGCACAAATATATACAGTTGGACTAAAATTACTTTTTCGCTTATGTGAAGTCGTAAAATCGACCAAGGAAATGAAAGAAAACTTTGAATTTTGACCAATCATAGCCTGATATTACAGTGAAAATATTGTTAAGATTTATCAAATCCCTTTATAACGTGAAGTGCATTTTTCTTCCGTGTAGCCAACTCCATACCCCCACTATAATTCCTGAGCATCATATAGATTAATCAAGAACATCATTCGGCAACACTAAATAAGGTGTGGGAATCTACTTCCACATCTTCATCTAATAATTCCGAATGTCTTTTGAATCCAATGAAATTTCAGCCCCTTCATTCAAATTATATATAACTAACGTAAGGTGTATTCACTCAAACAACTGTTTGAGTGAATACACGCCAAAGAGTCTGAAATTATTTTGTAATTTATGTAGCAATATCTGTCTAAGCAACCATAAATTTTAATAAACACATTGTTCAGATGATAAAATTATCTCTGTATTGTTTTTCTCAATTAGTATTAGTAAATCGAACGGTAGCGATTGTAACAGTCAACTTTCGTCTATATCAGCCTCACGGTTTCTGAATTGGCGAGTATAAAATTTTATTCCATTGTTAATTTCTGTGTGCGAATTTCAAATATTCATTATTATTATTATTATTATTATTATTATTATTATTATTATCATCATCATTATATTCATAAAATAGCCGTAAATCGTATTTGGCTCTTCTCTATTGGCATTACTGATAATCGCCTGTTTCAAGATGACTTGAAAAGTTGAGTATTCATAATATAAATATACAATTATTACAATATTGTAAGCTAAATTATTGGGAATTATGTTTCAATTCTTATTTTATTCGTAAAATAGTCCTAATAAATGTCACTTGAGGGTCTGAGCTTTCCAGATAATTCGTGACTTAACGCGCGATATATTTAAACTATTAATAATAATAATAATAATAATAATAATAATCGTGTATTTTAACTACAATCAGCACATACAATATGCAATATGAATGAAGTTTGTGATTTAAAAATGAATATTGTAAACACAAACGCATTCTATTATAAGAGCGAGGAAATCAAAGCAGTATTAATTATACTTTAATTAGGTAAGTTTATGTTCGGTAATTTTCTGATTTATTTCTAACTCTCATATGGACATTAAATCATATTAATTCACTTTTAGCACTGATGGTAAGTCTTATTGCAGTAGGTCTATCATCCATTCAGTTGACATGTACTGAGGAATGAGTTGTGGGAAACTTAATCAATCTCACTGTAAATCAAATTTTATAGAGCAATCTGGAATGACTGAATCTCGTTAATTTAGCTTTATGTCCCTCCCGTGATACAATCCCCACTTACCATTCTCGTGCGCGCGCGCACACACACGGAACGTCCACTATTTGCCCGTAAACTGCACTGCGGTGGGGATTATAGCTAAAGTTCAGCTGTTGAAGATTATACGAATAAGGCTGCACAATTACTGCCTCACACACCAATTAAGAAATAGTAAACAAAAAGTGCGGTAAAACTGCTAATCAAAGCTATTAGCATAATATAGATTAATAATTCTTACTAAATTACCTTTTGTTATAATTGAATTACAAATTGGTAAACGCATTTCAGTCCTTTATTTCAGTACTTAAAACAGATATAAAGGAATCTGTATTCTGGTTTATTAGTACAAATGTGATGAAACCTAATGTTGTTCGTAATTATAATGCAATAATCAATCAATGAAGGATATTTCACGCGTTACAAAAGATTTCTCCCCTATATATTATAAAAATGAAAAAAAAAAATAGCTCTTGGAAAAATATAACTAAAATAATAGGAACTAGAGAAGCAGAAATGTATAAAACACTTAAATCTTACTTATGTACACATTTCTTTATCTCTTGTACTGAACACTTAATACACCTACTTTCCCTTACTATAGCACTAAAGTGAAATATAACCGCTTATCTCTGATGAAAGCTTTTGCAGTCTAATTAAACAATGCTGCAGAAGCTACTAGATTATTATAAACGTTTTCATAAATGATTTCGTCTCTAAAATCCTCCTATATGGTCATGTTGTTCCAGTCAACATAACTTTTGGTAAAATTTATTTATGAAATGCAATAAATAAATCCGTTAATTTGATGGGAAACACTAACCGTAGGCCTCAGCGTAGTGTGGAAGACTTATATAGTTAGCATGCTGTGCAAGCCCGAAATTATAATATACAGGACTGTCGATGTAAAATTAAGCAACTGCACATCTATCCAGAATGAGTATTTTTAATTGGAGATTAATCCGAAAGAACATGGGCAGCAACAGCGCAGAAACACATGCTGTTAACCTGTTTCTCTGACCTTCAGTATCCCTAAAGCAATTGGAGCATGGTCATTTTGCGGTTGGGGCGTTTTCAAGGTTATAAGTAGAAATGGAACAATTCCCTCGCTAACACATAAGCATAAGCCTGCCGCAAGTTACAAGACTTCAGAGGATGGAATTAGAATTTGTGGCTGCAATGTAACATTTTTCTGCTAAACTGAGAAAGAACGGTAAGCAGAGTTTACACTGTATGGTTGATGTTAAGACAACTTCACATCCATGGTAGAAAAGGTCCCATTACTAATGATAAGTCATGGAAAAACTTTTTACTTTATTTGTGTGCTAATGGTGTTATAATACGAAAAAGTTAAGCACAGAATTTTTATATGTGATTCATATGTGAAAACTAACTTGCAGAATTGTGAGACAGCAATTTATAAGAAATTTCGCCTATATTCCTGCATCTAAGCGTCGTGAGCTTACCTTGGTGCCTAGTTCAGAAGTTACTGCTACATGATAATATAAGTAGAACAAATTTTAGTTTTGGATATTGTTTGAATTTATTCTGTTTACCCCTTTTTCTCACGGACGAAATTTTGTTCCATTTAAATGGACTTGAAAAGACACTGAGGTGCAGAAGAAACCGATCTCAGTACGTGACATTACATTACGAAAACATTTGTGTATGGTGCACAGAGAATTCTTACAGAACTATAGGCCTATATTTTATAAATATGCCATGAATGCGCAGGGATACAGAAATAACATACTTAACCTTATTGGAAGAATTGTTGGATTTTTATTGCAAAAATGCATTTTTTCAGCAAGAGACCACTACAGCACATGCAGCAAATTTAATTAAGGAAGCATTTGAGGAGAGGGTAGTTAGGAAGGAATTGTGACTAGCGCGATCAAGAGATCTTGCCCTATGTGATTTCTATGTATGGATAAACTTAAAAAATAAAGTTTATCTAAATAACCTGCATAAATTAAAAGAATTGAAAGGCAAAGAAAGCAAAATCGCAACAATTTTACAAGAACTAAGTCATGTGAATATATATGCTCTTATAAAAGTGATAGATATGTAGTGTGCAAGGACATAATTTTCAAAACATTCTGTGACAAAAATGTGTAGTTTATGTAATTGTAATTTGCATGAGAAATCTATGCGCTTTCAGCTGACAGACTGTGCTTGTCTGTAGCACGCGGGCCATGCTCTCAAGGATGAACGCCCATTTGAACGCACGGTAAATGAATGTAGATTTGTTTGCATTTCTCTTAGATATTAAAAGTCCAGAGTAAGCAATTTTAATCTGGGTTAGATTTTTAACTCTTCAAAGGTATGCAGTTAACAACCACATGATTAAATAAAAAAAGAAAATTCTCATTAAAATATTGCGATTAGTAATGACGTATTACGTTGATGTTACAGTGTTGATCTTTGAACATAGTCACATAGCTTTCATTGTTAATCGAATCCATATTATGGTTATGTTTTTGTATTATACGAAAGAAAAAACTGAGTCATGCATTTTATCTTGGTTAGTTAATCATTTTTATTTTGATCTTTGATAATAACAATAGTATTTGGTAATTTTCTTATTATTTTGAACCTTCCTCAAAGTTTAACCCGATATTTTGATATTGCATATACACTAAAATATTTCGGCAATCTTTATTTCTTTCATTATAGAACGAATGACACATAAGGCTATAGAGAACCTATTGTTTCCATAGTATTGTTAGTTTTTCACTAAGATTTTAACTGTGAAACATAGTGAATATAAACTGAGCCTAGCTACAACCACATACCAGACTTTCATTTAAAAACTACCCCGCACGGGTGGTTTTTTTATTCTCGGCGGCTGGGCGTGTCTCAGCCGCCCGAGAAGGCATTTTAACTTCGCTTCTAAAATTATATATAAAATCTTACCTCATAAAAGATGCTGGAAACGTCGCCCTCCTTCGGTAAACAGTCATTGTATCGGCAAAACACATTATGATTGACACGTTCAAGTTCGGCCACTGAAATGTTTTTGATTTCATTTGTGATATTTTCTTTAGTTCCTCCAATGTGTGAGGGTTTGTTTAATAAACTCTGTCCCTCAGGCAACCCCACAGGTAAAAATCACACATTATTAAATTTGGTGAATGAGAAGGCCCTACGCCAGCATTAATTGCTCTATCATCAAACACTTCCTTAATTTTATTCATGAACTGCGCTGCTGTATGAGCAGTTGCAGAATATTGGTGAAACCACCTATATGATTTTCTTTTTTCTGTAAGCTGTTGAAAAAATGGAGTCAAAATGTACTTCTGCACCGTTCTGCATCTATTGTCTCGTAAAAAATCGGACCGATAATATGCCCTGCGCTCCAAATTTCTTAACATAAAAAGGGGTTTTCGGTAAACAGTAGCGCATGTTTTATTTGTTCACAAGGCCTTACCTGAAAAGAACAGAAATGTTAATTCATTAAGCCTTCATTCACAGATGAAAAAACCGCTCACAATAACGCTCACTGCTACTGGGTAATTTTGTGTTAAATAGTGGACTCGTGTATACTTGTAGGGTTTGAAGTTTCATAATTTTGTTGCTTTATGTGGAGAACGCAATGAAATTCCCACTTGTACTAATTTTGGGAGTAATTTTGATGGCAAACGTTCATGCTTGCACTAATTTCATCTAGTTTATCCTGTGTATAAACTGTACGTTTCCACTTTTTTTTTTTTTTTTTTTTTTTTGCAGTTATCCAGTAGTGTCAAATTTATTTGCAATATCGTGAATTGCCTTTCTGGAAGGAGATAATTGACCAGATTAATACAAACGAAAGTCTGCATCAGCTCATCGAGCTGACTCGTATTTGTGGTAACATTTACACGCGAAAATGCGCTGTTATAGTGTCAGCTGTCCCATTTTGCTGAAGCTCATCCACTGCACTGCTTTGAAGTGTCGTTCAAGAACATAAGGGGAAACTTGTGGGGAAAGATTTGGGAGCGCCGCTTGCAGCCAACGGGATTCAAAACCGCGCGTGAGGTATACTTACGTGAAAACTCTGCAGAAGCTGCTCAAAGACAGCCGTGCTAATACAAACATTTTCACGTATCTACCTAAAACAAACATAACATAACTTTATTCATTCATGCACCACTTCATTTATAAGGTTCCTTTTCTCCCGAGCAGCGAAATCGACCAAGTTGTTGTGAACCGGGTTTTAAATACACTTATCTTGATCCTTATCTTAAAACATTTTTATATTTGAATTGATTATCAAGTTTCAAAGGCTGAAAGATAGGAATGGTTTTATACACATTCTGCTTAATATCAACTCCATGCGGTCAAGGGAAATGCGGAAGACGATTCTATTTCACACTCAAAATATTAATGTTAAACTGTTTAATGAAAATATTAGTCACCATCTACTTCAAGCTTTAGGAATTAATCCTGTGGTGGTCCCCTAAATGTACCAATCTATCGTTTCAATGGTCGACCAATCTTTCTTCTACCTTTAGGTTTATATTCCGTAATTACTAGTGGAATTTTTATTTCGAGCATAAGTTTTAAGTTTTCCCTGCATTTTTCAGTAAGCTAACGTTATATCATTTAGGCTCTCTACTGATCATGTCTTAGTTTCACTTGTCATGTCATTTATTTCACTGATCTTAGAAATCTCATTTCCTGTGCCTGTATTGCCTTTTGTCTTCTCAGAGAGTGACCAATTTTCGCTATCATATACGCCACAAGCTATAGTCATTTCTTTACAAAACTTTAGCTGGTTTCAATTCAGATTTTCTTTAAGTTCCTTCTAATGGAACAGAAAAGTGAGCAAAATACCAAAGCGTTAATTTGCCAGCTCAGCTCACAATTCACTAAATGTCTCTGAGTGCGGGTCTTGAGCATTTAGTCTTATTCTGCCATCACCAGTCACTAAAGAGTTCCCTATAGCAGACGTACACTGAAGATGGAACGGCTGAAAGCAGTCTAGCAATGAGAATTACGGAGGTTTGAAGCTTACCTATTTGGCATTGTTGTATTTGTTATCTTTTGCAAGTAAAAATAATGTTTAGTGTACACATGTTAATATAACTTCCAAATGCAAAGTTTTATTTGAATTTTAAAGTGTTTATATTCACACACACACTCACATTAGAAACAAAAGTAATCTTAGTTTTTAACATAGTTTGGACATAAATTGTTATTTTAAACGAAATAAAACCATTTTATATTTTAATTTTTTAACAGAGATCGTAAAATGATAGCATTTGATAATTCGATACATTTTATACAGAACCTTTTGATGATTATTTTTACTGTCAAAAATGAGTAATTGATCATTTTCAATCATAAATGTTTTTACAGATAACTTCTCACTAAAATTATTCTTAACATTAAACATATTTGTCAGTCTTTCTCATGCTCTCACGGCTTTATTCAAATACAGAGAGTTGTCACGTTTCATCCGGGAAAGCGGGTGGGCGAGAGGAAGCAGTTAGAACGCAAAGTAAACAGCGGCCAGCCAGCTTTCTCGGATCACACGTGACTCGAACTATATGTTAAAAAGAGACGATGACAAACTGCACCTTTGTCTTACCCCTAAATTAATATCCGAAGAAAGTATCTTGCCATATTTTGTCCTTAAATTAGTCCTCATTACTTCATATAATTCTTCAGCAAACCATTTATGTGCCGCCTAAAAACATATACCATATAATTCACTAACGACGTTTTCAAACGCCTATATACAATCGATAAACAATAAATTAAGCTCTTTATTAAACACACTGTATTTTTCAATTAACTGCTCTAAAATAAAAATATTATCCTTACAGAATCTCCCCTTTTACAACCTGATTGTTCCTCTAATAGAGCAACTCGTGTTATCTTTAGTAGCCTTGTAATTGTTTTAATACAAATTTTGTATCCTTTTCATTTAGTAGACTAATTACTCTATGGCTTTTGCAGTTTGTTGGATTTGACTACTAAAATGGAAACTAAGCCATCTTCTAAACTGTAGATGTCCAACAATTATACGATGTTTAAAAATTTGCTTATTACTTCTCCTAAGGCATATTTTTAGTGAAATATTTATATTGTTAGTTTAGGCGCTTCTCCTATTTTTAATTTTGTTCAGGACATCAATTCGCTCCTACATTTGTAATCGATCATTTTCAAAGAAAAAAGGGGTAATTATATAAATGTTATATATTTATAAGTAGGTTAAAGTTTGGTTACTTTGTCGCTGATCTAATATATCCTGTTGTTTCTGTTTCTACCATATCCCTGCAAATAGTAAAATATAAGGCATATTTTCTTAGGAAGCAATACCTTAATGGTAGCAATAAAATGAACTTCTAAAGAAGCCTGTCCAAAAGTATTAACAGAAGAGTATACAGAAGTAGTTTGCATATATTTTGCTGCAAATCACCATTAACTTTAGATAAAGGTGCAAATGAGATAAAAACGAGCATAAGCGAAAGAGAGAAACAAAATAAAAATAAAGAAAGAAATGCGTAACATGCAATGTATGTTAATATATCTGAAATTAGGAAGCATGAAGAAAATAAAGTATAAAGTGCTAGCTAAAGCCTTATTTTTTATCTCTACTGGATTCTTAGGTACATCATAATACATTATTAAAATGCATAAATGCGGAAATTTATGTGAAATGGAGAGACAAACAGACACTATCAGCTGATATGTGCAACTTGTTACTAGACCAGAGTCGGAGGAAGCTTGCTGAAAGCCAAGTTGCTGCTTATTTGTCCCTGCTTTTCAATTCCACTTAGAAGCAAAAGCATACTCCCTCTGTTCATCTCTTTTATCCAGCTCATTCTCTTTCTCTCCGGCTTATAAATACGATACCGAGTGAACCACAATTATACCTAAATGACCCAAAACATCTGCTTTTCTGAAAAATACAAACATTGAGCCTTTAGTTATTTTATAAGATGAATAGGCCAAATACAAATAAACGTTAAAATATTATGAATTCCTTAGAATTCCATTTAAAAACTATGTCCTTGTGCCTCTATAGTTTAACAATATAATACATACTATTTTATACTTTTCCTGAGCTAATTTGTTACAACTGCATTTGCCTAAAAATGCGAATTGTTGTAATGGTCATACTGTTAAATTAAGAATACTTTCGTAAAATGTTTTTTTCCCTTAAAGGCTTAAAGCAATATAATACGATAACGACTATAGCAAGAACATTCTGCCATTATATTATCAACATTAGGATCATTGTAGTTCAAAATATATGGTGCCTGAAGAACATTTTTCAGTTAAGGTATTATTCTTATACATATTTGATACTTTCTTAATGCAGAATACCTTTATCTTTTACTCTTATTATATAGAAGGTCAATTCTATGACGCATGCTAAGTTCGAAATTCTATTTACACTAACATTTTGGTTTTTAATACTTTAAGAGAAATATTAAGAATTTAAATTTTGTATGGATTTCCATATTAAATATTTCTTAATTCTAAAGCAAACTGCACGATGCTCAGCTTTATTTACATATTTCCTTCAAAAATATAAAATATATTTATTTATTCACATCAACTGTTACAAAAACAATGAAAAATATTTCATCGCAAAAGAGTGTTTAGTCAAAGGGAAGAACTATTGCCAACTAAATCTTATTAACAGCTTGAAAAATATTGATCAACAAATTTATCTGCTTTAAGAAACAAATCTACAAGCGATAAATTTAATACTAAATATATTTATTCCTAAACCTAGCAATGCTGAAGTACTAAAAGAAGCCTTTTAATAGTTACTAAACAATTATAAAACGCACAAAGTCTAAACAAAATAGTGAATTTTTGTTATGTGCAAAGAGGCACGATGGTACACAAATATTAAAAGCAATAGAAAATGTGTACTGACTACACAAAAAATATTTAAACCTCAAAAGTAAATTTTAGAAGAAAGTTA
This sequence comes from Metallyticus violacea, assembly GCA_030762175.1. NCBI lineage: Eukaryota > Metazoa > Arthropoda > Insecta > Mantodea > Metallyticidae > Metallyticus > Metallyticus violacea. The sequence goes on along the minus strand of CM060846.1, from coordinate 282,779,360 downwards.
GTAAGGTAACTAAAACAACACATTTTATCGTTAGCCATGGTTTTACAACCTTAACAATAATCCGTGTTTGCCAATGTCCAAATGAATTTCTAAGCATTAAAACCAGAATGAAGAGGAAGGGAATTATGTTGACGCTACGCTACAGACAACATATGGACGGGATATAATAGGTCACGAGCTACAAACCACCCTCTCCCCTTTCTCCAGTAGCGCACCAGTTTTTTGTCCACTACCGGGCGGACCCCCTGTGGTGCCTCAGTTGTATAAATGGGTGTTAAACACTACTCAAAAAAACCGGGCGGTGGGCCATGGTTTATATCCTTGCTTTTAGCTTCTTTTTTTCAACAATGTTTATAGCCCGTTTTTACTACTGAGACACCATAGGAGGTGAACACTGATGATGTATGAAATGAAATGGTAAATTGGGAAAGGATTTTTTTAAAGGAAAGGAACGTTCCACGCCTAAGTTTAGAGTACTTCCCCGGCATTTGACACTTATGAGAACTGAGGAAAACCCGCAAGAAATCTCAAACAGGGAGGACGGCCCTAGTGTGATTCGAACCCAAGACCTCAAGTTCACGAGTCTGTGCCGTAACGACCTCAGCCACCTGTGGCAGTGCTTTTAGTTTGCGTGCAATAATTTGATAAGGGCTTATGAATTTCAATGCCTACAGAATAATAAAACAATTTTGAGCTGCCTAAATACCATATCAAAATAGGAAAATTATAATATTTTTATCTGAAGTAGAGCTTTCTTTTATGAAATGTGGAAATTAAAACAGATTCATCATAACACCAAATTCATTCTTAAATCTACTTGCATTAACTATTTCGTAACGTTATATTCTAAGTACAATATGACATTCTAACTTTCCGATAAAAGTGATTAGGTAAATATCTACAATACATGAATGTAAGAACATTTGGATCATGGAAAGATAGAGTTTCTGGTGTTAAAACATTGATCCACTTTGTATTTTGGTGCCTTTAGTTTCATTTACTGTTGTTAATGACTGACTCATGGTCGAATAATTGTGAAACCTAGATAGTTATTTAGTTGTAGGAAATTCAAGCAAAGCGAAATTCCCTTTTTGATAGATAAACGTTCAAATTTTAAAGTCACGCATTTCTGAAGAAAAGCCTTAATAATACGTACCTTTACCTTTAAATACTATAGAATCAGCTGGCACAACTTTTAATAGCGCCTATCATCTGTGACCACTCCAAGGTTTTAGAAAATTGAAGTATATGACAAAGTTTCATTCAAGATTTTTTAAATACAGTTGTTTCGATCTGACAACAAGTTTTCTTAAATTCTGCAATAATTCAACAGAAGAGAATATTTTTAAATGTAAAACTGTGTTTATATTACAGAGAATAGGCATGTATATCGCTGTGTTGTGTGATAAGTACAGCCCTTTGTTTGGACACAGAGAAACTCCAGATAATCCGCAACTCTGTAACTGTGCATGGAGTATTGCTTGGCGGCAACTCATCAAACTTAGCAGGCGCCTTCACTGGTTTCATTCATCATACTCTCCTTTCATAGCGAAGGGTCTATGATTGATGAACACTTAACGAACGACTAAAGACATCGATCTAGTGATTAGTGACAACTCCTTTCAAGTTTCGATAAAGATATGGTTGCTCTAAGATATTTATTTTCAGGTTTAGATGCAGCGTTATATTAACAGTTAATGATACTGGTAGAACCTTGCCTGGAAAACGCTGCTACTACAAATGGCTTGTGTATAAATGTATCATCACTGGTCCAAACGTCATTTAAAAGGAGTATATCTGCAGCCTTTGATACATTATAACGCTTATGAGAGCACATTTTCATAATTTCAAGAAGACACATTCTCGAGAGAGTTACTCTCCAATATTTTCTTATACTTTCGTTTTAGTCCTGCAATTATTTATAAGTAACAGACAAAAATGCAGTGTGCTCATGATTAATAATGTGTATAGTAATTAAAAAGTTTTCAATAAATTTTATATTTACCCAACAACCTTTATTACAGCTATTCTGTTCATTTATGTGTTAATTGTCTGTTGTTTGTTCAATAATCCTCAATATTCGTGGAATATTATTAGCACAGGCTGGACTTTGTAAAATTCCTTTTTAACAATGTATGTTGTAAAGTAAACATGTAATCATTAAATCCTTGTGTTTGTATAGCTGAAGTTTTATTATGCCCTTTTCTGCTTTCATATTACAAATGCTTTATTTACAAAATAAACGTATTCAATTACCTTAACCCATTATCTCTTTATTAAGATTGCATAAATGAAAATTTAATACTTACTGCCAACAATGGCGCAACTGTGATTTTCAATAAGTTCATTTTTTTTCAAGACACCAACGAATGCGGCAGTTATAGGGTTGGCAAAAGTTCTGGTTTTTATAAAGTGAGAGTAGTTTAAAAGTCCTGCAACTGCGACTTAGATCAGCCGACCAGGAAAAATATTTCCTCCAATCGCTGATACGTTTGGCAATACGGCACCAATTTCTTTTTCAGTCAGTTGCGAGCGGGTCAGGCAGTTCCATTATGCAATCCAGAGTAAGTTTATAATACATAGTGCATTAGTATTGTGTAATGGTGAAATATTCCCTACATTGTCATATATTCATCTTCAAGGCATACATCAGTTTCAACAAGGCGTGTAGCAGCACGAAACAGGCATTTAGGCGTGAATTTCTTAGCAACCGGGTTCCAACACGAAAAACGTATTAAAAGTAAATACAGACGTTTAATGAAAGAAATACTGTAATTGACCGAAAAAAATATTTCTCATCAATTCATGATGAAACAAACTGTGTATATTTAGTCCGAGAGTTATTGGCCGTGTCCTCGTTCTCAAGATGTTACATTTCTTGATTTTTATCTTTGAGGACATTGAAAAATATAACACATTCAACTATCTCTCACACACTGGAGGAACTTTAACTTCGAAACAAAGGTAGGTCCATTAGTGATGGGAACTGATACGTGTCAGTGATAATTTCCTAAGAAGTTGAATATTGTGTGTCAGGGGTAATGGGCAACATGTTTGACAGCTAGTGTAAGTAAGAAGAGTACCAAATTCTGTTATTTTATGCTATTTTAATAAGTTTTGAAATAGCTAAGCGCTTAAACGCCACAAATTTATGCTAAGAAAATACCTGGTGGAACGCAGGGGTCTAACTGCCGACTGGCTTACCTATGTATCGGTGCTTTTAAGCTGCTTACATTGCAGTGCTTTTATTTTAATTTTCATTTAGCCAGTTGTTTTATAAAATAGCTAGGTAGTTAGTAACACGTATCTGTACAGTAAATTGCAAATGTATGTCAATATATTTGGATCTGACATGTTTTCATCTGATGGAAAATTGGACTAATGAGAGGAACAAATTTCATATCTCAACATATCAGTACAATAAAACACAAAAATTCAGTTTTCAAGACTACTGGAAAGTAGAACATTTCTCTACTTCGCAGGGTAAGTGCAATATCATGTTAAAATCATAGTCTGCATCCAACTTAATATTTTGTGGATGATGGATTCTGTTATGCCAGTATAAAAATCATACAATAAGACTGGAGAAGAGAAGCACCTAATGCCTCAAGTTTGCGAAAAAACTTACTTAAATGAACGTTACGATGCCTGATTGAAAGTTATTCAAAAGAAAATTTAAAAGAAGATACGGATCTCATTCGACGGTAGACTGATCCTTCATGTATTTTTAATGCCAGTGTAATTGTAGGAACTTTAAACACTCCTCAGAAAAGTAATCAATGAATCTATTTCTGCTTGCAACAGTGTGTCTGGAAAAGATTTGTAGTTCAAGTATATAATGGTTGTTCACAAATTTGTTCGTAGTATTAAGAAGATATTTCTGAAAAGCCAGTCACGAATTCAGATGTATGCTTCTGTTCCTTAATCCCCAAGATGGAAAACACACATTTCAGCAGCAGTTTTCTACATTTCACGTGTATAGCTAAGATGGTCAACGCCCAGCGGGGAGGCTCAGGCGGTAACGCTTGGGATTACCATTCGGAAAGTCCCGGGCTCAAACCCTTTGGGGTCGGCCTTCCTGACGTAGGATCGTTTAGGCGAATGCTGGGAAGGATCATTCCGTTCCATGTATTTTCTTATCATTTAATTCCGTTGGTTGTGTTACAGGATCAAAAGTGCCAAGACGAGATGGGCTGGTGGGGCGTGACGGTTACTTGCGCTTTGGAAAGTTTCTGCCTTATCGTCTGGTATCGACGTGAACCTTCGATCATTGGGAGTGGGCTCTGCCGACGTCGGGTGTTCTATCTAGAAATATTGTTAGAAACCCCGTCTACGTCCGCGTGCCACCGTTCATGGATTCTGGCCGCCTGATACCTCCCTCACTCATTACATTCTCCCGGAGGTGACTAATGCTTTTACTTTCATTGCAGCCGAGTTGGGTTTTCTGCCAGAAGTGATCACCCTAATTCCAGCACCAGAAAGAACTCTTTCAATGAAAATTGTAGAAGATGCAGTGCATTGTTCCAGGGGAAAGCTTTAAGAATGTTTTCTGAAAATTATAAATTATAAACATTTCAAAAATGCTACAGGGGCAATTGAAATGACCCTTTTATGTTGCTCTTCTTCAGATTTGTCCTATAACATCCGTGGTTTTGAAAGGTCAATTTATCTTATGAAAACTATGTTATCTAACAAGAAGAAGAATATGAACATAGAAAAATTAAAAATAATTTTTGGTTGCAAAATTTAACCAGTAAGATATTAAGACACTCTAATACACAAAAAATATTTATTATACTAGCAAGTGTCACTAGAAAACATTTTAATAATTTAAAGCTTGCATTACAATTTTAACACAAATATGCTGAATGATTAATATGTTAAATAATACTTCGTATAAACCTAATAATTATTTTTTCTAACTTTTTTACATTTATAGTTGTTTATAGTGTCGTTTTACCGACAATTTTAAGGTTTTATAAACCTAAATTTCAAGTCACTAATTTTTGTTGCAAAATTCAATATAATTACAATATCCTCTGAAGAGGAGAATTTCATGCATACAATAAATTAGTGTGCTGATTTTTCTCCACTGAATTAATTTAATGTGGTAAGTAAACTGAATCTAAATACTCGTTATCTTTTCGTAAATATTATAGATGTAAATAGTATGTCACCATTAATATATATACTTCTAAATGGGCATATTGATGTAAATTATGTAAAGTGTTTCCATCTTTGAAAAACTTTGCACCAGACCTAAACTTTTTAAATATGACAAGTGTGACAATTTCATTACATGTGCATATAAAGTATGTAATTTCTGCATAAATTTACATCCTAGAATTAGACTAACACTTTTTAGAGTTGGCTGAACTCATTATAGCATTCAAAGATTGGAGTACTATGTTAAGATTGCCTTTTATATCCTTTTATTTTTCTGTTCGGGTTTTACTTAAAATTTAGATGAATGCTTTAATTATTTCCAAATTTAATTTCCAAAATTTTAAACCAAATTTCATTTGTTGCTATAGCATAAATAAAAATTTAGATGAATGCTTTAATTATTTCCAAACTTAATTTCCAAATTTTTAAACCAAATTTCATTTGTTGCTATAGCATAAATAATTAAATGCTTTCATGGAAATACAAGTTTTCTGGTGCACAGGCATGGAAACACCTTTCTGGAGATATGACTGTAAATATAAAATCTACAAGTATTTCCTTCATAGTATTTATTACAGTAAGTTGGAAGCTATATTAATGATCAGAAACACCCTGAATGCAAAAATTGCCATGCGTATCGAAAGATGTGAAACAGTTATGGGTTGGCATGGTGACGAGGCTGCTTCACTCATCCCGCTCATATTAGGAAAACAAACAACCAACCATGCGATTGCAGTGCTTTGTCCCGGCAGATCAAGGCCATAGTGGTTTTTGTATAGTACCCAAATTACACCAGAATTATCAAAATAGCAAAGTTTGTAAGAAGGAATGTTAACAAGCCGTTGCAGTATACATATCCTATTTACTCCTTTATGCGTCTTGCTTTTTTGAATATAGCAAATTGTTAATAGGGGAGACTGTTCAATAAACATTGATCATAATTTTTTACAGACATATATTCTCGCGCAAAAATTTAACATTCCAATATTTCGTTACCTTAATGGGTAATGCACAAATGGTATAGTTTCATTGTTGTCACTTCCGGTTTCCGTCTGTGAGAGGAGTACAAGGTAATACGTGCTCAGTTTCACCTACAGTTAAATTGAGGTGACTTGCGACGAACAATATGCTGTTCTGAATTTCCCTTTCGTCTCTTCAAATCTTCAGCTGAGGCCTACGCTATGTTACAGCGCTCTATGGAGAGTTAGTACACGGTGGTTACCAATACTGCTGCTTCCCGAACAAAATAACATTGGCGTGCAGGTTTACATGCAATTGAAGATGATGTTGCAGGAAGATGCGAAGATTCTTTCAAAGATAATCTCTGCTGATAATATTTGGCTACATCATTTCGATCACCGTCAAAGCACTGTGTGGTCACCAACACAAAAATGCAAAACTGGTTGCTTCTGCTGGGAAAATTGTGATCATCTCATTTTTTGAAATTCATGGAATGGTTTAGCAACATGTCATACCTTCACACACTGTAACTGGGCAATGCTACAGAGATGTCCTAAAACTCTGCAAGACCATGTCACACGCATAAGGCCAAATTTCCGTGTAACAAGCTGAATGCGGCACCACGATAAGGCACGGCCACACATCGCAAAGCAAAATGTTTTTTTGGAGTCAATAATCAAATATCTGCATGAGAAAGGTAAGGAAAAAAATACACGTAGACTACTAATATATTCTTATTTCCCTAAAGACACCGAACACAAAGAACTGAATATTTTGAACCTTTAATAACTTACTTCCTTCAACAATAATGACTAAATACAACCTTCCCAATCATTAAATTTGAAATACCAGAGATTTAATACTTAGGTAAAACGCTCCTTGAAGACTTTCCTTTCGGCATTTCTCTTTCACAAATAGAGGCAATGAAAAGCATTTAAGTAGCCGAGTGAGGTTATGTACAAACACACCGTCTACACCGCTACAGAATTGAGCGAAGAGACAATGTTATTCTAACATCAGCAACAACTCTTGTTACCATTCCAGGAAATATGTATACAGTGAATCAAGAGGTGAATCATCTTTTTCCTAATAGCTTAGACTTCCGCATTTCTTTCAATTGCACAATATCTTGTAGCGAGAAACCTATACAGCGACCGTCCTGCACTTTTCTTCTTGTTTCGTCTTGGCAGTTTACGTTGTTACTCTACAATAAGGGCCACTTTTATTGTTGGGGCTGAAGGAGGAAATTATAGGCGAAAACCAACAGTAGTGGCGCTCTTATTTAATACATAAACAAACAATGGAATCGCTGGGATAATGAAAGAGAAAAGTAGGCTTCTAAACCCATCATTTTGAAATAGGCGCTAAAATCCTACATGGGCATTTATAGGCAATACAAAACTTGTTATACTATTCTGAAGACCTTAAAAGAGATTTTAGTTGTTTACCCAAAGTTAAGAACACAGTAATAATAAAAGCATTTAGGATAATTTTCGAACTTACCTCATCAGTTCTTGTTTACATGTTCGGCCGGTGACTCATTTCCTATGTTTGAGCTTGAGGTCGTGGTTAAGAATTCCTATGCGTACTTATAATATAAAACTACTAATTTTGTATATTAAAACGAGTAATAAACAGGTTAAAAATGAGAAATGTAAATAGGAAAGTTAAAACAGAAGGAGCTTATGAGTGAAGTTTAAAATGTCAAATACTATGGAACAGTTAGAAGGACCGCCACGGGTGGCCGAGGTCGTTAAGGCGCGGATTCGTGAGCGGGAGGTCTGGAATTCTAATCCCGCTAGGACCGCCCTCCCTAAATGAAAAATTTTCCAGGTTTTTCTCAGTCCTCATAAATGGAAAATGCCGGGGAGGTACCCTAAACTTAGGCCTGGAACGTTTCCTTCCTTAAAAAATCATTGCCTAATGTATCATTTCATTTCATATATCATCAGTGTCCACCGCCTGTGGTGCTTCAGTAGTAAAAATGGGTGTTAAATACTATTAATAAAAACAGTTAGGAGTCAAAGGGTCGCTTGCAGAAAATTCGCTAACTGCGGTTCGGTTTAAACTACAGTTCAAAAATGAACCTGTTTTTAATTCCCTGTTCATAATGTGTAACGCTAATCGTAGATCACGAGAATTTAGTTTCGTGTTTACTGAAGATCATCGAAATAAGTTTGACTACAGCGCCAAGTTTAAGGGAAATGCGAGGGAAAAATATAATAATTTGCTTTCAATATAAATTGACTATGCTATTAGATTTTGTGTTGTCTCGGGTACTGTTACGTACTGTATAAACAAAATGAATGGTGAAAAAAGAAGAGATCTCGAGCAGAAAAATTTAAAAAGGAAGATAGAAAAGTCTAAATCGATCTCGTTCTTAAACAGATATCTATAATTCCGAATAAGAAAATCGATAGCATCGCTGCTAAACGGAAAGTTTGGAAAGAGATTACCGACAAATATAATTTCAAGAATTTGGAGCATCTCAGAATGTGTTACGAAAATACAAAAAAGCGAGGTAAAATAGCAAATGCACATGATAAGGTTTAAATGCACAAAATAGGATGGGATAAGTAAGTACACCCCTTGCTTGGATGGAAGTGGGCACAAACTAATAGCAGCGCTTGAGCCGCAATTTCTTCCAATTGCAAATGAAGCCTATGACGACGTACTAGTGTGCTTCCATCTAAAGAAATAACCGAATCGGGCTAGAATCCAGTTAGAAATAATGTACATAACCACAGAGTTTGGGAAAAGTGGAATAGCAGAGAATATAGTGCAGGCTGACGTCTGCAATTTCCCGGGTCCATCGAGAACTTTACCGCTTGAAAGGAAATAGAAAAATATTAGAGAAGCGTTTTATAAAAGTAGCTTGCAGTATCTTGAAAAATAACAGAAAATAATATTGAAAACTTTGAAGTTAGAACTTGAAATGAAAATGAAAATAACAAAATTAAAGTACTAAAACGTTACCTGAAGGTGATGTTGATTAGTGCAGTTTCAGAGCCGAGTTTTCCCTTCTGTCTGTCTGGTTCCCAGCAGATATAGGCAGTTCCTGGTAAAACTTTCTTCTCTTAAAGACAATTCAGTCAATTTCAAGGTTGCTATCATCTGCGTTAACAGCTATATTATGCAATACAAATGTTGCTGCTATTATTGGCGGAACTCAAAGTATATTTACTTTCAGTTTCATTATTAGCTCGTAAATCTTTCTTCATTCTGAAAACACCGTTCCAGACGTCTTGTGGGCCCTGTTGTAAGGCCGTTCTTGAGGGGTTCCTTGGTGTATCAAGAGGTTAGCAGGTAGTGGCAACAGTGATACACGCTGTCTCCCAATAGCGCGCCTTGTACAACGTTTCCTGCTTCAAACTGGACATGGGTTCTTAAATTCACAAAAATATTACTATAATGTGCTCATCTGGTGACATTTTAACTTAAATTCTGAATCGTAGATAGCTTGGACATTTAGAGAAAACCAACGATGGCGATTTCTGTCAACTTCAGTATTATTATCCCCAGTCTATATGATAAGGATGTGGGTACAATCAATACCACCTACAACTCCGGGGAAATTACATATATCATAAAAACCTCGCATTACTCAGTTATTTCACCCTTATGAGTGAGCATCTTGATGACCTGGGTCTTCAACTTGCAATTTCGCTTGCTACTTTGTAAATGCTTCTTAATGCAGTTTTTTATTCACGTTAAATATCCCCAAATACCACCTGGAAACTACCAGTTGCAAAGAACCCTAGTAATGATTCGTTTTATTTACAGACGCTCTTTAACATCTCAGGTCATCAGCGTCCCATTCAATTCCGGGCGTGAAACGGCCGACAAATTTTGCTCAGAGGCCTCTTCTTTCAGGCTTGAGGTCATTTTTCGTGCCGTAAATGTACGACACAGGACCCACGGCTTTACATCCCTTTCGAAGGAAGCCATACTTGGGATTTTACGCCCGAAAAATCCATCGATCCTGGCCGGGTTTGAACCCGCGACCTTGGGTTTAGAAGGCAAATATGGTTACCATTAGATCACCAGCACCGACTAACAGTAGTATGAGTAGAGTGATAAACATTCGGTTCAACGCACGATTTCGTATAGTTTGTGTTCTTAGCTGCTGATGTAGTCTTTGTTCCAGCTCCTCGATTTCATGTTTCGATAGTCAAAACCTCATTTTAACTGTTTTTCGTCAAGCTCAATGATGGAATTCCCTCTGTATAGAAATACGCGAGGCGCCTGTTTAAATTAACCCTTTTCGTTTTCGGATAAACCATCAGAGTAATCTGAAATCTTAAAATAACATAACCTACAAACACACCCTATAAGAAGCTTAAAAACATACATTCAGCGAATAGTTAAAGCAGAAGTTCATATTTTTCTATACATAAAATTAAAAATAATAATTGAAGATCAATGTAAGTAATTGTGTAACTTCCCTAACCAAGGCTCACCTAGATTAGACCTTAGGGAATTTGCCGGTTAAGTTTGATCTTAGATCAAGGTGAAAGAATACTACATTAGCTTTTATACAACTAAAATTCTAAGTTCAACTTGACTGAAATTTAATTTTAGCGCTTAAAATCCGATTAACTGTTTATGTAACAGTCCCTAAGATGATGTTGCGTTGAATGGACTAACAAGCGCTCCAGTTTCTGAAACAAAGGGACGGTTTCAGGGGTCGTGTTATTGAAATACTATGTTTATACATAACATAATATCATTATTTTCACACGCTCTTCAAATTGTTCCAACAGCGGACTTTTTATATGAAGCGATATCCGGTGGAAATACATATATTATTTTGTGAGACTGCATCCGGTTCCGAAGTAATGACCGTCATGCAAACATGGGCATGCTCATTTTCAGTTCTAACAATGTAACTACTGGAATTCTGAGGGGTGCAAAGGTCAGGAAGATGAGCACTCTCTGTGCCAGTTAGTTCATATAGTCATTTGGGGGCATAGCACAAAGTAAATCAGGCTTCCAAGAAAGAATAATTTGCTAGAAAATATATTTTACTTGCAATGTTTATATTTGATATCAATTACTAATAACGGTATGCTTTTTCATTACATGTTATTTTATATTTTGTACTTATTCAATTCGAATATTTGGATTGACAAGACAATAAGATGCATTAGTGCTGATTGTGACGCGTGTGCTTTTTTAGAGTCATCAATTTCATCTACACTACATTCCGTAAACAAGCGAACACAAGGTCATGTTTGGTGAAATTGTGCTGCAATTAAAATTAATATAACTAACGTATTCACCTTATTACAAAAATTCATTTCCTCTATTACCAAATAAAGATAAACTACAAATAAAAGATATCCAAAAGAACATTTTTCCATTTCAGTTTAAATACCGAACTAAAACGTTGCTGAAGTATGCCGTGTTAGGAAATCTAAGTAGTTGTAGTAGTGGTAGCGATAACATCAGTGGTAGTAGTAATAATAGTGATAGTCACAGAGTGAGGATATGCTGTTTATTTGTATTTAAACTTCGTAGTACTATTTATAAATTATTGTTTCAGTCGCCAGTGTTGAAATATATGATTTAAAAGCGTTGAAAGTATAAAGTATAACAGATTAGAGTTCATGCAAAAGGGTAGATCATTCCTTTTTCCCAGGATTTTAAATTGATTATCTAATTCGGCGACTCTCAAGAGACTTTGGGCTGTTTACTGAAGTGAAATATTGCGACATGCTGTACAGTAAGCTGCAGGCTATACAGTTATTTCATATAGTACAGTGAATACACATTATCTTTCCACGCTTGCTTACGAGGTCTGCGTCGGCTAGGAGAGCAGCTTACGCTGCCATTGAAGAACGCGCATAGTCGCTGATAGGATTGTTGTCTGTTATTGTGTGCAGTATTGTTTTGAGTTACAGAGCAGTGATTTTTGGCACAGCTTTAAAGACCATCTATCAATCCACTCTACGATTATTGGATGAATTGCAAAATTGCAAAATAAATAACTCAAATTTTGGAAGCTGAGGTGCGTTTTGGCGTTTTGTAGCAAAAGGGAACGTTTTTCAACAGCGTATTTAAAAAATGCCATATAACGTTTGTTAAGTTACACTTATCAAGGTCAACACACTGGATTTTTCCGAAGGCTGGAGAAACGTTACGAATGCAGATGAAGCATCTCGATCGCTTCCGAAATCTAGCGGACGTATACATTCGAAATAGTGAGTGAATGACTAAGAGTAACGTTTTATTACATTTTTACAATTAGAAATAATGAACTGACATGTGAAATAAGAACAACAGTCTCACTTTACATTATTTAGCTATATTAAAAACATTCATCAAATATGAGTAGAAACGTAACTGTTATATGCGCAAGACGACAATATGAGTTTCACCATGATCTTCTCAGAGATAAATTGTAATATCGTAAGGTTTCTCGTACATTTTATGAGTATTACCGGTGACATGAGCAGCAGATTTAAATCTTGATCGGAAGTATATTGATGCTGTGCTCTCTTCTTAATGAAGCCCCACAAGACAACTGAGTGGTGGCCAAAGCAACCGTGTAGGAGACTTACTCAGTTCTTTGTCTAATCCATCGATATGGAAACGTGTCGGGTAGTAGATATAGCGACAACTGCTGAAAAATGAATGTTATATTTAGCACATTGAATTTTTTCTTAAGTTTTTCGGTAGGTCTCTTCTACATTATATAGAAGAAATCTTAGGACAAACACTTATTCACTGTGCGCTTAGTAATCTTGGCAGTAATAATGTTACTGCCATATTGGCCGCCGCTAAAAAAAAAAAAAAAAAAAAAAAAAAAAAAAAAAAAAATGTCCTAGGTTATTAACAAATAATCCATATCGCCTGTTATAAACAATATTCAGCAATTTTTATATTTACCGACTTAACATTCTCTTGTATTAAGCAACACAATAGAAAGGAGCCACGATATATTACGAATAAAAGGAGATCACGGCATACGTATGGGAGCTAGTATACAGTTATATCCAACATTTATCTATTTAAGGTCATATTAGTCCACGTATTGAAAACGTAAGTAGAACCATGAACCCAAAGAGAGCAGTGAACCACAAGCAAGCAAGGCGTATTGTATAAAATTGTATTAATATTAACCAAAACAATATATATATATATATATATATATATATATATATATATATATTCAATTCCATTCCTTTATTTACCAATCGCGAAGAGGTTCAGATTATTTTCACTAACAGAGTATGTACGCATAGCCTGTTGATGCGCATGTAAACATAAAGCCAGTGCCATCTCAGCCAGGAGTCCTCCCGAATGTATTGCGTTATAAAACTGAATTTCAGGAATGGGAGAATTGTTCCGTTCATATATATTGCAGCTCAAGCAAGAAGTAGTATGCGGGTGGGTGCTGAGTTCGGTGTGTACGGCGGCTGCGGCTGACCGCTGAGTAGTCGTTTCACTGTTGCCCACTGCTGCTCCGTTTGATGGGGTTTCTGTTGTGGATGCTAGGATTTCAGGGTTTGCTATAGTGAATCTTTTGTGACTTGGGGTCAACGGGACAGGAAGGTTTCGAACACAAGCCACGGAGAAAAGCACAACAGTCTCTCTAACTCATAGTTAATTAACATCACCATATAAAAACTTGAAAAGACTGTCCACGGAGACCTGAGTTTTAGCTATCATTTTTTCTAGGTCCTGAACATTAAACAACACTGTAGCCTTCTTTACCTCTTTCTGACTGACTTCTCTCTGACCTCGAATTCTTACTTCTCTGTTCATAGCAGCCCATCCTCTTACTGACTGAATTCTCATCCTTACTTCCCTGGGTTCTGGCTTTACTATCAATAAGCTACGCCTTTCATGAAAAATACTTCTCTTATTACCATTAAATTAAACAACACTTCTAGCTTCCCTATTAGCGATTATTCAATACAAATTTCCATGCATATAGGCTCTGATTCTTACACTTGTGGACGATGCTTATTGGCTACCATTTCTCTCCCCGTCTACATTTTTAACTTTATTGCCATTTCTGGCCTTTTCCAAGAAACATCCCTATCATAAATTTTGACTGTCACCTTTCATGCTATTCCATTATGTTTCGTCACCTTAGATCTGTATGCAATTACTATTAGATAAAACACGTTTCAGTCATCTGTTTGCTATCTTTACTTCCTGGGAATTTTTCGGCGACTGCATTTTTGTGCCCTGTATTATTTCATACCTGTCATCTCCAAGACATTCTCAGAAATTGGTATTTCCTACGTGTGGCGCACTTCTTTGTTCCGTTAGACAAACAATTAACCCTATTACCCTCAAAGTGGAAATGACCCTTTTACAATGTGCCGGCAATGTACGTTCTAAAGTGTTCATACAGTTGGAAAGTAACACTTCTTAACCTATCTCTGTCTCTTTCTGTACCCGCCTCAACTCAGCGGTCTTTCCCGGGACAGTCTTTCATTCTTAAATATTACATGCAATCCTTGTACAAAACCAATAAATCCTTCTCCTTTCATAAGACTTACAGACAAGTTAACAAAAATCGACAAAAGTTTGCCTTCACCAGGAATTCTGTTCTACACAAAATATTATCTCGAAAATTCTTATCTTCGAAACATTAATTTTAATACTAATATTAACATGTATGCAATTACTGTTAAGGAGCTATACTTTTCGGCTACACTGCATATTAATACCTTCTTTTATTGCAACAATTGTTATAATTATTCACACTTTTTGAAACTGTGCAAGGCGGGTGTTTTCACTTATCAAACCAATATTATAGTTTGTAACATAAAAACGTTTGCAAAAAGGAAGCGTTTTAGAATCCTATTATAAAATTGCTTAAAGTTTGTACTAAGAAAGTTATATAATGATAAAATAACACAGAAGTGAGCTTCAAGTTTAGAAGGTTCCAATGAGCTCACATCTTCTAATGTCAAATGTGCAATATTTAAGTTTATAGTAAGATCATTAGCTTCATTGTGGTGTGAATTGTTTTGTTATAAATATCGAATGGGTTTCATGATTCTGTTTATTTTTACGGAATGTAATGTAAAACACATGGCTCCTTTTGATTGAATAATTGAAGCTCCTTTCTATTATTTGTGCCAAAATGCCTGCATTTCACATTCCGTTTCTTCCTATTTTGCAGGCATACATAGTTGGTGTGGTTCTGAAGTGTATTTCGTCGACGAAAAAGAATGTGTGATAATGCCCGGAAACCATGAGACGATAACTGCTTGTAGAAGCTACCGTTTACGTACTTCATAGTCGATTTTACCTATTAGTTGATCAAGTGGGCAATTCATCTGTTATTTTCATGGAGGATTTGGGACACAATGGCACTCTTACAGTGTAAAATGACCTTTCATCTCCTTTGTGTTATCGTAATCTTGACCGACTTTGAGTACATCATTTTAAGTAAGGTTGTGACAGGAGGTTATACTTTTTATTTAAATACAGAATTCAAATAAATATTTAATCATCAAAAATAAATAAATAATTTTCAATATTACGTAATTTCCCAAGTATAATAGCAGGTCATCTACAAATACCTCCGCACTCAGGTGATGTGCACTGCACAGGAGAAAATTGGTACTCCTATATTTCTGACATTCCTTCCTTACTTGCTTGCTTCGAAACCGGCGATTAGCAGGTAATCCGCCGTGTTTGAACTTTGGAGTGTGTGCTTGCTTTGGTGGTTAAGTGCTCCTTATTTTAGAAAATAGAAACACCCTCTAAACATGCATTTACTTTTGGTCAATATCTTTACTAACTAAAATCAAGTTTTCTTCGTAACCAAACTTAGTAAATTTAAATGAGCTTTCTCGCTTCTTAATTCATTTTCTTCTCATGCTTTTCTTATTTTAAACGCGCTCTCAGTTTCTCATTTTAAGTGTAATTAACACAACTATCCTCTTCTTTATTCTCTATTGCTTTTCTATAAGTTGATATTCTATCCAAAATATTTACTTTGAACCTGCAAACAGAAAAGAATTCTACCAGTTCTCCAAATATATTCATTTGTCTTTATTTTTTCACCGTCGGCCATGTTATGCCCTCAACTTCTTAATAACTGATTGTTATTGTATTTTATTAAATCTATGTGGTTTCAAAATAAAGGAATAAAATTTTTTCCATTTTTATGATTTTTGTCACTCGATTTTTAATATAACCGTTTATTAGTTTCTCTGCAGCTGGTCTTGGGAAATGACAGCATTACTTGATCCTCAGTGCACAAAAGCAATATTTAATTACCTTTTATTATCTTGATTTCGTTCCTCCTACTCGGATTCTGTACTAGAGGTATCCTAGGTAATACTTTTATTTTAATTGTTTATTTGGGACGATCTTTAACATCTAGGTAATAACGGTTCTTAATAACTCTCAAATCTGGCTCTCAACGTATATCCGTAATACATCACACACCATAATGTAACTATTAATCAGAAATTTAAGAAATACATCCCCATTAGTTTCAGCAGTGACATCTCTCGCTATTATTTGTGTAGCTTATTTTTCTCAAATCTTTCAAGTATCTTTAAACAATAAACACCCTACTCTGAATTTATCTGGATATCTTTGAATTAATGCCGCAGTTGATTCAGGCAATTGTTATAGTCATGCATTTAATTGCTCTGAGTCAAACGTATATTTACAAGTCCGATGTTCTGAAATGAAGAAATGGAGATAGCACTTCTAAGTGATTTTGTTTCAGGTAACATTTATGGTGAACATTCCTCTAAGAGAATCTTCTTTAAGTATCATTGTCTACTAATAGTTGTCATTTTAGAGCAAGCTTGTCATGCAGTGGTGAAACATAACTTCAAATAATTCCTTTCTTCTTGTCGTTAGCAGGAGGCGAGTGGTTTTCTCGCGGTGTCAACAATGTCTGAGATTGAAAAAATGTATTGTCGTCTACGTGTTTTCGCTTGTTGCCTGTGAAGACAATTTTGACTACAAGTAAGCTGTGCTGTATAACACATATGAAAAGTTGGTCACACTGTTCATAATTTGTAATATGGGAACCTATTTGTTTTAGGGAAAGATGCAAACAGGTTAGTTGTCTTTCCTCCTGTGTCTAATTTGGAGCCTAATATCTTTTTGTAATAACAGTGACGAACATGCGGATTGTTTACCAACAATTTCGAAGAGAAATAGTCTTGTAATACCCCAAAGTGAATTATAAAATCGAATGTGCTAAAGAAATCCTAACATCCGTTGAATGAAACGGATTCTTCAGCATCATCATTTGCTTCTCGGAATACCACCACTAAAAACTTTCAGTTAAACTGGGTAAAAAATTATAATTTGCATAACCACTCAATCACTTTCCAGAAATCTACACAACCAGTAAACTCTGCAAAAGTCAATTTACAGCACTAGGCTACTTCAGGCGTTTGTAATTATAATCCTATAAGTCTTGTTGTGGGAAAAATATACATTATTTATATCAAACTACCGAACACCAATCAGGATGAAATTGAGCAGTTTCAAAATACGATCACGGAAGAAATGGGCGATGTGCATATATTTAGCATTTTGTTTCTTTAGAAAATGTTTTCGGGCTTCTCGTTGAAAAGTATAGTGTTAAATCGAACGAAATTCGTTTGTTTGTGGAATAATGACGCAACTTATAGTTGATCCTCTTCTGGAAATGTTGTCCAAACTGAACAATGTAGATTTTATGAAAAAAATATAAAAATATATTTAAATATGATCCATAGTGCTCTCTAAGTAGGTAATGTTTACACAGCGATGTAAAACCACTGATTGTATAATGTTATATACGTTTAACGGATATAGAACTAATTGTAAACTTGAACCGTAGAAAATAATATTCCACCAGCGAAACTCATGCTTATAATTATGACGGTCTTTCTCCGAGTTGCACCCGTTGGACGCAAGGAACCTGTCCCAGCGGGACCTTCAGAATCACCTCGCAGCCTTCAATATTTCTTCTGATGATGGAAAACGCCTTTGATTGTTTTTTTTTTTATTTATGAATACTCTTTAATATCTCAGGTCATTAATGTTACATTCAATTCAGGGTGTGAAACGGCAGACGAATTTTGCTCAGAGGCCTCTTCTTTCAGGTTTGAGCTTCTTTTTCTTGCCGTAAATGTACGACACGGGACCCACGGTTTTACTTTCCTTCCGAAGGAAGCAATTCTTAGGATTCTGGTCCTGGCCGGGATCGAAACCGTGATCTTGGGTTTAGGAAGCAAGTATGGTTACCACTGCAATGCTAGGCCCGACTGGAAAATTCCTCCCATCAATTAGAAAAAAAAGGGAAATGTCACACGGGGCTCAATGCGAACTATAAGGAGGTTCGATAACACACTTCATATAATTTTGAGAGAAGTTCAGCAACAATACTTGTGGCCTTACATTACCATGGTGCAAAATCGAAATGATGCACGGAAATGCGGCGTTTTGCGTGTGATATGACCTTGCAAAATATTCAGGATAGCTCTGTAGTATTATTACCCAGTTGCAGCTATTTTTAATGTCAGTGTTTAATCCCCGTTTAAACTACTGAGGCATCACAGGCGGTGCACACTGATGATACATGAAATGAATGGATTAATTGGAAGGGACTTTTCTTTAAAGGAAAGAAGAGTTTGAGGCCTAATTTAATGATACATCCCCGGCATTTTCCATTCATGAGAACTGGAAAAAATCTCAGTCAGGAAGGACGGCCCTGGTGGGAATCGAACCCCAGGCCACCTGTGGCGGTACAGCTGTTTTGTCAAGTATTACATGCTAGTAAACTATTCTTTGAATATCGAAAAATGAGGTGACCGTAACTTTCCCAGCAGAAGCAACTCTTGGTGTTAGTAATGATGGAGATTTCGACAGAGCTTTGTTGTTTGCTTCCTGGATATAGCCAAGTATCATCAGCAGCGATTATCTTTGAAAGAAACTCCGCCTCTTCCTGTGACATCTCTTCAGCTGCATGCAAACCTGCACGCGAATGCTCTTTTGTTCGGGAATCAGCAGTCTTGGTACCCGCTGTATACAAAAAATGTCTCATGTGCAAACTTTTTATTTATCAACCTGTGGATGGCACACTGTGAAATTTTCATAGTTCCCGAAAGTGTTCTTGGTGTCATTCCAAAATCCTCTGAAATGATAGCAGCAGCGTTCTTAATATTTGCTTCCGTCAGAGCACAAACTGAAGAGTCAGGACTATCTTCCTTAAATTGACTGCTTCCCCTTTTTAAACATTCCAAACCATCTTCAAGCTGAGCTTTAGGGAAAAACAAACTCTGCAACGGCCTCGGCTGAAAATTTGTTAAGACGAAAGCAGAATTTTAGAGCGGCGTATTGTTCAACGCGTTCAGTTCCATTTAACATGTCTCAACTTGCACACCTTTCACACATGGAAACCGGAAGTGACAACAATGAAACCAGTACCACGTGTACATTAAGCAACAAGTTTTCAAATATTTTAAATTAAATATTAGCGTGAGAATTCATACTATAAAATTTATGAGCATTCTTATTTGAACAGATATTGTAAATGGAAATACAGTTATGTAACAATACAACTGTAGCAGTTACCTAAAGTTAATAAGAGTTACAAAATAAATTATATTAACAAGAATTTATATTTAATTTAATTTGCACAAAACAGTAGTCAATAGCAATTTTTATATTTGACTAGGATAAATCTTTTTTTAAAAAAAAAAAAAAAAAACATTGGAGGAAAACAGGTAGGTGACTTTATAGCTGCTTATAGAAGTCAAAAGAAAATTCAATGTCCGAAATAAACACGATATATAGTTATCTGCTATAGAAAATGTGGTTGAACTAGTAAAACAATAGGGACAATAAACAAATCGTATACGTCCTGTGATGCAGCTTATCGTTAGTGCATAGAGAACTACCAACTGTCTGTGTTACCTAATGGAGAATGACTGTGCTTTCGCAAATTCCTGTAGAGTATATTTATTTCCAGCTCCCGTCCGTTATTGTGTGGTATCATTTTGAATGGAAGCTCCATAAGTAAATTTCCAATGGTCCTTTAGAAACTAATTATCATGACATAACTTTGTAATTTGAGCAGGCAGGTCATAGGTTCCCTATCTCAGGGAATCCTCTAAGATCCTCTATAAAATCTGAAATTACTGGTGAAGTTCATTAACACCCTTCCTCTTAAAGGCTTTATCTTATTTTCTTCATATTCTAACAATCTTAATTTGAGACTAATGACCGTCGTCACCCTCGAAGTAGTTTCCTTCCACGCGTATACACTGGTTCCAGCGATTCTGCCATTTTCCAAGTGCATCTTGGAAGTTATTTCCTTACAGGGTGTTTAGCATAGACACAATTTCTTCTTGAATCGTCTCAATTGTGTCGAATCGACGTCCTTTCAAATTGATTTTCAGTTTGGGGAATAGAGCGAAGTCACAGGATGCCATATCAGGCTAGTACGGTGGGTAGGGGACAACCATCATGTTGTTTTCCGTCATAAAGCTCCTGGGGAACAAGGAATTTTGACAGGGCGCATTATCGTAATGGAACAGCCAGTTCCATTGTTGCCAAAGTTCGGGCCGTCGTCATAAGCGTACATCCAGCTCTCGTCGTCGTGATGACCCTGGACAAAAAGGTTGGGTCGTCGGATGCGGCCTGACGAAGCGCCGTGCAAACTTCAACACGCTGCGCTTTCTGATCAGCAGTCAGGATCCTTGGCACAAATTTTCCGGCGAAACGATGCATGCCCAATTCATCAGTTAAAATTCGTTGGCATGTCTCATAATCGATTCCTACTTCATGATCAAGGTTTTCAATGGGTTCGACGATGTGTTAAACTTTGGCAACAATGTCAAGCGTTGTGCAGCTGACGAGCTTACCGGTGTGAGCATCGTCTTCAATAGCTCTACGGCCGGCCCTGAACCGAGCATGCCTCTCAAACGCACGTCTATGGCTCATGCTTTGTCCCCCAAACACTTGTTGAATTAATTGCGAGTGTCTCCGTAGCATTTTGCCCGAGATTTGAACAGAATTTGATGTACGCTCTCTGTTCTAATCTTGGATCCATCGTAAAATCCCCACACACTACACACAGAGTATTATGAAAAGTACTATAGAATCTCAACACATCTACCCAGCTGCGTGAAACTTTAAACACTCGCTCATCAGATGTGCTAGTGTTGCCAAATAGCGGTACAAAACTCTACTGCAATTACTGTCGAGATGGCAGCACCACTCCCTAATATTGTGGATACCACCTCGTATTTAGCACGTGTCATTAAAGTCACAGAGACAACGAACCAGGTGGTCGATAACTAGTGTAGCGTGATTAAACATTTCAATGCGTTTAAATGAAACAAGGTTGTGTGATTTAAACCTCCCTTGTCAATCTCCCTCCTCCCGTGGCCAATAAAACACGAAAGGGGACTTCGGGCCCTTAGACTACATCAACATCTTTATATAAAAACCGCTTCAAATCGGGCATCCGTGTGGCGACATCGTCGACACACCTCAGTAAAAACCTGCTTCAAGCTTTTTTTGTATAGAACATATGTTAATGCGCCCTTAACCAGAGAGGCCCCCTGCTATAATGACATTATTTATTTTCAAGTGTTTTAAAACAACTGATTCCTCCACCTGTGTAATGTATTGTAAAAATAATATCAAATAATTAATTTTATGTGTATTGTATAAAACAGAAGCATTTTGTTAGATGTATAATCGTTTTCATCATGTATGATTTACCTTACTTTGTGTAAGTCATATTCTAAACCACTTTTGCTTTGGATGTAATCACCTCTAGAATCCGAGTGTAATGTTTTTGTTTAAACAGTATAAATGGAACCCAAGGTGGGACTGATCGGTATAATAAAACATCCTGCAAGAAATCTTCTAACAAATTATGGCGTACCTATTATTTGCCATAAAAAACCAGTTCAGAGCTGCTGAATTTTTAATAGATGCTCAATTTACCCGTCCGCTAGTCTAGTCCCCTGCACTAGAGCTCAGAAGCTGCTGTCTCTTTCTTTTAAATTCTTCCTGTGTCGCTCTCAAGCACATTATACCAATTTTGATATAATAGTATGGAAATTAATGCGCACATGATATACTGGTAGTCTAAATGTTCCGATAATCCGCCTTAATGAAACGAACTTTCCTTAAGGCATTATGATCTTTTATGTTCTTCGTGGTAAAGAAGTAATAATAATATTGTGTACCGAGTGGAAAAATACGATTAAATACGCTATTAAATGTAAGCTTAATTTGCTATAAATACACACAACCAAGTAGCTTTATTGGAGTAATTCATATAAAGTTCACCAAATGCCCAATTGTCCAGAGACATTCCCCCAGCCTCTGAGATTGTAACTTAGTAAAAGTTAAATTTTGAGTTAACCGTTGCACAATGTCATATATTTTTATGATTACTACATCATTTTAGATGTTTTTATAGTTTGAAAACGCTGATGACAGTAATTGAACTTTTCCATTTCTTCACTCGTTAAACGCGTTTGAGGATATTCCAGGGCAAATTTTTATCCCATTTTGCTTCAACACTCTCTTATTAGCGTGGATCACACATATCCTACATCAGATTGTCTGTTTAAGACCCGTGTACAATCTTTGAAATTATTGCAGCGAAGTGTATTAACACCCAGTATATAAATTTAAATAGTTTAAAGCTTTAATTGACAGTTAATATTATCTATTCTAGAAACTTCTAGAATAAATTACTTTACCCTCTAGCTCATCAACTTGCCGGAAATATGAAAATGAAGCATTAATAGTAAAATTAATAATAAACAATGTAAGAGTAAGGTTGAACATAAGTACGACGAGTTTTTCTAAACTCGTTTTTATTGAAAATTTAACCACTTAAATTTTCAGTAAACATTTCCTTGCAATAGTAGATTTCGATTTAGCAACTTCCTGTTTATAAGATCCAACTTTGCGACTGCCCAGTGAGGAAACTATTTGACTTTTATATTTATTTACTTATTCGCAAAGATATGTGAATTTGAAGGAAGTCGCGTTCATATGCCTAAGACTACAAAAAGTTTTCGTTTGAACATTTTGGCAATCTTCAGAGAATAACTGTGCATTAAACCAGCAAAGATCTTAAGCAATATTTTGTGAATGTTTTATATTTATTTGCTTTGCCTTAAGGATATAAACAAAAAGCTAACCTTCCTTTCGATTACAAATGCGGATGAAACTCTCTTGAAGTTGAAAGTATTTTTAAAGTAATTATAAAGTCCGATTCATAACCAATTAGGTATAAATTATAAGGGATTCCAACAAATTACAGCTGTCTACTGTTACAATTTTATCGTTTCATTTTATCGCACCTACGTTCAATTACTTTATGTAAATTCATCGTAACAGTGCACCGAAATAGCTTTAGCTTTTTTGGCCTAAACGTAGTATGCACTAGAAATTTGTAATGAACAATATATTCTATCTGAAGATATTTTGCAGTTCAAGTTGTTTTTATTTAAATTATTTAACGAACAAAATGATAAAAGATCAAAGATATATGCATAAACTTCTCTTAAAGTTATGTATATCCGTTACCGCAATTTAATTTCGCTAACAGTTGAGCAAATTAATGTCGAAATTGAAACGATTTTTGGGATATATTATTTAATTTTTTTATTTAATGTTCTTTGGTAACAAGTTGAAGATAGCCGAAGCAGTGGAATTAAAATTCCGAACAGGATATTCATAACTATTAGCGTATTTTATGAGTATTCGATTATTAGATTTATTTATTTTTATTTTTATTTTTATTCGCTAAATAATATAAGCACAATAAAGCTTGTGCTCCAGATTCTCTTAAGATAAATGCTGAGCACTCTTTATACAGATAACCTATGCCTTTATCAGTAATCGTTAAGACTAGCTAATTGTATTATTGTTCGTAGGTATCGTTGGCATACACAAACTGAAGATTGCAATAAATGAAGATAGTGAAAATGAATGCAGTTAACGTGCTCAACAAGTTCTTAGATGCCTATAAGGGATACAAAACCACAGATCCCTTCCCAACTCAACGAAGTTGAATTAACCATTTACCTTCAAGATAAGAATATAGCAATATGATGGTGTTTATTGTAAATTAACATTAATTACTTTCAATTATCTGTTCTAATTTTAAAAGTATTTACAGGAATCATTGTAATTTACTTGCAATCGAACACTTTCATATTACATCGGGATGAAGGTGATGAACGTGATATTGTCACATCCTCCGGGAAGAGTGATATATTGATGAGAAATATTCTGCATGTAGTCTTCTCAAGCATTTCCAACTACAACGAATAAGATGAAGGAACACATTGTTTGATGAGGAAGAAGTTGTTCAACTTTGAACAATGCCAGGAGAAAGCATTTTGTACAACAGCTAAGCAATCGGGAAGCAATCTTGAGCAAAGCAAGTGGAAACAAGAGAACAAAGTATGACAAATTTCGCTTCATTAGCAAAAAACATTAAAATAATTTGGTTCTAAATGTAAATATTTACGTTTCATAAAAGTCACTAAAACATGAGCAAATAGGGGAGTTGCAGTTGATAACCTTAAACTGATTTAAGAAAACTGAATAAAAAATTACAGATTTTGTTACAATAAACTATTGTATTCGTATAGAACAGGAAAATATACGAACGAATAGAGTAGACTCCTTTGGGACTTGGGTCTAAGTTTGTTGTTCATTTTGCACCACCCCAGGGAAAGTAATCTAATAATCGTCATGCTCTACATCCCAGATTAAAATGCAGATCAAGTAGGTTCATTTGGAGATTCATTAAGGATGAACTTTTAAAACTGAAGTTTCTAGGCATAATAGTTATATAAATAAAGCAATTAATGTGTCAAATGAAAACCTAGTGTTATGTTTAGCAAGAAACTTAAGTGTGTTTGTTTCTAGAATAATATAATATATATTTCAATGAAATAATGTCCATTGCAGTCTCTAGAATTTGTAAATTTAGTATGAGTTATCTGAAAAAATGCATATATTTTTACAAAATAGGGCTTAATTAAACATATTTATCGATTGTTGAATAACATATTCTGATGATAAAGTTTTTAATGAAACTACTTCCTATGGCAAGGAGTTGGAACAGCTGACATTTTCTAATCAAACTAGATATGCGTTTAATCGCTTATACATATAGATTCCGAATTTACAATTAATTTTGTTAGAATACATTACACTAAGTAATAACAGGTTTTCATCTGAAACAGAATCATCAATAGACACTTTATCACATAAAATTCATTTTCTTCAGATTTTTTTAACGTTCAGAATACAGTTGAGTTTGTTTTACTAGCAAATAAATTTCGTGCCACGAATGTGACAAATTTGAATTTGTAAACGGAATTTGAATAGGAAGTTGGATAGGAAAGTTGGATAGGAAATATAGTTATTAGTAAAATAATATTGATAGATTATTTCAAGTAATGTCATGAGAGGGTCTGGGATTGCCGATAATCTCACGAACGTAGGAAAGCCCAGACCCTTGAGTAATATTTATTAGGACTATTTCACGAATAAAATAAAAGTTTAAATACAATTCCTCTAAACTTGGCATACAGAATTGCAGTAATTGTATATTTGCACTTAACCTTCAAGCAATCTTGCAATTGAAGAATGCCGATTGTCCGTAATATAAAAGAGCAAAATACAAGTTTACGACCATTTCATGAATAGAATAAGAATAAAAGTGATATAAATTTGAAATTCCCACACAAAATATTAATACTTGTATAAAATGTTATACTTATGCATATATATTCTATTCAGAAAATGTGAGACTGAAATGGACAAAAGTATACTATTACAATCGCTACCGTTCGATTTTCTAATATCAATTAAGACAAAAATACAACATACAGTGTCCCTATTTTTCTTTGCATTCTGTAGTTTGGAATTTCTAATGATAAGCATCATCAAAACACTTAGAAGAATCCTCCATTTTGCTCTATGACTATCAATTGTCCGTGCTTTTGTTGCTATCAATAGCTCCCCACCGCGTTTAGCAAAATTGGTCTATGATGCGAGTTCAGGAATTATATAGTGAAGGTATAGATTTGCCACATTGACCAAAAGCAAATGCAGGTAGCGTGATAAAACAGATTTAATAATTTTTTCGTTACTTTTACTCCGTAATCCGGCTGAGATTGGTCAAAATTTAAAATTTTGTTTCGTTTCATTAATCGATTTTAAGATGACGTCACGAGTAAAATAGTCATCACCATTCGTAAAAACAAGTAAAGCTTTTGGTTCGTAATTGTTAAAGTGTTAGTAACTCTTTCTGCTCACGTATCTTAACTTTCCCCATAGTTTTCTTTCTTTCTTGGTTCTAAATTTGGATTCTTAACGGGGTACAATTCAGGGAATACTTTAAGGATAAGAAATCTATTTTTAATCGTTTATTTTTCTATATATTAGGCAGTTTTAATTCAGTATGTATTTGATTATTTCTTATAAAAGCTTCAGCCATTAAATGTCTAAGTTTCGACCACCAATATCACTTTTTTTTCTGACTTGTTAAATTTCGAATTTCTTCAGTACAGAGAAGTGTGGGCAAGGTTATATTATTATAGAGTTTAAGAGATTTTTTTTTACCTTAGCTGTGCACTTAATTGTATCAATTAATATTTAGAGAATCAGCGTACACCTCATACTTGCTTTCATAAACATGTTCTTTCAAAATTATTAGAACGGATAACTTTTTCTGAAGGAGTATAATAGTATCATCTAGTATTCAACAAATAAAATGTTGTTATAACCAGAGCTATGAATCACGTATATGTAAATGCGCCATTTGTATTTGCTGGAATTAAAAGTTTGTATACATTTGCGAATAAGTGTATATTGGGTTATTTAAAGCATATTTTATTCTTTATATTTAGCTCTATTACGGACATAGTATATATATTTACATTCTTAAAGAATACTCGTATATGTTTACGTAATTCAAAAATTATTTCAAATATTTTCCAATTTTTAATGTTTAAAAATTATTTTATAAGATAATTTAATATTTAAAAAATTAATACTGAATCGTGTGTCGTGTGTTTTATAATCTGACAGCGCTGCTTCAATTGAATCCAATTGATGCAGTATACATCAAAGCAAAATTCTCGTGCTCACAACTACGTCACACGCTACCCAAAAGGAACAAACATTTCCGTCTAAAAGACGTAACCTCCTGAAGAAGTGACAGAACATCTCACTGTTGCAGTACAAAACTCGCAGAAGTGGGGAAAGTGAATTTGAAAGCTAATCAAGGATCCAAGTTGAAGGGAACTGTGCAACATCAGTGTCATTTTAAATGAAAAATCAACGGCACAAAATTTTGCTAGGTTTCGAGTGCTTTCATTACTGCTGAGTGGTAAGCTGGGAATTTTCACATCATAAAAAGAGTTACTTTTATCATTCTTAATAGTTTGGTTCCATAAAATGTTTGACACAACATGGTGTTAAGAAAACAAACCTTCCAAGGACGGTAAAATAGGGGAGCTATCCTTTAGAAAATTTCCTTTCAACCCCGATTATTAATTATCTTAACTGTTCATTACAAAATTATTACAGCCCTATCCATTAAGCGTGTAAAAATGTGCTTGTGGAACAGCGTTTCTCATTCAATGAGAGTAGGCAAAGACTTCCATTAATCTTTGGGCGAGATTCGTTTCTTCGTTTAGTCTTTAGAAACATGGGCCGTAATATACGTAAGTTTTCAAGTCATAAAAATTCTAGCACTAACTAATGATCATTTTGTAAACATGATATAACTCCTATGTATTACTTGTTTGGAGTCAGGGGCTCAGCTGTAGCTTGTTAGATACAGTTCACACTATGCAGAGATTTCTGGATTTTAATAAATTAGGAAATATACTAAAGATAGTGTTATATTTTTATATTTAAAATATTCTCAAACCTCCAATATTTAAGAATGTAAAGGAGTGATAGCACATTTTAATAACTTTAAGCGTGGTTCTTTATTTTAATATATGCAAAGAAGTAAAAAATTAGGCAAGTCATGACATTGCATATCTGCGTGCTTACCATAAAATAAGGTGAAGGAAATTAGTGGAATTTCATTTCAATTGGGGGTGGGTTTTACTGAGCTCCCTGTATGTGTTTGGTTTGGCAGCTTAGATGTATACCATTGCATTTAGCTTCAATACTATTAAGTTTAAGAATACCCAAGGACACGTTTTTATCTTGCAGAGTTTCTTTGTACCAAGCCGATTCCCAAAAGTGCGTCTTAAACAACATTTGATAATTTATTTTTATTAAACATAAAACTTAAACTTGGGAATTTCTGACTACTTTCAAAAAGTTTAAAATCTAATGTCATTAATCTAAACATAGCTGTCGTAATCAGCAACTACTACAACATAAATGATTTCACGTTTACAAGGGTCAATAATTCTTAAAACAGGCAGAATGATGTACAATCAGTGAAAAATGAGTTTGACTATAGAATATATACAAAATGCACCTGTCACTATAGCCCATCAAGGACCCCGAAGCACCGCACGAACGCTGCGTCCTCTGCCTCCGTCTTACAGCATGCAGTGCTGCAGGCATTCCGCCATCGAGGGCTACCTCTACGTCAGGTACTCCTAATTGTCATCACGAGACTTATTGGGCCCCCTTTCAGACCTTTCTAGAATCGGGAGCAGCTGTCTTTGCGGGTCTGAGATGGTTGTGCAATGGACAAGAAAAGTCACGTGCCAAACTCAACCAATAAGCGTCATTGGCAGCCGAGAAGTCGAGAGTTTTGGGTCTTCTGTTGCCTGTAAGTTAGTTTGCGATTTCCGGATTTTTTAAGTTTGTGGTATTGTTTCAGGTTTAAAATATTATAGAAGTAAAAAATGGAACAATAAACATGTAAACATAAACATAGACGTAAAATGTACAAGTTCTATAAGGAGGAGGCAGAAGGCACAAAGTATGTGACCGGCAGCTCAGCTAACGGCGTTGCCAAGTGCCAAGAATGCACAGCTGAAGTCTGTGAGAACTGTACAGAAAATAGCTATCGAAACAAGATCATCCCTGATACTTTGATAAGTGTTCTATGCAACTTGTTTGTTTAAGAATGGCGAGTTTCCTACTCCACGGTACCTACTAGCCGTTAAATTCTCTAATGGTCATTACGTTGCCGACAACATTAAAACTTTCAAAATTGCAGGCGTAGAAAGCTTACACATAATGCAATTGACAGTGGAACAATTTCAGTACGGGAAAACTCTACAAGATATGCAGAAAAACTACAAGACGAGGATTTCCAGCGAGAGCTGATCAGAGACAAATGTATCAATTTGCAAATACCTGTTATAAAACGAGATAAGTGACAACGGCAATGAGTAAATCGCAAGTATTATATAGCTAATACTACTTTTTTCCAAATTTTCTTGGTTATTTCAAATGTACAATTTCCTTCCTTTCACGTTGAAATAACATGCTTCAGCTCTCTCTCTCTCTCTCTCTGAGCAAGGGGTTCGATAAAGACCTTCACAGATAGCTGCTTCGGATTCTTAGCTACCCCCTCCAAGTAGGTACTGGGAATGGAACATCAAATCTCTAGGGTAGCAGCCCTCAACACTAACCACTATCCCAAGGAGGCGATCAGAATATATCTGTAAAGTAGTTAAAAGCAATGGTAGCAAAAGATGAAGAATAAAACCTGAGAAATATAGTAACTTAAGTGGTAGGAAAATTACCTAGCAGTCACAAATTATATATACAGTAAAAGTTCTTGGAGTAGATATATCGGATCATCCAATAATCAAATGATCGACTTGGAGGCTGCAACTGAATCGGTCAATAAGTCATCATCACTCATAGTCTGTTGGGCTACACTAGAGTCGGAGCGGACTGGCGGTGCAAAAGAGTCTTTGATAGAAGCACTTATGTGACATAGTCGCATTTGAACTTTCAACGCGATTACCTGGGAATTTCTCTTTAAATAATATCCTGAGCACGCGAGCGGATTTGTAACCGACTTACAAATTATAAATAAACACTATTTATGAAGTACAATAATTATATCTAGTATTTGCATTTAGTACCCTTAGGAGACTTACTTTAGGGTTAGATGCATGTTGTGCCTTTCATTATTCAAACGACATAAGATAAAATCCAATTCCAACGGAATAGTTCAGTAAACTCGTTCCGCCCAAAGCTCAGCTGGTGTTAGCCTGGCTTATCAGCCAATGGAATAATCTTTCGCCGCTTCGGTCATCATATAATTGTACATCCCTCTCTATCGGCTGTTTGGGTAAATTATTTTACATGCATTCTATCACTTTCAGAAGTTACGGCTTATTAAATGTCATTTTTCTTTAATTTTATTAATTAATATTCTGCCAAGGCATTCCATATAGAAATTAAAACATTAAGTTGCGTGATAATGTCAATGAGTGAACTAAGGCTAAAACTTTCATACTGACTACTTTTGTTTATGTATGCATTATATTTTGTAACGATTATTTTGGAAATTATTGCTGTTGCATGTAAATTAATTTAAATACAGCTATAAGGAGCTCCAAGATTGTAAACCATCAAGAGAATGTTTGATATACTAATTATACACTAATTACACTAACTGCACAAAATAATAATATTCGTTACAATTAGCAGATGTACTGGCATAAAAATGAAACATCAAAGGTAGCACATAAAACACTCCACATAGGTATCAGATATGCACTTGAGCAAAATGACAGGTAGTAGAACTGGAACTCAAATAAAAACAAATATCCGGTCACGCAAGACACTGAACTGTTTATATAAGTCCAAGCGACTGAGAGCGATATAATATTAATGTATATGAAATACAATATATAATAAATTTAGATTCATATAGCTAAAGGACTTTAAGGTTAAGAGCCATGGCTCAGACGGAAAACTTTGGATCTGCATTTCCGCACTCAAATATCTTGCGTTCAGCCATCCAGACCTTGACTCTTTTTTTTTTTTTTTTTTTTTTTTTTTTTTTTTTTTTTTTTTTTTGCGTAAGTTCGCCTGTACGCTTAGGTAAATGTTGGGATAGTTCCTTCCTTTGCACGAAATTTTTGCTCCACGAATTCATTACGTTGATTCTGATTGAAGGGTCCAAAATTACCCGCGAGGTGTGCTGGTGCCGTGTGCTGCGTGGGAGTGAAATATAAATTTGTAAAAGTTCCTGCACTGGCATCTGTGCAGAAGTAGCCATTCTTAAGGGTTCAGGTTCCTTACAGGAGGGTTCCTAAGGCGTAGGGATGCTCGATATGGAAATGATGTTAGAGGCCTCTCCTATATCCCTGTCTCACCGCTCCTGGCCGCCCGGTGTTTTACTCATCTCATTCTTTCCCCCCGGATGTGGTTCCCGTAAGAGTATAGGCACAAATAGCCTCTAGTATGTCTATAGTATTGATTTTCCTCCTCAGACTCCGTCAATGTATTCCAATCTATCTTTAAGTATTTAATCCCGAATACTGGGTGTTTTACATGTCGGATTTTACTTATTTATTTGTTTTTGTTTATTATTATACCGACGTAGTTGTTCCGAAATATGTGCCTCGCACGCACCTATGTTAAAAATTTAAGCAAAGGGAATGGCTTATTTAGTCCTGTGGCAGTAATACCTCTAAAAGATAAATGGGGATTATTAATTTACTACAAAAATGAGGAATATCAAATGTTCATTCAAAACTGAGAGAGCGGGAAAGAAAAATTAGTTAAGGAAGTTGACATAAAATAACTTTGTTAGGAGAGAATTGCTCTCTTTTGTTTTTCCATTAGTTTCTTCACCTCTGCTTAACTTTGCGTTCTATCATTACCATAGCATTCACTCATTACGTTTCTGGGGTAGTTAATGTGGGAAAGTACAAACTTAAAATCTCAGAAAAAATGACAAAGATCAATCACCCCACTTCTGTCTTTTGTAACTTCACCAGGCTCAATTCAAAGCTTGCATTTTATTTCATTTCACCATTTAATCATAATCGTTTTCATAGTTGTCCTCTTCAGAACGTGAGAGAGTGAAAACAGAAACGGAGGAAGGTCGGGAAGAGGAGAGAAATATGTTAATTATTATTAAACTTTTTCTATGCATAGTTCCTTAGAGGTGTTCACTAATAGCAATAATTAGCAGCAACAGGATGCTGGGTCCTATCCTACACTTTACATTTGGTTGCTCAGTTGTTTAGATGTAGCACGATATTAAGCTAAATTGCCAAAGTGTACCAATTCTACGAATACATCAGGTTCTCGACTCTAGCCCAAAATCCTGCAAACAAACCTTATACCTAAGGGTTTAAAGATAACAGATGATAATTATGGTCATCTTCATATTTAAGCGGCTAATTACAACAGATGCCTTTACGTATAAAATACTGACCTGAAAGATAAAACAAATAGCAAAAAGAGGGCCACAAAATGAAGTAAAAAGCAATTAAATTATTATTATTATTATCATTATTATTATTATTATATGATTGAT
This sequence comes from Metallyticus violacea, assembly GCA_030762175.1. Lineage (NCBI taxonomy): Eukaryota > Metazoa > Arthropoda > Insecta > Mantodea > Metallyticidae > Metallyticus > Metallyticus violacea. The sequence continues at coordinate 282,746,761 of CM060846.1, read as the reverse complement.
TATGCTGAGGCGCTAATTAATTAAACATTATTATTAATTAATAATAATAACAACCTACCAGAATTATCTCCGAAAACAGAAATGGGTTCGCATAATGCCTATACCTAATACTATCGATCCTTCCGAGTTATAGCGAGGCAATTACCGACAGCGACTGAACCAGTCGCACAAGATCTGCTGAAAACTCCTGCACTGTGAGGACACAACAGTTGTCATAGATATGCAAAATCTTTAGGACTCGAGCTGGTGAAACAATCCATCCTCGCCTTTCTTCGAATTATTGAGCCAGAATGCATTACGAATTAGCATTCTTGCTAATTTCCTTTCATAGTAACTCTAACATGAAGTTCTTGTGGATACTATGCAGTACATTGGAGTTTTCATTTTAATTTTGAATAAATTCTAGTAGAAAATCACAAATCTTACATTACAGCCCCTTGTGAAATTTCAACCGGATTGCAATTAACTACACACGTATAACTTCTAGATTTTGCTTGCGTATACTCAGCACTAAACTTTATCAAAATAATAGCTCCATATGGGCCATCTTGTTTTATTCTTAAATGTTAATTATACATTCTTTTCGTTAGAGGATGTGTTGGAGCAATAACTTACAGAAAGTGAGTTCTTATAATTTGAGGTACTAAAAGCTTTTATTACACAGACCCGATTTTTTGCAGTTAGTATTATGTACATGTGGATTTTCGACAAACATGCGACAGTATTATCCGTGGAAAGGTGTACGGATTGTAAGGATCCCAGCTAGGGTCATATAAAGATACAAGAGATATGCTGCATATTGATGAAAATTAAAAGTGATTTTGTAGGGAGCCAGGAATTAAGAAGAAAAGATGTACTGTTCACAATCCTCTTCAATGTCTAGTGGCAAAGTTATAAGGAAAAGCAGAAATGAATAATCCACGAGACACCCTATTCAATCCTGCGTTCAAATATGACTTATGCAGCAAATGTTAACATGAAGTTCCAAAGATTCCAGGATTTGGAAACGCATGTGATGAGGTTAGAAAATGCAGATGAAGAAATAGGACTTAAAATGAATCAAGCAAATCCTTATATATATAAGGCGAGGGACATACCTTAATAATCTCATCGTATCTCACCAAGCTGCCAGTGTATGTGTTAAAGCTTTCGCCTAAACAATAACGCACTGCCAGTAATGACCTGGGATTTCCCCACAGTTGCCACTGTTACTTTCATACTTGCAACTATAAATATTTCCATATTAAGAATATCTTACTGTGAGTTAATTAATAAATAAAGAATAAAATAAATTATTTATTTCACTTTCACACCCAAATCTCTAGCACTAAAATATATTGAAAGAATTTACAGAGACGTGACAGTGCTGTTTTCCTAAGGTTCTTCATCGACCATGGACCATCCCTTACAGCACCACATATTTTCCTCGTTATCTTTCTTTTCCAACTTCTCAGTGTAGAACAGTAGTGTAATAGTTTTAAATATCTGGGAACTAAAGTCGCCACAGAAAACAAAAATAAATAAATAAATAAAATCAATATTAGCAACTAGTAATCGAAGGTATGCCTTACTGTGCTTAAGTCATTGCTGACATACTGCTCAAATACATGAACCTTAACCCTAGCCGAGAATAACCACTGAGAAGATGGAAAAGAAAGATATTGAGGATAATATGTGGTACTGTAAGAGATAATGGGCAATGAAGAAATGAAAGTCTTATACAATAAACCAGATACAGAAGACGATATAAAATATTAGATATAGATGTTAGGGACACGTGGAGAAAATACCCGAAGAGAGAGTAACTAGCAAAGTTAATACAAGAAGGTGAGAGGAAAAGGCTGAAGGGACAACCAACAAAGAGATGGCGAGACAAGGAGGGACTTAGGAAGATGGGAGTAAGCAAATGAAGCTCTAAGAAAGAGCATACAGAAAAGTGGACTAGAATTACAGAAGAGACCAAGGCTGTAGGGTCAAGGAGTAAATAAGTAAAAGCATTTAGTCTTTCTGTACAATATTAATGTTAACACATACGAGTAAAACAAGATTACTTTCAACTTGATCACCGTGTTTCGCTCCACCAGCATAGAAACTTCGTCTACGTGTGCGATGTCTCCAAGGTGGTCCTAACATTGGACTAGTCACCCATTCAGGGAGTCCCTCGATGTGTACGTTGTTCCAGAGATAATTGACTACCCGACAGACGACTGGTTCGGGCACTGACTTTTAAATCTAAGGGAATTAAGTCCTAATATCAGAGGAAGATAAACAGTTGAAGATAAAGAATTAAAAGAAATAAACAATTAATCTTGCTTTAAAAGCCCGGTGTCTTGATGAAAAAACATTTTCTGGTATACTGCACCATATACTTCCCTTCGGCTTTAGAAATAAACATAAAAGTATTTATTGCTAGGGAGAATGAGTACGAATTATGTATCATCTGTTTAACACCAGCATCAAATGTTCAAAGAAACTAGGACGTTATGCACTGGAGCATTATACTGATGAAAATAAACTCCACACTCTACTTTTTTTTCCTTTTGATTCTTTAATGCAATCACAAATTTTCGTAATTAATAATGTGTAATAATGGCCTATGACCATATAATCAATCATTAAATTTCCCTCGGCATGTCGTTCCTGGGTGTCTAGTGGTTACCACACTTGCCTCGTAGACCCAAGGTCGCGGGTTCAATCCCGGCCAGGAACGACGGATTTTTTTCGGGCGTAAAACTTATAAGTATGACTGCCTTCGGAAGGGAAGTAAAGCCGTGAATCCCGTGTCGTAGATTTACGGTGCGTAAAAGAACATCGATCCTAAAGAAGAGGTCTCTGAGCAAAATTTTTCGGCAGTTTCACGCCCTGAATTACCCGAGATGTTAAAGGGCGTCGGTAAACAAACCCAATCAACAATTCCCTCAGCATCCCGAAAGATACTAGAAATAATCTTGCCTACAGAGAAACGTACTCGAGGTTTTCAAGATGGTAGATATCCCTGACGCCATAGCTTATGTTGAAGATTAAAGTCAACATTTTTTAAAATTGTGGTTAAACAGGGCCAAATTAATTTCTAAAAACAGCTCTCTCGCTTTTGTTCATGCACCAACATTTATGGTAATCACCTTGCTGGCATCTTATGAAGTTCAAAATAGTCACTAACTAAAGTTATAATTTTACCATTTTTAAAAATGTGTTATTTCTACTAAATGCCTAGTGCAGGGCACGGGTCATAAAGTCGCGTTTAATTCTGCATAAATAGAATTGCGCAGTACACTGAATGCTTAACAATGCGGGAATGTGGCAGCATACATACGCATCAGTTTGAAGGATAACATTGCCGGTGGCGGTCGACACAAGCACGTACTCTGCTGAACAGCATTTTATAGCCGCAATGTTGGTGCACGAGAACCTCATACTTTTTTTTTTTTTTTGAATGCCGTTTAACGTCCGTTTTCACTACTGAGGCACCACAGGCGGTGACACTGATGATATATGAGTGAAATAATATATTGGGAAAGTATATTTTTTAAGGAAGGAAGCGTTCCAGGCCTAAGTTTAGGGTTCCTCCCCGGCATTTGCCAGTTATGAGGACTGAGGAAAACCTGGAAAAAAACCCAGTCAGGGAGGACGGTCCTGGGGGGATTCAAACCCCAGACCTCCCTCACGAGTCCGTGCCTTAACGACCTCGGCCACCCGTGGCGGTAGGGAACGAAACTGAAATGGCGATAACGAACGTTATGAATCGCTTCCAAGAAAGTTTTGGAATTCCACTGCCCCACAGGAATGACATTATTATGATGAGAAAAGGTGCATTTGAAGCAAAAGATCGGGCGCGAAGCGGAAGAATCGTGACAAGAATGGAAAATTCCGTCAACATGCATCTGTGGAACAGTTGCCAGTAAAATCAACGGGAAAATGCTAACGTAAACTTAGCACATTTTGAACACTGTTACGTCATATGAAAAAAGATTTAGACCTAAAATCGTTTTGTCCACTATCTATTAATGAGCTGAGTGATGCAGATATGGATGCTCTGCCCTTCTACGAAGATTTCACTCAGAACGCGATCGCAAAACCGGGATATTCACAAATGAGTGCGCAATTTACCGAATTTCCAAAAAGTACAACGTTGTGTTTTGGGCTAAGAACGATCCTCTTTGGATAATAATATGCCAAATTGTAGAACGTAGGCTTTCAGTTAAGTGAACTGGGTCTTCAGGGCTGTAAGGCCGTAGTCCAATGGGATTCTTCTCCATCTTTCCAGACGTTTCGTGCACGACTTCGGTGGACATTTTCATGAATTTTCATGAATGGACATCTTTATGTTCATCGAAGATGTTCAAATAATACACCAAATGTGTAATCTGGGCCGGCATGGCTGCGAATTGCATTTTTGCACCATGTTTTAATGGTCCTGTTTATGGGTACAACGAAAATTTGCTGCTCAATGGTTCTGTCTGTAGCTGGAACAGCAGATACCATAACTCTGCAACAAGAGGGAGGTCTTCCGTATTTTTTTAACAGTGTTCGAGAATGTCTTCATAGATCCTTTCCAAATTAGTGGATTAGGTGCGGATCGGAATCAGCTCGTCCCCTGTCCTGGCTACTAAGGAGCCCTGATTTTTCCACTCCAGACAACGCTTTGTGGATATGTTAAGAAAAGTATTTCAACAGCATGGAACAATCGCGTACTGCTGAGAGAGAAGCATTCAGAGGAATCATAAAATATTTTCTTCACAATATTTGTCACCAAACATGGAGTCGAACTCACTTTTGCTATGATAGCGATGATGCCCACACTCATGTTCAGGACATATATTAGTTCAAAGTACGTTATGGTAAACGTATACATGCTGTGCTTATAAAATACAGATACTGTAACGCGGCTAATGTTCTTATTTATAGTTAACCGGTCATATGACACAGCCAAAATTCTCTTGAATACACACACTTTGTGTTCGACCAGCAACTTGGTATGTATGCAAGTTAATCTTCCGAGACAGTGCACGTTAACTATATCTTCATGAATTAATTATCATGTTAAAACTTTTTGTGTAGATATTAAATAAAAGCACAAAGCCGGTTTCTCTCTCTCTCTCTCTCTCTCTCTTTGAAATCTCCGAACTTAGGCTTTCGGTTTTATATATATATGTGTGTGTGTGTGTGTGTGTGTGTGTGTGTGTGTGTGTGTGTGTGTGTGTGTGTTTGTTTTAAACTTCTCGGAACTTATGCTTTCATTAGTGTAACTTGCAAGCTATTAAAGCTAGAAAACTAAGATTTCACCATTTAATTTGAAAGATAAGTAATAGCATGGGCTATTTTGGGAAATATATTCCATGGCCTACTATGTTACCAACAGGAATCATTCCAATAATAAACATATTGCATTTTTCATCCTAAGTTTAATAGTGTGCGATTTCGCTACTTTGGTTTTGAAAATGATTACACGCTCCATTATATAGGGGGTATTAATAGCAATTCCGATAGCTTTTAAATTCAGTTTTAAATATGATTGATATGGTTAATATAATTAACCTTTATACATACATGAAATAAAAGCAGACTTTTCCCAAATTTCATAAATAATCTTTAGTCATGCTTAATAATTTTACCTGAAGTACTAAAATTTACATTTATCACTTACTTTTTCATCACTTCCAGTTAATGTTTCACGTTGTTCGTGTACATTAGTTCCTTGATCTTCAGCCTGGGTTGATCTTTTTCAAAATTTGGTGAAAATACTGTTATATTTCTAGCTTTGTTGATTTTATTTAACCCAATTTTTAATTTGCGAGTTTTTTTTTTTTTTTATTATTTTCTGATGTTGCTCTTTGTGGTCATAAACTTTACTTTTTCCTGATTCCTGAGATGAGGACACCTGAATTATCTAGCACTCCCATTTCCAAGTTGATTTACCTCAATCTGGCATCTTACATATCCCGAGAACGAATTGAGGTCCGCCAATTGAAATGCAGATACAACCCTAACGTCACAACAGCAGTGATGAGGTGTGGAGTTGAATGGCTACAAACTCGAGAAGATCTGACTGATTTTCTAACTTACTAAGCTAGACATTATTGTTTTCAAATCCAGCATATATGTCAAGGTATTTTGCAATGGAAAACGTGAATGATGTATATCCCATAGTATGAGATTTTAAGTCACAATCATTTTGCATTATTTCACTTTCGGCCAGAATTGGAGAAGAATTTCTTTAGTTCAATTTATTTATACAAAACTTCATATCCATAAGGACTGTACCATTTATTGTTATATTTTAGTACTAAAATTTGCTGCTTCTGTATTTTTCTTCTGTGCTTTTATCACGTTTGAAATGGGTCGTTGCAGGCCACATGTCTTATAGGTTATAAATATGGAGGATCTAGAGGGAAATCCGGTATGGGATAAAATAAATTATATTTTTATCTACATATTTCTCTAGCTCGAAAGGAATATATAAAAACATTCAGTCTATCCTGTTCCAATAATCACTTATTTTAAACGTCGATCGTTATTTACATTCACAAACCATTACAATGAACACCCATTGCACTTTAATGGTAAGTAGGTGTAATTTTTTCAGAAATGAACATGATCATCGTTAAATCTACATTATAAATAAATAATTAAATGTAGTAGTAAATATTTCTGTTATATGTATTTTCTCGTCATTAATATTGAACAATAATTTTATTTGTGTTGCAAAATATGCTGCTCGTAATTTTTCTAGTAATTTTTCTAGTATTTATTATTGGGAAAAGAGTAAGTTATGTTACATTGCATAGGTAGGCACAGAGGAGGGGCATTTAATATTCCAACATTGCTCACGGCTTGGTTTGTGCGCCCAAGCCCCAAATGTGAGCAACTCCGGGAGAAAGGGATGCAGTGAGATAAACACCTGGATCCAAAAGAGTGGTGAAGTGCAAACATGGACGTGGTCTCTTAATATTGTTTTTAAATAGAAAAACCCGACGCTGACAACCCTCCCCCCTAAAAGCTGTCCGAGGCCCTCAAAAGGGCCCTCCCATAGCAGATGCCGGGGCAGAACCCCACCCAATTCTTCACAAGCTCCCGACACAGCGCATACAATAACCAGTCCATCTCAGCTGGCAATTTAACCTTTTAAGAGATCCAACGGATTTAAATGAGGTGAAATGCTAAGGCAGTAATTTTGTGGAAAGGAAAAATCCACTCCAACATTTGCCTAATCAGTCAGATAAAACAAGATTAGCATGGCCGGTCCTAATAGTTTTGAACACGGGACCTCCCGAATGCGAGTTCTAATCAATATCACGTAAGCCAACCCGCTTGGTTTTATACTGTTTGACAATTTTTTAATGAATTTACACACTTGGCGTTATTTATTCACATTTAGCCGATGTTCAGGTAGCATTGAATAAATAGCACTGCTGTAAAAAAATGAAAGTTAAAATCCTTTTAATTTAATGCCAAATGTATAACAATCATGCTTTAAGTGTGAAACACCGCCAAATACGCAACACGAAATTCAACTTTATATTCAGCAGTGAAATTCAACTTTTAGTCCCCAGGATTCAAAACTGATTTGCAAATTTTCTTCATATTGCTCTTACTAAATTGCATAAAAATATGCAAATAAAGGCAAAGTAACATGAAAACATTCCTGCATTTCTTTATTTTTTATTTATTGGTTTTATTTACAGGACACTCTTTAAATTCTGAGATCGGTAGCGTCCCATTAAACTCAGGGTGTGAACAGTCGATAAATTTTGCTCATCTTATTTTAGGTTTGAGGTTATTTTACGTGCCGCAAATCCACGATACAAGACCCACGGCCTTACTTCCCCTCCGAAGGAAGCCACACTTAGGATTTTTACGCTCGAAAAAAATATATTGACCTTGATCGGGATTGGACCTGCGATCTTGTGTCTACGAGGCAAGTATCATTACTACTAGACCACCTGAGCCAGCCAACTTCTTACTTTTCGAAGGACACATACACAAAATAAAATGTTAAACCAACCTTATTTTTTGCTTTTTGTTTAAATTGTATTTAAATTAGTAGGAAAATATAGATTTTACAGGTAACCATACCTTGCCCTGTGATCTTTGATTCGTAATCTAATCTCCTTAAATGTCTAACAACCCCAATACGCAAATATTTCTTTATATTCATGAAGATCTTCGCTTTGGCCTCGAAAGAAAAGTTCACCTATAAAAGTTTTACTTTTAATTAAGCCACCTTATCCTCTGAGTATCACAAATTTGATTGACTGGTAGTAACATAGAAGAAATTTTCGGCAATTCAGTAACACTAAAGGGCTCCTATTGGGTCTACGACCTTAATGGAAGTGAGGGAAACACTGGGTGCCAAGATACATGGGCGATAAGGCACGGAAGTAAACTGAGTCCCTAATAATGTTTCCATACCTCGAGGCCAGCAGAGAACCCATCCGAATAATTCATTTAGCCCCTCCACACCAGATGCCGGGGTAGAAAGATTTCCAAAGCGCAAGCCATCATCCTACCGTACACAGCACCAGTCCCAGCTTGCCTGGAGTTTTTGACCCAAAGGAATGAAAAGAAGTGAAATTACTAGTGAGAAAATATTTATCTTAGCATTCACCTGGGCTACTAGGAGAAACCAAGAAAAATTTTCTTACTGTTTTTGGAACCTGGAACCTTCCGAATTCAAGTTTAAAGCGTTACCGCTCGGTCAATCACTGCGATCAGTTTTGTTTCCCCCTGAGTTTTTTGCACATGGGCGAGCGTGCCGCTCGTTAGTCGCCAGCATATCTAGGTGATTAACGGGAGGGTAAAACAATAAAACAAACCAGCAATACATAAACCAATTTAAGAGGTTCATTACTTACCAAGGTATCATATGAGGTGTTGAAACTGCCCGCCTTCATTCTCTACACATTTTTGGCTTCTCATCACTTGCTGTAGTTCATTTTGAGAAATCCGGACAATTTCTTGATGAGTATGATCTTCAGAGTTCCTATATGGTGTTCGGGTTCGTCTTTTAAAAGTCATTTTTAATTTAATCCAGGGACTGATCACGGTCTGTTAAATCGGGGGACGAGGGGGCCACAATTTCCTAATAATAACTCTGTCTTATGAAAACACGTTGTGAACTGCTCTCATGGAATTATAGGAGGTGTGAGCAGTTGCAGAGTCTTGCTGAAAAAATGCATAATCACGCCGCTCTCTGTCGGTAAATTCTTTGAAAAAAGGGGTTAGTTTGATATTCACATAGGTAACAGAATCAACTGCATGCTGTAAAAATGATCCTATGATTCTTTCTCCAGTGAGTTAACATATATGAATTTACATAAAGACACGTTGTACTGTTGTAAACACATGAGGCAATATTACACTTTATGAATATTGTCGAATTAAGAAACGAACAACGCAACATACACACACCCAGGAACAGCTACGCTACGACTGCGACAGTTAGCAAAATCAACAGGTAAGCAAGCAGGCTTGTTACCCTTTCCAGGGTGCGGCAAACGATTGAGGGCTCGCTCATAAGAAAACCCCCACGGCCCGGGGAAAAACATCACTGTTCGCACGGTATTAGGGCATTGATAAGTTTCTAGATAAGGTTTCAAAGTTCAATTTGTAATATAAGTATAATGATTTCGATCCATGAACGAAACAAAGTTTAAAACCACTTCCTGAGCTTTGAACATTTTTTTTTTTTTAATTTCTCATAATGATTCAGACGACAAATGATTTAAAGCTTAAAAATCTTAATGTTTGTAAGTATTTTATGCATATTGATGCACAATTTTTATACTCCACTTATCTTTATGAGGGATAATCTTTTTTCTAAAGGTAGATTCTAAATTATATAAAGCTTTATATTAATCTGCTAGGTAGAAGACAAAATGTGTGTAGCTTGCACAGAAGTAAATTTATTTTCGGGCATGCATCAGTCTGAATGTTTCCCACTTTTCAGTTGCTAGGAATTGAAACACTTTGCTCAAAATCCGGTCAATACACGCAAAACATTGGTCCTTAGAGATGTATGGGTTATTTCTAAGCTGTTAGCAGTTATACCCGATACAAGCTAAGTACAGGACATTGCCACCGCTGATCCCACAGCATTCTGCGATTAAGTATTCCTTTGTTAGTACAGGTTCATTTTTCACCATAAAGTTTGAAAAATGAAGTTCCTCGTAGTATTTGTGAAGTACTGCGAACAAATATTTCTTCTAGATACAAATGTAGATGTTAATGAATAAAACCGCAATACTATCACAGATTACAGAGTGGTCAGAGACATGTAATTTGAGAATGGTGTCTATGGACCCCAAAGAAAAATAACGAATTTATATGGTATTAAAGAAATTAAAATGAAACGCTGATAAGTTCATGTTAGGCCAAACGAGATAAAATTTTGCACTAGAAAAGCATCTGCAGACATGATTCGCGAATTAGGAAATTCCGATGCTCAATAGTTAACCATCAGAGCTTTTAAGATTCAGTGTTGTAAAAAGTGTCCAACATCTCAGACTAATTAACAGGGAAATTAAAAACGGGTAACGTGTTTGGTCTAGAGGGAGCCATGCAGTTAAATGTGTGGCCTGACAGATAGAGCGATAGATTGTGGTTTAAAAATCTCAAGTTCGGGTTTTGTGGAGTAGGCAACTTTTTTTAAATATGTTGACACAGAAAACGTAAAAAAAAAAAAAAAAAAAAAAAAAAAAAGGGATTGGAAGAAGGCATTAGTGATCCATTTTACTTTGTACCATTTTATATAGACTGCTTTAGAGAGACATGTTCCACAACTTGTGTTCGTATTTTTGTGGTATCATTTCGAACGAAGACAGACAAAAGATTCCCTATCTGATGTTGCTTGTCCAAGACCCCTGTGCAATCTTTAAAAGCATTGCGCTCTAATTCACAACTTGTATATGTAATAAACTCCGCTATATATTCATTTAGCAGTAGATCGCAGCATGGCTTAACATATACAAATGTGTAAATATTTCGGTAATTTAAGTGGAGGAGTAATTTAAAGGTAAGAGGCTTTGATACCATGTGTTAATACATTTTCTGTACCATAACCATTTACTGAGAGTAGCTATCAATGGGGTGATTTTCAACCATTAAGAATATCCCAAAATATAATAAACCATTTTGTAATAAGCTTCTTTATTGTTCTTATAAGGACAGTTTAAACAAAGCACACTTGTTTATAAGACCAGAATATGCTTGTTTATTAACCTATTCATATATTTAAAAGCATCATATTATTTAACTACCAAAACAAAAGTAATTGCCCGAAATGTTTAAGGTGGTTTAAATGATGTACAAGATTCTGTAAAGACCATTAGTTATCGGCTTTGTGCCAAACCATTAAAAGCTGATGACGCTCGTGGCGTTGTTTTGCCCCTTGCTTTGCGCAATACAACGGCGAATATCATGCAACGCTTCTGCCGGACTCACCCTGAGGTGTTTATTTCCTTGGGGTGCTGGTGGGAAATTGCGTCCTGAAAAAGCAGTGCACATAAGCTTATAGCGTTAGTGAGAAGCATTATTAATTTATGGTCTTTCTTAAGTAAATTCTTGTTATCACGTTTTGCATTGTTTGTTTTTATTATTTAATTTATTTAGCTTTGTGTATCGTATGTAGGAGTGTTAGTGCTTCAGCATATGCCTGCTTAGGAGCTAACCATATTAAGCCTAGTGGTGTGACTTTACCGAACCAAACTATTCTAACAAACAAGTGAAAACATTTCAAGTTATGAGAAAAATAGCAAACCGAGTTTGTTATCCGTTTGTCTATTGAAGCCGGAAATAATGCTGCCTATATTAATTTTATAACCTGAGGCTGCAGAGTTATATTTATAAAGGCATTAGATTTGATAAGGATAATTATTATGTATAGGTATAAGAAATATTTTAGAGATAGGTAGAACAAAAATAGAAATAATTTGTAACTTGTAACTTACAAAAGGGTTTTGTATACATTTTGTGTAAAATATGTGAGAAAGAGACGAATATGTATACCTGACTCCACTCACTGACCGCTCCTTAGACAAGGCCGAAGAAAGGGTAAACTATCTTTTGTTAGGTCACGAAACTTCTACCCAGGAAATACTTAGGAGTTGACAATAAGAGAAACATGTGGCCGTAACGGGACAGTATTTAACAAAGTCAGAGGTAGCAATAATTTAAGAGAAAATGAAAATGTCAGAACGGAGACGAAAATGTTTTATTACAGGAAAGCCGAAAAATAGCCCATCAACACATGCGTTATCTCCGAGAACATTTAGAAATCTACAGACTAAGGAAGGCAAAAGATTATCAATAGAAATCAGAATGTAAGGAAAGGGCCGAAATTTATGACAGGTTGTTCTGGGAAAATTCAAGTTCGTGGGAAGACATTAGATCAGGGGGAAAGAATAATTCTAGCCAATGGTCTTCGGATAAAAGTTAACGAATCAGGAGAACTTAAATACAAATAAATAATTTTAGGATAGCCAATGACGAACATGTAATACAGAAATAGATAAAATACGAGGGAATTTAATTTAGCGAAAGGCGTGGCGATGTAGTAGAAAAACTGGAGTACAGAAGTCAGAGGACACACATTCAGAGGCGCATTTCACACTCGTAGAAGTCGGACATTCATAGATTCACATTCGGACATTCAGTAGAGATACATTCACAGATTTACACTCACACATTCATAGATTCAGAGGGACATTTAGACATCCAGATATTCACTCAGGAAGCCAGTCTAAGAGAGTAGCGAAGTCAGCGGCGAACAATCAGGAAGTACTTTATATGTGAATAAAATATTTTAAACAAGTCAACCTTGTGTATCTTTTGGGCAACACATTTCTCGTTCCCGTGGATCTATACTGATCCGCGAAACATTCCAGTGGACCCTGAGATAAAATTCAACAGGATTGGAGCAAACGACGTCACTTCAGTGAGCAGCCCGGCCGAGACATCGAAACCACGATCAGCTCAGCGATCAACTACGCCCCCGCACCTTCAATTCCTGCTCCACTATCCATTATTATGATCGATATAGTAAATGAAAGATAACGCAAAATTAATATTTTCCACCATAACACATCAACAGCTAAAATGGTATTATAAAATTTGTTCTATTTATAGCATGGAATCGCCCCATAAAATGACACTGAATTCCCTTCCAGCCTGTATAATGTACTACTACTACTGTGGATTGGTGTTCTTCCGGCACGTGTGCTTCAAACAATTGATAATATATTTTGTACTTCTTGGTAGCTATTAGTGATTATCTTCCCATAAATATCAAAATTGACTATCTGCAAAACTGTTCTGTGTAAATTAACTGTTATTATCCCTGACAGTTCCATCATAGGCCTTCATTTCTACTTTTCCATACAGTTTTAGCAATGCTCAATCCATTCAATATGCATTAATAGCATTGCAACAAAATATATTATCCAAGAAGGTTGGAGAAGGTTTTTGACCTTACAATTTAGGGTAACAAGCCAAAATATCCACCAAACTCCAAAGGCAACTTGTAACGAACAGAAATGAGTCAAACGGTTATGTCACTGGATTTTGAAGCATTCATTCTATAGTCTTTCAGGTCAATAGTAAACAATTTTAGGGCAACCGCATGTTATTGTAGTTGAGATACGCATTCAGATTCAAACGGAAGACACTGGAAAAGAAAATTAAACGCTTCATTTTGCGTGCTCCTAAACACAATTTTAAGTGTTCAAATTTTTTGATAAAACCCTGGCAAGACTTTGTGCCAGCAAAATAATAGTAGCTAAATAACATGATAGATTTAGAAAAAGTCCCAAAAAGTATCAAGAATGATTAAAGTTCAGAAAATAATTTTCCTGCAAGCGTTCAGATTAAAAGAAAATAATGTCACTTAAGTCTGATTCATGTCTCAAATCATTCTTATGCCTCCAATGAACCAATATAAATTTCTCTTTGTGTTTTAAAACACAAATTGTAGAATGTAACTTTTAGAAAGCTATAATGTTAAAATATATTTATTTTTATATTTGTCATTTGAATGTATTTTTTACATATTCTCAGCTTATTTACTGTTCATAGAGCACACAATATTAAAGACGTTAACTTCTGACTATAAATACTATTTTGTCAGTTTGCACAATCTTAGTGGGATATTTCATTTTTCTAATTATTATTTTAATAAATATATGTAAATGCAATCCGGAGCCGGAAAATTTTAATTTTTACTGACAACATAAAATTATACTGTATTGAAAAGTGATAACATTAAGCATTAACATGTGTTGAAAAATGTGCCTCTTAGCGGAATTCATTGACGGCATGTAAGTAGGAAATTTTGACATTTTGTTCTTTAAGAACATAGTTCTTCTTTTTTTTTAAATGGTGTTTAACACCCGTTTTTACTACCAAGGCACCTTAGACGCTGTACACTGATGATGCATGAGAAGAGATGATAAATTGGAAAAGGATTTTTTAAGGAAGGAACGTTCCAGGTCTAAGTTTAGGGTACCTCCCCGGCATTTGCCATTCATGAGGACCGAGGAAAACCTGGAAAAAACGTCAGTCAGGGAGGACGATCCTGGCGGGATTAGAACCCCAGACCTGCCGCTCACGAATCCGCGACTTAACGACCTTGGCCATCCGTGGGGGTACACAGCAATTCGAAACCCGTTTCTTGTCATTGAGAAATCCTTTCTCTCGTATAACTTTTCAACGAGTTCGCAAACAGTTTTCTATGTGGAACACGATTTGGAGTATTTTCTTGCAAATCACCTTACCACCTGCAAGAATTCCTGTTCACATATTTATTGCACTAAAAACCTGTTCTTAAAGACTGCTTATATATAGTGGCATAACTAACGAGGAGAAATTAGCACACAATTCACATACAATGAAAGTACAGATTAACACACGAACACACTACTACTCGTTGATAAAGCTTCCCTCAAACTAACGACAAGTTGTTACCTGAGCATGCATTACACTTTCTTCGCGAACTGGTTTTTCCCAGGGCGTAGCCGCATTCTGACGGTTGGTAACACAAATAGCCTCATTTTATATGTGTGTAGAACCAAGTTCGCTGTGGCTAAATCACAGCTTTTGTAAAAATAACCGGCAGGGGCAAACCCCATGAATTTTGTCACTCTTGGCTTGAACATAGACTTGCTATTCTGGCCACTCTGTAATTATATTTTCATTACTTAAAAATATCATTTGCACATTTCGGAAATGGATTTAGGAAAAATTAGCAATAACAAAGAAACTGTAAACCTGAACAGTCTAAACAGTGGGGACATGAAATTTCCTAAACAGCCTAGGATATATTCGTAGAAAAAGACAAAATGTAAATGTATGAAGAACTTGGATAACATACGTGAAACAAATTTAAAAGAACTTAAGATATAAAACTAATTAATAATGGGAATATTTGGAATAAATAAAAGAAACTGCCTTAACCATAAGAACGAAAAAATTTTAAAACAATTCTAAGTCTGCTACTGTTACTGTTTTCAATATCTTTCCAAGTATTCCTTCAGGCTCAGCTCACAAATATTTGCAGGGTGCAAGTATTTTTATAACGTGGTAGATGCCGCAAGGATGGTGAGAATTAAAAATTGCATAAGAAAAGTATAATTAGTTATATTGAAAAAATGTAATTATAATTGAATCTGAACCTATTCAACAGAGATAAATATACGCTCTTCAACACTTATCAACCTTAAATAACGTGTACTTATGTTCCCTGTTAACTTCTAGTTAGATGCTAGATAAGGAATTTGAAAATTATGCACGCAATTATCCTTAAGCTTATATCCACAATTATAAACCAGTAAACATTACTGAAAGAACAAAGCTATGGAAAGTACCAAGTGTATTAACATCGCTGTTTGTATATCTGAAACTCTCGAGAAACGAAGGTGTTAGTATTTCTCTGCTAGCTAGAATTTTTGGGTGCTTTGCAATTGTCATGAAACATGACGCAGCCTAAAGACTCGGGAAATATTCCAACCTGAAGTGCAAGACGCAACCATTCTCCAGGAGGAGATATATGGCTGTTAGGATTTGTCTAGTTCTAACCATTGTCACATACGGGAAGCAATGAATAATCAGGGAACTGCACGATAATGGCACCAGAGAGCCTTATCTCCCCTCTCCCAGGAGAGAGGGAGGTTCTAAAGGACCATCGACCATTCTGAGGAAAATAAATCTGTCAAGCGTCTTTAGGAGTCAGTCCAACAAACTCTTGGAACGTTCAGGTCTTGTTTCGTGATTATTTTGTATGTTAATATTTACTATACCTGTATTTGACCTTATAATCAAAATACTATCGAAAAAGTATCTACAGTTTATCTTGGTCGTTAGCAGCTTCAAAACCTTTGTTTTTCTTATACGCATTTTTTAAAAGTGAATCGTAATTTTCATTAAAATTAAATGAACTCGTGCTAAAGTTCTGACGTTATCGATACTATATTAAGTAACACAAAACACTTTTTATATCATATGATATTAATCTCTATCAATTAACAATGTCAATACAATAAGCACGCTTATGCTACTAGAAACAATCATTTCATAATAATGCCCAATGTGAGACTGGAAAAAATAAAAACTCTTTTTTAATAAGATCATAGTTGTGTTTAACAGATTTCTTCATGATCCTCACTCTGCTAGTTTAAGTAGATGTTATACAGCTGGCTTGACCATCCTTTTTACAAATTTGATGAATATTTTTGCTGCAATAATATCATCAGTTTTTAATATATATCATCTTTTTCTATTTTTATCTTCACTATTATTATGTTACCATTTTGCCAAATAAACAATAATAATTGTAAAGGAAGATGTATTACATAGACGTATATGGAAGCTTTTGTCACTTTAAACGAATGTCAAAATGTAATTTTCATAAACAGGCTTACAATTTTCGTGCAATGAACCCTTTACTACCTCAACCATTAAGATTTCAGAATTTAGTATGCCACTATTATTTATCTCCTACGCAAATACAATACCGCCACGGATGGCCGTGGTCGTTAAGGCGCGGACTCGTGAGCGGGAGGTCTGGGGTTTGAATTCCGCCAGGACCGTCCTCCCAGACTGAGGTTTTTCCAGGTTTTCCTCAGTCCTCATAATTGGAAAATTCCGGGGAGATACCCTAAACTTAGGCCTGGAACGATTCCTTACTTAAAAATAAATCCTTTCCCAATATATCATTTCATCTCATTTATCATCAGTGTCACCGCCTGTGGTGGCTCAGTAGTAAAAAAGGGGGTGAAACACTATTAAAAAATACAATGGTGATATTTGTCTACATATTCTTGCATTACAGTTTCAATTCTCTAATTTTTTCTTTAAATGTTATAATAATTATTTTTAGCATGAACGGACTTACTTATATAAGGGAAAACAAACCCATTAACACATATTTTTTGCGGCACTGTAATATATATTTCCTTAAAATAAATAAAGCGTTGCATGTAAATTGATTAGGATGTAAGAAGGTTGATTGTAAAAAAGCGGAATATGTTAATTGTTTTTTATCCTAATATCTTGCTTATAAGTCTTAGCAAGCAAGTTAACTTTAGGCGCTTGTAATTTTAGAACGTCATGGATAACAGTAGGCTTTTTTTGTATTAGGTTTTAATTTTAAGTTATTTTATGTAACCTTTTTGAAATGATATCCTGGACCTGATAATATGAATCTCAACTTTGTCTTTTCCTCATTCTATTATTATTTAAATTACATCTAAGATTTATTTTATATATGCTGGTTTATCGCAATTGCCTTTGATTTTCTTGCAATTTTCAAGCAGAATAAAAGACTCATTCTCACCAGAAATGATGTAGCACTGACATAGGCCTAAGAGCCTATGAGAAGAAAGCAGCTGTCTCATAGCAAACAGTAGTGTCCAACGAAACTAAATAATTTAAGTTAGGTAAATTTCAGCATGCAATAGGTGACTTTAGTTAATAACCACATATATACCTTGAACGGCAATAACTAATTCTTTAAAACGATTCACATTACGATTATTTCTGTAAAAATAGGTTGTTTGTTCTAAAAAAAACAGAGAAAGAAACTTCAATTTTCCGTACTAAAAAGTAAGTGTTAATTGGTTTAGTTTCTAATAATACTATTTATTATTGAGTTGTGTTTGATATCCGGTGCAAAATATTACCTGAGTTATTATACTGTGGTCCGAAAAATAGATGAAATATTTTTCTTATAATTTGCTTGTTTATGTGCCCTTTATTTCCTGATCTATTGTCATGTAAGTGTTTCGTTGGCTTTATAAGCTTCTTTTTCAATACATATTTTACGAGGTGGTATCCAGAATATTCCGGACTGGTACTGCCATCTGGTCGAAAACTTACTTTGAGACTAATGACCGCAGTCACTCTCGAAGTAGTTCCCTTCCACACGTATATACCGGTCCCAGCGATTCAGCCATTTCCCAAGTGCATCTTGGAAGCCATGTTCTTTGAGGGTGTTTAGCACAGATAGCGTTTCTTCTTGAATTCCTCTCAATTGTGGCGAACCGGCGTCCTTTTACGTCAAAAACCCCCTGGTGAGCAAGGAATTGTGAGAGGGCGCATTATCGTGATGCAATAGCCAGTTCCTTGTCGCCAAATTTCGGACCGTTACAAAACGTCACAGTAGTACGTGGAATTCACTGTTTGATTTGGTGGGACGAATTCTTTGTGCACAATCCTCTTGGTATTAAAGAAAACAATTTGAAGAGCTATTGACTTTGCTCTTCACTTGTCTCGCTTTTTTGGTCTTCGTGAGTTCGGGCTCTTCCACTGGGAGGATTGTTGTTTTGTCTCAGGGTCATATGGATACGGCCTGACGAAGCGCCGTGCAAACTTCAACACGCTGCGCCTTCTGATCAGCAGTCATGATCCTTGGCACAAATTTTGCGGCGAAACGATGCATGCCCAATTCATCAGTTAAAATTCGTTGGCATGTCTTATAATCGATTCCCACTTCATGATCAAGGTTTTCAATGGGTTCGGCGTCGATCCTCAAGAACGAGGTGTTAAACTTTGGCAACAATGTCAGGCGTTGTGCAGCTGACGAGCCTACAGGTGTGAGCATCGTCTTCAATAGCTCTGCGGCCGGCCCTGAACGGAGCACGCCTCTCAAACACACGTGTATGGCTCATGCTTTGTCCCCCAATACTTGTTGAATTAATTGCGAGGGTCTCCGTAGCATTTTTCTCGAGATTTAAACAGAATTTGATACACACTCTCTGTTCTAATCTTGGGTCCATCTGAAAATCGCCACACAGCCACACACTACACACAGAGTATCGTGAAAAATACTATAGAATCTCAACACATTGACACAGCTGCAGGAAACTTAAAACATTCTCTAATCAGATGCACTAGTGTTGCCACCTAGAGGTACAAAACTCTACTGCAACTACTGTCGAGATGGCAGCACCAGTCCCGAATATTGCGGATAACACCTCGCATATATACAGTGTCCGAGAATTGCTGTTTTACTGTTATACTTTCCGGAATAGGTAACCCACATTGCGTCGTTAGAGCTAAGCAGTTAATTTAACGACTGTCAATACCTGATTTTTGCGAATGTGCTGCTGCATATATTTTCTTTGGCAATGGTTTCCTTTGTTTCATAGTAAGAGAGCAAATATTTTTAAACCGTCATCATATCAGAATCACTAACAGATAAAGGAAATTATATTTAATATGCGTACACGAGTAGAGTAGTAGATACTAGTACAAGTTACAAGAAAGAAAAGTACACAACATTTATTTTTGTCCATCCTTACGTTTTAAGGATGCAACCAATATGGCACACGTGCCAAGAAAGTGGCGCTTCTGGGGTATTGTGTACATATGTAATTATATAAATAATTATGCTGTTGCTGTATTATGCATATAATGATTTGTATATGAATTTATTGTACTTACGTCAATGTAACAGAAATGTTTATATAGACCAAAATAATAAACACTGTCCTGTACAGTTTATAGTGGTCACATTAATATTTAGGCAAACTTCTATATAGTAGCTTTGATATTTTACTACAGTTTTCCGTACTCTACTTCTTCTCTATATGTAACTTTTAATTCAGTAGCGATAGTTGGCAACATACCGGGAGTTCCTAAAACTCCAAGGATTGATAGAAGTGAGCATAAACAATTTTTTTAAATATCCTTAGATATAAAATGGAATAGTCAGTCTCTGAAAGATAAGAAAAAAATGTTTTCAGATGTTAATTATGAATAAAACAATTACATTACAACTTTTTCATTTACTCTATCAAAAAAAACTTATGAAAACTGCATACTGTTTTATTACTCTCTTACAACAACGTGACTGTACAGCAGACTCCAGGTATTATGCGTAGCCCCAATTGTATGCACCCGAACGATCAACTCTACCTCTGATTCAATTGGCGTCTCATAAACCAGGTATATCAAGAGTCATCACACAAAGTAAGCCAAGTGGGATGATATGGGGGAACGAGCACGCCAGACAATGGGTCCACCCCGGTTAACCATTGCTTACCGCATGCGGTTACCCCATGAGACCCTGAATATCACTGATAACGTACTCAAGCAACGCAGGCGGTATATTTTTTTTTTTGGAACTATTAAAATATTTTATGGATTTAAACGATTATTATGATCAATTAAAAACTGTAATATTTATCAAATACGTCTCCAATTTCTAGTCTATTTTTTAAGGTTGATCACACACTTAATATTAAAACCTAAGGTTAGTTAACAAAAAGTTTTTGGTCTCTTCTACTATACCTAAAATTTGAAAATTGAATTTAAGAACACCCGGTATCTGTCCCCGTATTTAAACTTTTGTAAATGTCTCAAGCCATAAAATGACGTGAATTGATGATTGATGAAATGACGTGTGAATTGATACAGTGTGAAAATAGTGAAATTTTAATATTCAAAAGAAGGGTAAACAAAGCAATCTTGGATAAAAGGGCGGGGGCCATTTAAGCACGAAGAAGCTATCCCTTACAACCGTCTTTTAGGTCTTTTGCGAGGAGCCTCGCATGACGAAGGTCAGTGCATTTCTTTCTCCATTTCACAAGCAACATTCTGTAACTTATTCCCGCTAGTATTTGGAGTTTTGCTAATTTATCAATTGCATACTAATGACAATTGTAGCACCAATTAATACTGATGGGAGGTCTGTGAGAGTTCATAATGCACTAAGGGTACATAAATACATACATTGTTAAATACGCCTGTATGCTATATAACATAATTTGTAAAACAGTTTTGAGTGTAGAAAGAAGAAATATTTGTAAGGGATGCGCTTCGGCATACCTGTCTTTCCTGGGGCGACCAAACCTGTCACTCACAAAAGAAACAATGAAGCTGGTAGCGGCTGCCCAAGACAAAAGAACTTTTGTATTCCCCAGTCGCGAAGAGAAGGGTTGTTCAGTTAACATCCTAAAAGATGCCGTAACCAGGCAATGACCTCACCTGCCACTTTAACGTATGCTTTTTCCAGCAGTTAATAACGAGTTTATGTTAGAAAGTTTAAGAATAGCGCCGAAAAGTAAGCTTTAACTCTCCTATGATAAACGAGGATTTTAAGAGTTCAGCTTCCGTGGGTTAGGCTATGAAGACCCGTTGAGTTAAGAAAGTGAGGCCATCAAGGTTTAAATTTAATATAAAGAGAGACGTCCTCCACAATTTTCATTCTTGTCTCAGTTTCTCTCACAGTGGGGCATTCTGAGTTGGCAGCACAGTTTCTCATTCACTTGCTCCGCACATACGTTGCGACGCAGCATATGCGTTCATTCTTCTTAAGTAGTACTTTGCTTGCTTCAGTTTCTCTCGCAATTTTCGCAATCAGCTCTACAGCTTCAAACAGGCAGTTCACAATTTCTCAAATGACCTACGCGGTCCAGGCAGACACGCGTCGAGAAGCATGACAGAGAGCATCGAGCAAATAAAACCATTAAGAAGTCTACGAATCCTCGTTGATTGATTTGCAATTGCTCCTGTCAAATCCTCCTCCCGTGCAAGAGCAAGTACAAAATAGTAGAAACGGCCTATTATCGTACACTTAAAATTACTTCATGTTTTGGGCACCCTACGTGGGGCCACTACAATCACAATTATCATTTTATATGACAGTAAAAGTAATAAAAGAATAAAACAAATTGCCTTTTAATAAGAGAGATGTGAAAAATCTTCTTTGATATCAGTAGATGACGCCCACCCCTAACGTTGTGCAACTTTTAATCAGAAAAAAATATTTAAATTTAATTGGTACCAGAAATCAAGGTCCTTTAATATGACCATGTTCCCAAAACGTCCATTCACTATCCCGTGAAGATCATGGTAACAGCCTTTTGGGGTTTCCTGGACTTCCTTAACTTAAAGTGAATAAATACAAGCCAATAAATAGCATTATGCTTCTCTCCTGCACAAACTAGAGCCAATATTGTAATTATGTAACAAACATTTGAGAAATATGTAGCCAAATTGATTATATATGTAATGACGCTATTATATCTAACATATATAATTCCTCTACTAGCAGAAAATCTGTACATATTAGAAAAGATATACTTTTTAATTTCCTTTAAGTTACGGCTGAGAAATTCGGATCTGTAATTCAAAATAATCAGTATTCTACTAGCCATTTCTACTAAAATAAAGCGCAGCTAATTTCAGTATCATCGCCATTACTAAAGTCAAGAGTCCTCCATTTAAGCCTTAAGTTACATTGGAATGGGATGTGCTGTTAATTATTAAATACTTTTACAACTATTCTGCCGCCATGCAATTTCTTTTGTTGTATACAGAGAAAGATCGATATCGCAAAATACCTCCGGTGCGTATTTATAGAGAGAAACTGCGTAGCGATAGTATTTTCATGTGTTCTACAGTTCAACAATCAAATAAACGGACACAAATTCACATAATTTTAAATCGGGATTCTTATTCAGCACAGCTTGCATTTTAGTGGAAACTATATATGCTAAAACATGAACTTTCTAAATTGCATCTTTTATTCCCATTGTGTCTTAAAGCGGCATATTTAAAGTATTCAGTTTCTTGATGTTGTCAGCCTATTAAAACCTCATGTGATGCATGAAACTTACCCATGCAATTGAGAAGCACTGAATGCCGCGTCTGTCTTTGTCACTCGCTGCAATGCATTGGCCAGGTAAGTGAAATGCGCTAAATTTGGATAAAATGCAATTTCGCTGCTTCTTTCACGTCAACTGGCTATAAGGTTTAAATCCAAAATTAATATAGAGTTTGGTTATTTGTTTCCTCCAAAAGTATTGTAAACCATATAGAGTTTGGGTGTAACCTCAGAATTTTGCTTGTCCACAATTAGGTTCTCGATGAAAATGCTTAAATCAGTCGTCTGATCAGCCCTGTCCTGATTCAAAGTTACACTGACAACAGGAAGCACGTTGTGCATGACAGCAAACTGATCATTTTTCAAGACGGGAACCACGCACCAAAATATATAGATTGGGCGCTGCGAAGCGTGAAAGTATAACAATGTTTCGTAATGGTGATGGCGTGCTTGTATATTTTGTCAAGAAACTTCCACTAATTCAAAAAGTGCGTCACATGCATTTAACTATAAAATAAATTCCAATTGTCGACGTCTAATGTGATTACTGATCTATATCGGAGATGCACCAATTGGCACACATGGTCAGACTTGTAGTTGTTTGCAAAGTATTTCACACCCTGCACGGATCTGTGCGATAAAGTCCTCCTCTTCCAGCCTATAGGCTAACATTGAATCTGTGTTGATTACTGTGAGCCACTTGTGCTTTCGAATCTTCTTCCGCCCCACATGCATGTTGTGCAAGTTCACGATACAGTCTCGAGATTCCTGTAAGTCAGAGGAATATTTTATTACACGAATCCATGCAGAGTGCGAATACTCAGCACATAACCACAAGTGGGACCGTGCGTCAATCTCTGCGCCGCCGATATAGACCCTGTAATCACGTAGCACGTCGACAATTCGAACTCCTTTTGCAGTTAAATGTCCAAATTGATGCTCTTTTTGGGGTTTCTTGATAAAAGGTAGAACCCACGTCCATCATCATATACGAAGCGTTGTCATACTTTGACACTGCACAGCGCCCAAACCATGCATTTCCGGACATGAATCCCCTCTTGAAAAATGTTAGGTTTGCCATCTCGCACAACACACTAAGGATTGTAGGTGTTATTTTGAATCAGCCTATATATACTAATCTCCTGTGTCAGCTGTTTTAAGATGTCGACCAAACGACAATCTAAGTAAGTTATCCTCGGAGTTGATGTGATTGCAATATTTCTGTAACAAATATTTATATTCAGGTACCTATAGTTTGTGCAAAATTACGTTTGCTGCACCATCGTCACGTATATATCTTTGAAAAACTCATTATATTATGTAGGCTGCCTCCGCAAAGGTGTAAGTAGTATATCTATTTCTTTGAGAAAATTAGTTTTGAGAACAAGTAAGGAAACTGTGAAGCCGTAGTAGAGCGTGGGTGCGTCAACCGGGCGAAGCACCAATGTAATTGTTGTGCGTGGGTCTAGGTAATATAAATAGAGTTATTTTATTTTAGAATGAATTTCATTTTCGCTATGAGACATCATGCACTGAAGGAACGCTTTCAGGGAAGAACATGTGAGTAGCACAATATTGCGCTAATCGATTACATTCGAGTTAAAAACATAAACATAAACCTTCTAAATATAATTTGAATCGCTAACCACTATGTATAATGTATAAACTTAACCGACAATTATGTCTATCAGTTTTAACTCGTCTTGGAATTAAGATTTGTTACGGCCGTAATCTTCCGGATTAACTTACTTCTGACATTAATACGCGCCACAACAGTGAAGATGATTAAGGCGATGATAACTGTAGATGACACATAGTTTCACAGATAAAGAGGATAAATGGGTCAATTTTATACTTAAAATGTCTACATTTCAGTAGCAGAGCACACTTAATACCATCCTGTGGTTTTGAAACTTAGAAATGTGCAAGAGTACAGGGGATTTTACGCGTTACACACGTTAGTAGCTCATATGGTGCACATAACGACTGCATTATATATACATATACAAAACGCTCTTACCTTAGTCGGATTATAAAAAATATTTTCATTAAGGTTTAACACTAAAGTTTATATAACCTTAGAAACAAACTTGACCTGTAATTTGCTGGAGAACTAAGCACTGTATAGAAAATAGTGGTGGGAATATTTTAGTTATAGTTAGTTTTACACTCATGAAAACATGTAGATTTGCAAAACAACGTTTATATTTTGTTTTTAAACAAGCGTTTCACGAGTATAGGAGTTCTGTTTATAATGATTGTCTGTGTTTAGTTTGGTAAAATGGCGGCCTGTGCTAGTGTGGTTAGCTCGGTTGGTGATAAAGTGCATGAAATACAGAAGCATTCTAAAAGATGAATTCTGAACATTCCAAACGTAAGCTGAACGTTTTCAATAAATAGATGCAAGATTTGTATCGAAACGGGCGTTAAACACTATTAAAAAATGTATATCAGAGTGAAACGTTACATAGGTGCATAAATGATATTTTTCTTCTCGTACTTATGCATCATATTTGCATCTTTTAATGTTCTATTTTTTTTGAGCATGAATATTTGAAATAAAAAATGCGATAGGTACAATTAGCCGTTCATTTTCTCACAGCTGATGTTGGAGCCAGGGCTAGCGTGTATTGATGCATATTTTGTTTATTTTAAGTTTGGTTCTTACGTTATACATACTGTGGAAGCTTTTTTAGATTTTTTAATTGTTTGTATTAAGTGGCTTCCGGAAAGGATAGTAATAGTGAAATTTAAAATGTTTACTTTTTTACATATTAAAAATATATGAAATGTATTATCAATAATGTATAGTTTATGCGGTTTAGAAACTAATAAGTTTATTAAAAATTGAAAAACCGCATGTTCTGCAAGGGCCTACTTCGGTTTGGATTTGTCAAACTAGTGACAAATAAATGTATTTTCAAAATGCATGCTCAGTTACATTTTGATGATTTTAGGAACCTTATAGGACTCTAGTTATTCTAGTTAAGTGCTTATAGAAGAAAATGCTTCATCCTATGGGGCTGAAATGCACTATTTTAAACTTAATTGCATGATTTACAAAACTGTTGTTCCTAATCATATAAAATGCTCGTTATCTCAGAATCTAATGTACCAATTTGCACAAATGCTCAGGATATGGTTTGTGCACAATTTAGTATGGAATTATTTGCTGAAGAAATGTTCGTACAATTTACAAACAGAAAATATCAGTTTAGTAAGAATTCATTATATATAAAGACAGCATTTCTCTAATGAAAGCACAGATAAAAATCATTTTTTTAAGTTATAATGAATGTTTTCATAAATAACCTTTAAATTTTTCGGCCTCCAACATTACATAGTGTTTGAGAAACTTGCACTTTACAAGCATTGTTTTTCATTGGAAAGAATTTCCGATCTCCTTAACGCGTAAGTCAATATATACTCAAATTGAATGTAGCACGGTTCCTAGATATTTGAACTGTTTATCTGCAAGGTATCAAAAATATTTTTATAGAAAATCTTATTGTAAGGTTCTAATAATTATCTTGAAAAATGACTGCCCATGATGAAATGAAGGAGGCAGATTCAAGTCTTAGTGGTGTCAAGTTGCCTCAATATGTTTGTTTCTTTTTACAGAGATTTCCTTAACCTGAAAACCGGATGCAACGTAACTGTGGGCGCTGATGCTAATTTGCGCCATCATTAATTCATTCCATTCATCTTCTCGAAGACCTATGGCAGCTGACATGGGACATTAAAAACAAAAACGAAACAAAAACACTCTACTAAAGCATAATCTGTCAAACCGGAACGAAACCATGTTGTTGAATGTTCGAGCTGTTCTCGCAAACAACATTCTTTTATTTGAAATTAGCACACATGTGCTCTGTGATGTATAAAGTAAAATGTATAGTTTAAGACGAAATATCCCGTATTGAACATGACTTCCATGAAAATACAGAAAAGGGTGTATTTTTTAGAATCATTTACCAATTACAAATATATTATCTCTCTGGAATAGGGTCACAAAACGAGTCCTATATATTACCATAGTCTAATTATGGCAAACATATTTTTATAAGCTATATGGACCTTCATTGCCAACCATCACGGCCTTCCATGCTTATACTGAAGTCAAGACATTCCATAAAAATGATCTGTTGGTCAGAGTATGTCAAAAGTAATAATTTTTCTGTCTTCAAAATCTTGAACTCTAAGTGAGAATGACCTTTCCTTACTTTCTGATTTTTGTCATTCTGTAGCATCCCATCTTTCTGCTCTCAATAATGAGATTGAAAGTTACTTTAATTAAAATTACACAGATTTCAATTGGGTTCGAGACCCATTCCTATATTTAGAAATTTCAAACGTGTTGTTAATGAAACTTGGAGAACAGTTGTGTGATATTAAGGGTGAATCAGACATTAACAAGATATTTTTTCACTCGGCTATAACATCTTGGATATTATTAAAAGATAAATATCCTGAACTTTATGATGGGGCATTAATGTTAGCTCATGCCATTCGCTACTTCATATATGTGCAAAAAGGGGTTTTCCTCTTTGTTTCAAGTAAAAAGGAAGCACAGAAACAGACTTGATGCATGCTTTGATTTGGACTCAAGTTAACTGCACCTAAACCAGCTTATTAAAAAAGAGCATACATAACCATCACATTGATTCGACGGATATAAATATTTTAATAAACTTTCAGCATGTGCCCAATCACAGTAGTTCATTTTTTTAAAATAACATTTGTCCGTCATGAATACAGTAGTTGCTATTTCATCAACGGGTGTCCGAGGTCGTTAAAACGTGGACTCGTGATCGGGAGGTCTTGGGTTCGAATACCGCCAGGATCCTCCTCCCTGAATGATTTTTTTTTTTTTCAGGTTTTCCTCAGTCCTCATAAATGGCAAATGCCGGGGAGGTACCCTAAACTTAGGCCTGGAACGTTTCCTTCCTTAAAAATCCGTTACCAGTATATCATTCATCTTATATCATCAATGTTCGCCGCCTGGGTCCCTCTGTAGTATAAACGGGTGTTATATCACTATAAAAAAAAAAAAAAAAAAACAGACGAAAACTGCTCAGGTGTCACTTTTTCTCCCCAAAAGTTTTTGATAGCGAAAAGCTCTCTAGTATTCCAATTACTCGGCCATAGTTCTGCCAGAAAAGAACCAAATGTAACACAATGATTTGAAATGATTTATCCTGTAGTGAAAGTAATGCTGAGGTTTTGTACACATTACCAATTATATTTATGCTGCTTAAGATAGTTAAAAACGTTAGGATAAGAACGTTTGGAACCGTGAATAAAAAACATTTCTTTATGCATACTTAAGCAATTACCTATAAAACATAGGATAAATAGGCTTTAATTGAAAACAGTTAATCATTTCCCACAAAAAATATACTACATTCATGAGGTTTACTAATCACTTGAAACTTTTTACTAATACCTATGTAAATTCTGCGCTGTATACGCATGGTTACATTAACATAAGAATCATTATAAGCTTTTTGTCCAAAACATTCTACAGGTAATGGAGTTGTTGGTTCGTTAATTCTTTAGAAGTTGCACGCAGTCCTCGTAGAAGACAAGCTCGGGTGCCCAATATTCTGTAACCAATCGCTACAGAAAATACAATCGTCTGTTTTTGGCTTGCAATTTTATTTGACCTAGCAAATAGCTGAAAAATTTTATGTCCATTGTTACAAAATACTTATATATTATTTACTGCTCTCATCTACATATTGCGTTACTTTATTAATGGTTCACATAATATTTAAACCAAAGATGGGTCCTGTTCTTTATGAACCCAGGTAAATAATAGGATCTACTTTGTTTGACACTTTTTGTTGTGTTTGGAAACTCAATATAGATAACGTACAAAAACAGGTAACACTGAAGCCGTTCTGACCACAAAAAATGTTTTGGCTTTATTGCTTTCTCTCTAGCTATTTTTCATTCTCTAATTTCATCTAAAAAGTGTATAGCAGAGCTATATAGATATGCTGTTTATGTGTGATACGAAGTTTCAGCGCTACTAAATTTAATGGTGTATTGTAAAACTTTCTTGTTCTTGTTCAGTTATATTACTCTGTTTAGACACGTTTTGTATTTTTAAGACAATACTGCTCTTTCATGGGTTTATAATTGCATCACATCTGCGACCGCCACGGGTGGTCGAGGTTGTTAAGGCGTGGACTCGTAAATGGGAGGTCTGGGGTTAGATTCCCACCAGGACCGTCCTCCCTGATTGGGGTTTTTCCAGGTTTTCCTCAGTCCTCATAAATGACAAATGTGGGGAGGTACCCTAAATTTAGTCTTGGAACGTTTCCTTCCTTAAAAAAAAATCCTTTCCCAATATATCATTTCATTTCATATATCATCAATGTCCACCGCCTGTGGTGCCTCGGTAGTAAAAAATGGGCGTTAAACATTATTTTTAATAAAAGCCTTCTGGAGATGGATTAGCCCTCAGTAGACTCCAATCGCCATATTTGGTGAATTTATATAAACACACTTTCAACGGTGCAAAACAGTGGAAACCCCCTCGTTATAACATACTCGTCCAGAAACTTTCATTTGTCTACGTTCCGTGTCACCGCATCTCGGCAGCTGGGGCTCTATTCTTGCATAATTAACACAGAGCATTTCTTATTCGTATATACTGGCAAACAAATTCATTTAAGACACGCCAAATGATATTTTGGGCTGAGTTTGAAGAAAGACATGTAAACATTAGTTATAAAGCTATAGACGGCAAGAATTATAGGCCATCTTTTTGACACAGCTACCACCAAAGTTTGCCTGCAAATATTAAATGAAATTGTCAGTCATTTAACGAATAATGAACTATGAATATTACCAACAAGACACTGCAACACTCCCAATCAAATGCCTTACCACTTTTTTCTTTGGGGCCTATTGAAGGGGAAAAGTGCGAGGAGACCATTTTCAGCATACATTATGAGCGGGTTCGTTTTGCATCGTCGAATTTGTAATAAATTATCTAAATGACAAAAGCTTTTATAAACAACAGCTTGGAGTTTCTAGCAAGATAATTAATCAATGGTTACTAAACCGTTGCCAAGTACGTTTGTGATAATTGTAAAATATAAACTAATTGCGGCAATCTGTGTCAGTGGACTATTCACCAAATGATCTGGCTATTTTATGAATTACATGCACTTTTTTTTCTTCTCCAAAAGCAAAATGTGTAGGATATACAAATGGTGCACCTTAAAAACCTTTGAGTAAGAAATCGGTTCCCCAAATATCACACCTTTTCCTCACATTTGATTTTTAATTTACAAACGGGCTGAATTCGAAGTTAAGTTTTTGTTATTTAGGATGGACTATGGGATTTTATATGTTTATTAGATGGCCTCAGACATACTAAGCATTTATCTAAAAATCATGAACGTATCTGCGGAAATGAGAAATCTTTTAGCAAACGAAATGGCATATAATGATATTTGAATATTGAAAGGGTTTAAGTTATTTTGTTATGTGCTGAATTTAAGAGAGTTACTTTAAATTTGTTTTAAAGCTAATTTTAATACCAACTAAATAGCGTGGGAGAAACACCATTCTGCGTTTACATAAGAGATTTGACAATGAAAACAATGTGACTTTGTTTATTTTCTTAAACTATATCCTTCTCTGTGCATACATTCTAGGATAAATAAGGCACAGTGAACTAACCCATTCCTTCTGAGCCAGTAATAAAATATACAGAACAAATTATTTCACACCAGCATGTGTAGGACATTAGCTGTAAAGGAAAATTCAGTAATACTGGATAAACCCCCTAGTTCAAATGACCGCAAAGATATTATTGTACAACGTTTTCAGGCGAGAAATGTTCTTGTTGATATGACGATGAGAATGCTGATTTTGTATTCCCTTGTCATGGAAAGTAAACCTACAGAAATTGTCAGGGAACACAGTCATGTAGTGATAAGCGCCTTATCATTGAGATTTCAACCCATTCAATTGGTGCGGAGTGAAGTGTTTACTATATCCAAAGTGGAATCATTATTACATGAAGCAACTGCGACAGTGGATGCGGCTTTATAGGGAAAGATAGTGGGCCATTTAGAAAAATGTATGGAGCAGCATTATCAGTGAGCACGAAGCTGATGATATTCCTTGGCAGACGCCGGCGATGATGATGATGTTGATGACTATTTTGTGATTCCGATGATGAAGGTGGCGAAGAACTTGTTTGTGTTACACCATTGTCGGTGTAAATTAGTGAAATTAAATGAAAAACCTATTGCATCTCATTAAGAGCAAGGAGTTCTTACTAAAGGGGAGCTCTTTTGAATCTTACGGGATGAAATGATTCGCGTAAGAGTAGCGTTTAGTTCTAGCGCCACACTTACTTGCACACTCTGCAGATAATTGCCTATCTTTAAGTTTGTTGTTCGGTGCACAGTTGTCATCCATTCACTCCCACTTCTGGCAACTATGGACCAAGAAGAGATCTGTCTGTGCATCTTTGATCTTCTTCGTGGCCCCTTCCAACATAGGGATCCAACATTGTGGCTCTTTGTGACCATCTATTGTCTCGTAGCCACCCTACGGTTTGTTAGACGATATTCGTCGCAGATAAACTCTCGGAATGACTCCTTTGAGATTCTGTCTCTGAGCGATATACACAGAATCTTCCTTTGCATGGAACGTTGATATATTTGGTTGGAGGGTGTTCTTCAGTTTCGCAGAAGTTGAAGCGGTTTTTCACGCTCCGGCTATGTACCCCAGGTTGGGCACCGATTTTTGAAGCGACTTGGTGCCAATTTTGTAGCGATTTCGTCGATTTATTAATGATCTCTTGTGTGTTGTTACCCACGATTCATGACAACAGTGTCTCAAAGATTTGTTTAGCTATTTTGTGACTCGTACTCAACAGGATTGGGAGAGAATAACGATGTATGCCGCATCGCATGGAAACATTTATAGTGTCGTGGACATTTTACTCCAAAACGAAGGGGGAAATCAAAAAATGCTTCAGTCAACATTTAAGTGCTCTTAGAGGGACATAAGATAGTGACCTTAACTCGCCCTTGAAATGCCATTGTCATTTCAAGGTCAAATTATTTTTCAAATGGATTGATGTATTTTTCCCGGGAATAGAAAGAGCATTCAATTTTCAGTATAAAAGTTCTAGTGCATCTATCAGCTAGGGGTGATAGATGATGGAGATATTGGACAAATAAGATGGCAAATATTATTCACATATTTTCACTTCTCTCCCTCTTTTGTTTTTTATTGTCATGAAGAAAACTTATTTGTTTATAAGTAGATGCTCATTTGTTGACATCGGTACACAAACGAATGCTACTCATTGCCAATTCAAACCTAAAAGGACATTATTCTCAGTTAGTTCCACTTCGTTTTCAATTATGGATGTTCGATACACGATCAATGAGAGGATCGATATGGTTTACATCTATGGCGAGGCTCATAAGAACGCTAGAGCAGCTTGCAACTTAAACGCAGATCGATATCCTGAAAGGAGGCCGCCATCTGATAGAAATCTTCATGACTTGCGAACTTATTCTCCGAAACGGGAGGTGTCGCATCAAAACACCATCTAATGACAAGTGCACTGGGGAAAATTCGGAAGACGCTGTATTAGTTGCAGTTGCGCTAATCCTCACGCAAGTTCCTGTCAACTGGAACATGATTCGGTAATCTCTCAAAGGAGTGTTCTCCTAATACTTCAGCGTCACAAATACCATCCATATCACATTAGCTCACAACAAGCCCTTCATGCAGATGATTTTCAGAAGCGTGTTGAATTTTATCAATGGACTCTTACAAGTTCAAAACTATAACTTTTCCAATATTTTATTTCCTGATGAGGTGACATTCACCAATCATGCTCAAGTGAACCGACATAATATGCATTATTGGGCAGTGGAAAATCCAAGATGGTTAGGGGAAGTAAAGCATCAGCGGCAATGGAGCGTAAACATTTGGTGTCGCATTTTGGGATTCTCTATAATTGGGTAACACTTAATTGAAGATAAATTTAATGGGCAGAAATGGAGAAAAAATTTGGACCAAGAACTTAAGAGTATTGCTTGAAGAGGTGCCACATGTGAACCGGGCTGCAATATGGTATTAACAAGATGGTTGTCCATCTCATTACTCAGCTGTAACTCAAGAAATATTAAACAGAGTGTATTCTGACCAAAGGATAGGACTCAGAGGACCGGTCCATTGGTCTGCCCATCCTCCTGATCTCACTTCTCCGGACGTTTTCTTATGGGGATACATTAAAGATAAAGTTTGTGGTAAACTACATCAACAAATTTGGGATTGTGTTTCTTTCAGCCGCCTTTAAGCAGTACACAGTTGAAAACAATGCGATCAATCATGAAAAAAACAAATACATTAAATGGATTTTTA
This sequence comes from Metallyticus violacea, assembly GCA_030762175.1. Taxonomy (NCBI): domain Eukaryota; kingdom Metazoa; phylum Arthropoda; class Insecta; order Mantodea; family Metallyticidae; genus Metallyticus; species Metallyticus violacea. The sequence continues at coordinate 282,713,253 of CM060846.1, read as the reverse complement.
TTAAGGTTCATTCTAAATCTAAATAACATATTAAGCATTAGAAGCTATTTGGTAGAAATTAAGGCGTTTCAAATTCCTATGCACATTCAAAGTTTATTAAAGGTCCTTTATGAAAGGATAGTGCAAGACAATACTTCGAAAACTACAACATTCAATTTTAAAATATTTTTTAGTGTAAATACAAAGGAAGGAACGTTTCCTACAATTTAACTTTACACAAATACCATTTAGTTCCTTGCTATGATGGTGGTGTAAATAACTAAAGCCCTTTTGTTTAAAAGTGTACCAAAAAGAAAAAAAAGTAAACTCCATTTTACCTAAAATAGTGTAGTGGAAATCTTTCGAACAGAAAATGTAAAATCGGCCTAATTAGGGACAAACTGGAAAGTTAAATACAAAAACACAAAAAGTTATTAATTTCAGCTAATTATAAATAAGCATCCTCATTATCTTTCAGCTTTTTACCTGAGTAGCGCAGCGTACTGCACTTTGTATAACGATAAAAAAAATAGTACTGGCCTTAAAAAGGGTAAACAAGAACCATATAACAAATTTAACTCATCCCTGACATTCGCAGAGGAGTTTATGACCCATTCCAAGAGTGACACTTGCCCAGAGATAGAAATTAGTGACATTTGCTGGGAGGGTCCGAGTTTTGGAAAACCACTTTTGAGTAGAAGGAGGGGCATATGAGGAAGTCGCCCCCTTGATGTTACCAGAGGCTAGCCTTGTTAGTATCTTAGTCAGTCGTGTTGTTCACTGCGAATTTCAGGGGTTCACCGAAAGTAACAAGGGTAAGCTATAGTTGATCTACAATAGATATCATTATAGGACAGATTATACAAACAAGAAAAGGTCATTTATTGGTCCTGTGCAATTAGAAGATGAAAAACTATAAAGGGGGTAATTCAACAAATATCAACGCCATATTAGAACACATGCATATATGTGCTCCGTATGCTGTAGCATATGAAGTTCGCAATCAAATGTCTAAAGCCAGAAACCGAATGAGGAAAGCAGGTGAAACATATAAAAAATATGTTCTGAAGAAGTTGCAAAGGCATTTAATCACCGCTACGATTTTGCAGACAAGCACTAAACAGGTGTTGTATCGCGTTCGGAAGAATTACTCGAGTTCACTAAAACATCCAGCTCATTCAGAAGGTGTCAATCTACTTGAAAAATTTAAAGGACACAGAAATTTTTTTTTCTGCAAGATGACAATCGCGGGCGTCACGATAGGATATTTGTGTTTGTCAGTGTAAAGGAAGAAACATTTTGGTAACTGCTTCTTTATTTTTTTCTAATGGAACATTTAAATGTTCCAGTAGGCAATTTAACCAGGTCTTCAAAATCCACAATGATCTGGAAAGAATTTTGGAAGAAACCAATATCATCTCTAGACTTGTTGCACTACTACGAGAGCTGCAACGAATAACTTGACGGGTTGGAAACCAATGACAGTTGTTGACTTCAAGATGTTTATCATTGAGTTAATTAAGGTGTTCTTTCCATCAACGAAGATTTTTGGATGTAATTAACATTTTGATCAGTGCTTGTTGAGGAAAAAATGCTGAGCTTGGCTTAATGATAGAACACTTGCAAAATGGGGTGGGGGAGGAATCGGCTTCATGTTCAGATTTGGTGCATATACCTTTAAACACAATTGACAAGGCTTGTTATGTATCCAGGAAAGCACGCCAGAAAATGGAAAGCTCCAAAGTTTTTATGATTACTTAATTGATATAGTTGGAGAACGAAATTCTTCCGAGGGAGATACTTGGAACTGCTCAAGCAAAGGGCACAGGATCAACAATGTCTCTGAGTTTGGAATCGAAGACGGAGCAGCCTTTTCAAGAGCACATCGAAATGTACACTCATCAGTAAACAACTTCTAAGAAGAATCTGACTACCATGCTCACACATATAACACAATAATGTAAATATTGAAGGAAAGAAACGGAAAAAATCAGCAATAAAATATGATCGAGTTTCGTATAAGCAAAGTATTCAATCCCTTAAGGAAAATTGAAATCTTTTGCATTTTCCTAAAGTATGGCTTATGTACAAAAAATACGAGTATCAAGTCACTGCTAAAGAAGAGAGAGCGCTTCAATATGTAAATATTACATAAAAACTTACGGTTCTACTAAAAAAACTTTAAACAAAATAGAAAAAGGAATATTTCCACTGGCAAGAGTCATGTTCCAAAATACTTATAAAGCAAAAAGGAACAAAAAAAAAAAAGGAATAAAGGGGTCCGCAAATAGTACACCTTCACTCAGTATTCCCTACAAAGGACATTACGTTGACTAAGAGTGTCTCTTAATTAATGTAATAATAATAATAATAATAATAATAATAATAAATAGTAGTAATAATGGTAATAATCTAAATAACAATAACTAACAAATTATTTTTCGATGCAGAAAGATAGTAACTTCAACTTTATTCTTGGTTAGGTAGCAGTTCGTGAGAAACCAATTTGAGTTCAGGTAAAAGGTGGTTCTGGGCAAGTGTCACTCTGGGTTACAGCAAGTGTCTCGCACTCTCATAGAGTAAGAGTGTTGGATAACATTTTTTGTGGTTCACAACGAGGACAAGTAGCTTCTGCACTAAGTCATCGTTATTTATTTATCGTTGGACATGACTTTAGGATTTATTATGGTGACTGTAAATTGCTACTGTTCAATCCCGAATAGTCATTGCAGTCGATAAATCAGAAGACTGTACACGACTTGAGCTGGCCGATTATAAGAGAAAGGAGAGGAGGGCTTGAAGAAATCATGTCCGGCAAGCGTGAGAAGGCTTGGAGTTGAGCCCTTTGGAGTTGAGCCCTTTATATTTGGGAGTCTCTTGTCGCGTTACATTCAAAGATACTAAATGAGATCTTAGATCGTTTTTATTGGTGATCATTGTACAGATAAGCAAAATTTATTAGTGTCTGATATGTCTCATTCCCCGCTAAAAGAAAATGTGTTATTTTTTTCTTATACATTTTACGTTAATCGTAATTCCTAGTACTTAAAAGGTGGTTACCTTTCCATATAGTTGTTAGAGAAAACCTTGTAAGACTGTTCTTTTGTAAGTGTATATCAGTCCCAGTTTCAGTGCACACAAAAGAAAGTTTGCTCAAAGTATTTCTTGTCCTACTTGATGTTATTTTAGAGCGCAATGTTTATTTCTATTTTACATTACTCTTAAGGTGATTTTATTTCCATTGGCCCTTTGATAATTCATGAGGATTCCTTTGTCATCGTTTGAATTTCTGGATTTGCAACAAAAAAATAAAACGAATTTTTTCGTGTTGCTATATAGGTGGTATAGTAATAACCATACTTGCCTCATAGACCCAAGATTGCAGGTTCAATCCCGGCCAGAATTGGCGGACTTTTTCGGGTGTAAAAATCCTAATTATGGCTTCCTTCGGAAGGGAAGTAAGCCATTGATTCCGTATCGTAGATTTATAGCATGTAAAAGAACCTCAACCGTGAAAGAAGAGGCCTTTGAGGAAAATGTATTGGTTTTTCCATACCGATAAATGGGATACTTCTGACCTGAGATGTTAAAGAGCGTCCCTAAGTAAATCAATAAATAATTGCATATACATACAATTATGTTCCATGGAGAAAAATAAGACATTAGTTGTTATGTACGCATATTCTTCTTCAAACGTAGCTGAGTTAATCGATCACTTTATCCCTCTCCATTCTCTTACTCACAAGTGCAATGGTCTATTAGCAGCTGAACCTTGACGGTGCACTTATTTTTTGGCTGTTGTTTCTATTTCCGTAACTGTACCTCTTCTAAATACGTTTGAGTACACTAACCGTAATCCCAGTACTTGAAGTGTAGTACAGTAAGGTTTACGAAGTTCGGTAATTGTGCCCGAACATTAATTATAATCATTTAACAAGAAAAGGATAGATGGCTGCAACAAAATCCGACACTTAAATTAAGCAAAATAGCAGATAGTTGAATGTAGTTCCTTAAAACACCAGCAGCATAGTGGTTGAATAGTTTATAGCCTAATTTGTGTTACCTATTTTCAGTATTTCGTTTTAATTATAATGGCTATAGTGGAATAACAAACCAACCCTCTCATCACAAGGAATGAACAGTGTTTAACGCCCGTTTTTGCTACAGAGACACCACAGGCGATGGACACTGATGATACATGAGATGAAATGATATATTGGGAAAGGATTTTTTTTTATGGGAGGAATCGTTCCTGGCATAAGTATAGGGTACCTCCCCGACATTTGCCATTTATGAGGACTGAGGAAAACCTGGAAAAATCCTCAGTCAGGAAGGACGGTCCTGGCGGTATTCGAACCCAGACCACCCGCTCACGAGCCCGAGACTTAACGACCTCGGCCACCCGTGGCGGTTCTCTCATCACCTATGAGTATGTATGTATGTATATATATATATATATATATATATATATTTGATTTATTTATGGACACTCTTTAACATCTCAGGTCATCAGCGTCCTATTCAATTCAGGGCGTGAAACGGCCGACAAATTTTGCTCAGAGGCCTCTTCTTTCAGGCTTGATGTTCTTTATCGTGCCGTAAATGTACGACACGAGACCCAAGGCTTTACTTCCCTTCCGAAGGAAGCCATACTTAGGATTTTTACGCCCGAAAAAAATCCATCGATCCTGGTCGGGTTTGAACCCGAGTTCTTGGGTTTAGGAGGCAAGTATCGCCTATGAGTGATCCGATATATGTATAAAATCCGGTGACACAAATAAATTATTAAATAAATGAGTTTGAAACTGCCTAAAGTTATCCATTTTAAGGTAAGAAACACACTTAGGCAATTGCTCCGGCAAAGAATCAGTAATATCTGAGCCCTTGAGGTAGGCCATATGCAAATGGCATATACCTTAAATGAATATGCAACAACTTTTATTTGATTTGATGAATTTATATGTGAAAGTTCCAGTGATTAGTACATAAACTTAACGAATAGAGAAAGTTGCAATATCTCTCGGTCTTACATGTAAAACAGGAAATTTATAGTAATAAAAAGTGCATTAAATATCTACATACAGCGCAAGAGTTAAGCTTGTATACTTTCATGCTCTGCTAGAAACCCTACCTTCTTCTGGAACCTTCGATCCTTTCTTTTTCTCTCTTAAGCTAGGAAGCGCCATGGTTTCCCAGTTCCAATCATATCGCTTCATTTGGCGGCGGATATGCAGTCGGGTTCCGGGTTCCGTGTCTGATATAGTAAACTACTTTATCACTCAAGAGCTCGAAATTATCTTCTGACTGGGCGGGAACTCGTGTTCCACAGATTTTGCAACAGTATCTTTCACCAAGGATCATCCAGAAAATTCTTCTTGAAAAATTGATCAATTTGGATACCTACTCGTTTTTCTGTAATGAGAGCAGTAATCTGGGCAGTTAATTAATTGGCTTACGTATAATTTCCTTTAAATTCATTTGTATTTAATTGTCCTGCAGTAAGATTTTGCGGACTTGTTTATGGGTTTTAGCAATGCTTCAAGTTGAAGTTAAACACATTCTTCTCAAATGGTTTGATTATGCTAGATTTATAAAAGTATTCTGTTTATTAAATTTTGAGCTGGTTGTATCAAGTGTATTTATTATATGAAAACTTAACGTTTCGTTCATTTGCAATTCAAATTATGACTATATCATTCAAGTGCATATGTTTAAATAATATTTTATTGACATGCAAAGTTTTTATCTTGAACTTGAAGATTAAAAAAGATGTTCAATTAAACTGTGATAGACTTTGTAAAATTAAATTTTGAAATATCTAACACTTGACTATGTCATACTTTGTAATTAAAATCAAATATACAAAAAATCACCCACAGGCTACATACCGGGATCCTTACCCAGTTCCTTCCCCAATTAAATGCTTGTGCACATTTACTGTAATAGAGCTCGGGGTTGCTATTTTATATTATTTCTTGTAAAGTTCACATAATAGAAGTACTGCGTTAAAAATAAATGTTCGTGTTGTGGATGTATCAAAAGTTTGGTGGTACTGTGTATACAATTGTTATATTCTAAACATGTACAGTAGCCCATTTCTTGCATGGAAACGCAGGTTTCAGTTGATATATCGTGCTATTATTTTGTTTGTTCCCCCACTTCCGTCCAAATACAGCATTACATCGCTCTCTTTCTTGCGTTGCTCATAGCGCCAATACTCTAGTATTACATTAAACCTGTTATATTTAATATAAATCTCTTTGTAAACATCATTATGTTGACTAATTATTTCTGTGCATGCTCATCTCTCTTTCCGTTGCTCTCGATTCTGCTTGATATTCAGATAGTAGATACAAACATTACACAAGGGAATTTAAACAAGTCATTCAATCAACAACACAAACGTGTCATCTGCTCCACCATTTCGCGTGAATTTAATTTGGGAATTATGTTGCGTAAATAACATGTATGTAGCGAAAACCACCTCTATTTGCTGTTCGTATTTGATAACACGAACTAGCCTGCACCGGAGCTCAAACGCTGTGCATACAAAGATGAATCGGATTAATGATTAGGATTGTTAGTTATCTTTCATAAGCAAAAATGCAAGCTTGAAACATCAAAATGAAATGCTTTCGACCGGGGATAAAATTAGCCCTGGTTCCATTTGATGTAACATAAAATATATGACGAGGTTATTGTTTGCTGTTTTTCCCATCGATTTCAGAGAAGTTGACATGTAAATTGTCTCCAGGCTTACATGACCTTTAAATTAACACCGAAAGCTTGGTATTAGCAACAAATGCCTCATTTATAAAATATTAGAATTTTTATCTATACAATTAAATGTGATTTGATAAGGAAAACAAAATAGCAGTAGCATCGTAATTAAAATTTACATATTTCCATTGGTACACAAATAACCAAATACCATTTAATTTTGAAACCTAATTACCGGTTTGTCATAGTAACGTACTGGAATTTCTGACGGATACTACATGTTTTTATTTATTTAGCACCAATTATATTATAAAATGGATAACATACTAACATCTTACAACATACTTAAAGTTGCCTACCTAAAAATGTTTCTGGTCCCAACACATAGCTCCAGGTTCAACAATTACATACCTTTCGAAGTTTATATTCATTAATGGACCGAAATTTAAAATGCTAACTTTTATTATAGACGATTAACTTAAAAATATGCAATAAAATACCAAAAATAGGACTTCACAATATCCTGACAAATAAAAGGAAAATGAAAACACATCCGGGACCCCTTAACTGTAAGAAAACGTTGATAACGTTTAAAATTCCGGTTAAAAGATACACAGTGATCCGTTTGGGTATGAATAATATTAAATGTTATTATAAAAGGTAATATGGAGTACGAGACGTTTCTTGCCCGTAATATTTGCTTAAAAGATGGAAGTTTCCGTACATGGCAAGAATGAAAATCAAGGAGGCATAAATGACAAATGAAAATCGTAGATGATTGAAATTGTTACTACAAATGAACAACTACCGCAATGCGTTCTTGGTATGCTGAATTTGAGAGTATTAAACAAGTTCAAAGCGAATTTCGTCAAGTATACCTAGTGTGGAGTAATGACCTAAATGTGATTCCACAATGTTGTGGCATCGAGCATTTGTAGAAACAGATTTTATGTTAAAAAAAATAAATCAAAACATGCAGGAAGTAGCAGGCGAAACTGGTAAAGAAGCACTTATCTCTGAAGACACAAGGAGCTCTACGAAAAGTTTAAGACGATTGTCAGCAGAAATGAATGTACCATATGCGCCCTGTCAGCGAATTGTTTGAAAGTAGCTGAAACTGTACCCATATCACTTACAACGTCTACAAGTCTTACGCGATGAGGATCTTGAAGCTGGATTTAATTTTGCATCCATGATGACATGGGTTGAACTGCATCACCGTTATGATTTGTGCAGAGTGCGCAATGGGGTTTATGTAGCGATCTGAGAAATCTCCCTTCTTTCAATGTTGTATACACAAAGTTTCAAAATATAAAGTTCAGCAGTAAATGTTTTACAGCGTTTTCATTTTATCCATACCCAAACGTATCATCCTATATTATTAAATGAAAAATATTTCCTTTCTCTTTTTGATTTAACACTGTTTTCATGCACCGAGTCGTGCAAAACATAAAACGTAGAATATAATTTGTGTATGACATGAAAACCGGCCTGAATGGATGAGGTCGTTAAGGCACAAGCATCTATGAGGTCTTGGACCGTTCTCTCTTACTGAGGTTTTTTTTTTCAGATTTACCTCAAACCTCATAAATGACTAATACCGGGGAGGTACCCTAAACTTAGGCCTGGAATGCTTCTTAATTTTCTTAATTTTTTTTCCTCGTTATATATCATTTCACCTCATGCATCATCAATAATCATCTCATGTGATACTTTAGTAGTAAAACGAGTGTTAAACATTATTTAAAATGATGACAAAAAGAAATTGGGTGATTGCAGAAACAAAATAAGCCCCAGAAGTTCACAGCTGTCTATTGTAGTTGACGTTACAAGCAGAATATATCACATTCATTTAAGCCGAGACACTTTTGCAGTATCATGCGTTTCTTGCAAGCCACATACGGTGTATCACTTTTGCATTACTAAGCCTACAAATGTTTTTTTTTTTAGTTTCGACGTCAAGTCAGAACCACGTGAATACTTTGTCATATTCAAAATTATTCATCTAGCGACTTTAAATCTGAGAGTGAAACACTAATAAATAAAAACGCCGTAGAATTGTGTCTCCCAGTATGCTAAATGAGGCTTAATGCAAGCTTCTAGAACTCACTAGAACTCACTAGGACTCACACTAGAACACTAGACCTAATTAGCTTGCTGCGAAACAGATGGCTCATACATGGATAACTTTTCTGCCAAAAATGTGTAAAAATAGTGGGCGTGCCTTCATATATATGGCAGGCTTACAGACACAGTAAGAGAGGTAACTTCATAGCAACTTTGATAGACACTGCGGGGTTTAAAACAGTATTAAATATTTTTTTCATGGTGGAGGGACGAATCATAAATTAAAACCTAAAGCAGGCGGACTTTTTTTTTTTAAGTTCAACGAATCAAAATTTACGCATTCACTCGGCAACAGAGGCCTTGTTGTTGCCAAATAGCTGTCTATGCAAGAATGACCTATAGGACTTATTGTAATATTGAAAATAATGAAAATCTCAATTTATTCTAAATATATATAGATTGCATGACATTTTTTTCAAATGTTTTAGGTATTTATTGTGGAATGTTAAATGTTTACATTTAAATTTACTGCTAACAATATCAGAGTGATATCTCAGAATAAATTGACTTGTTAATCACATCAACATTAATTGAATTCTCTCATACAAAATGGGGAAGTTTTTACAGAAATTATAAAATTAAATTTAAATGGAACATTGATTGGACGCCCCCTTTTTGAATAACAACAAATACGCTTCTTGCCACCAGACCATGGTAATGCCCTGCAATACCTATTAAAACCCCCATATTTTCCATCCGTTCACACACTTTATCCATGTGTTTAAACGATTTTCTATTTTACAGTATAAAAAGCTATTAAATATTTGTTGCAGCTTTAAAGACGCTTTTATAAATAAAACTAATTCTAATCATGCTGCAACACGTTAATTGGGTTTGTTAACCAGGCGGCTAAACAACATATCAAGTTTACGCCAGATGTTCTTCAAATAAAAGGTTTAATTTAGACTTTATAATAATTACACTGAACAAATTTTTAACATTTTGTTTTGTACTTGAGCGAAAATAGGCAATTTTGTTTAAGCAGCAGTGCTAAATTCGGTATTGAAATATAAAATTTCCTATCACTTACCCTTTTTCAGAAAACTTGATTATACGTTTCTCATAAAATCATTCAACATGTACATAATTAAAACTATTTTAAATATGTATGAAATCCAAATTTATAAAATACATTACTTAGCATAATATGAATGAAAACCCAGCAAATAATAAAATTACCTACAGTCATAACTTTGTTACGTAAATATATGAAAAATATCCATTTTACCCAGACGTTCAAAAAATCTGCAAGATATACGTTTGTAAAACACATCAGGGACATTTTTAATTATTTGCTAATAATAATTGTCTAACATACTAGGTGACTATTTTTATCTGTATAGATTTTCCACGACAGCAATGTCCTGATGAAAACGTTCTTCGTTCTCACACTGATGGCAACCAGATTAGGAGGAAAAAGTCCGGGAAATGTAGGAAAATTAGGTTTAATGACAAATTACACCTAAAGGCTTTGTGTAATATTAAAATGATTTAATTATCCATTTGTAGTTTTCTACTCTTACATTCTATATAAAATTATTACAGTTGCTTGTTTAACGTTATTCATTAAAGATCTTCAGAAATATTTTCTTGTGTTACCTTATGAATTTGTGGGTTAATAAAACTTCCTTGTTTCAGTTTAGCTTCACTTACTCTTGGTAATTTTTCTTTCAAATACTGGAAACTTTCTCTCTCTAAAGCCTTCATAAAATGTTTCATTAATCCTAACTGTATGTGAAACAGTGTACGCAAATTTTTGTTTTTCTAACGAGTGGTTTATTTCTGGCAGCCATTTGCAAACACGCCATTTGCAAACACGCCTTACAGGCTACTTTTTAATTTTATAATGTTTCTTCTTAGTTTGGCTGTCCCACTTACAACAAATCAATCAAATTTGGTTGCATTTTTAGAAGTGTTTCTATTAATTTAACATCTTCAATGTATTGTATTTTTTCATTAGTCAATTTCTTTCACAAGATAAGAGATGGTTGAACAGTACCGCATTCCTCATATAAACTTAAGTCTCCTAGCTAATATCGCAAAACGGATATCATCTTCGTCATTACTACATGTAAATACATGAGAATTTTAATCAGGTGCAAATTTCAGCGCTGTACAGCGCAATTGTTTCCAAATACATGATTTCATATTTACAAATTTCTAACCTGAAGCAGCGTATTTTGGCCACTCATGAATGCCCATCGGATGATGATGATGATGATGATGATTATTATTATTGCTTAAGGGCGCAAAACTGCTGTGGTCATTAGCGCCCAAACACATCAAGTACTATGTCAGAAAAAGCAAATCCCGCGCTTAATGAACGGACAGTAGTACTGGTGCAATAAAATGTATACCCAAAAACAAATAACAAGGGTATAAGGCGCCACAAATATAAGGGCGTTACTAAAACTTAGTCGCAAGAGCGAAAAAACATAACAGTCCTGTAATGGACTAAACACATAGCAATAAAACCCCAAAGCCAACACAGGCCAATATGGTCAACAAACAAAGACAGGTAGGAAAACAAATCAGCAAGAGCTGAAAACAAACCAGTCTTATAAAAGATTAAAATGGTAACAATAAAACCCCAAAACCAAGAACAAGGGTAATGTGCAAAACAACAAATTAAGACTAGTTAACACGATTCAGCAAAAGCTGAAAAAACAACAGTCTTAAAAGAGTCTAAAAATGCCGTCAATGGTAAAAGATAAAACCTCACACCTTGCTCCAAAAACCACAAACACGGATAAAACGGAGCACACGCTCAACAGCAACCACATCATCTGCAAGTAACTCCTCAATAGAGGAGGGCAAACCTAGGCTATTTCTAAAAGCTGTCAGATGAAAACATTCAATTAAAATGTGACGCACTGTAAAGGGGTGGTCACAGTGAGGGCAAACCGGAGCGGGTTGACCATTAAAAAGGTGAGAGTGACTAAATCGGCAATGCCCAATTCTAAGACGAGCTAAAATTACTTCTTTGCGACGGACAGCGCGAGAAGAAGTCGACCAGTTAAAAGGGGCGGATTTACATTCACGGAGCTTATTATTTGGGAGTAATTCCCACTCCTCGCGCCAGCGCGAAAAAATGGCTCTACGTAATGAATGTATAAAATCCCCGAAATAAAAACGCTGCTCGTACTCAGCAGGGTCTAAAAGAGCGGATTTTGCTGCAACATCTGCAGCCTCATTACCTGGGAGTCCGACGTGTCCAGGCACCCATAGCAGTGTTACCCTGACGCCAGCGTCGAAAAGGGTTAAAACTACATTCTGGACCATCTGTACAAGGGGGTGGAGGTTGTACAGGTTTCTAAAACATAAAATGGCACTCAAAGAATCGGAACATATAACACTGTTCCCCAGCCCGTGATCAGAAATAAATAAAACCGCCCGATAGATAGCATAAAGCTCCGCCATAAAAATAGATGTTGCAACGTCAAGACCATATGTAAAACTAGCCCCATTAAAAACAAAAGCACATCCTACACCTATGTCAGATTTTGAGCCGTCGGTATAGATAAAATTCCAGCCATTAAAAGAGGATTTGACCTCGCTAAAAGAACAACGAATAATATGTGCTGCGGTCGATGATTTCGGACAGGACGTAAGCCCGAGATGAACGGGGGCCTCTGCTAAAATCCAGGGGGGAGAAGAAGTTTCCCCGGCTAAGAAAAGAGCAGGTAACTCAAAGTCCAACGTCCGTAAAATCTCCCGAAAACGAAAGCCAGCGGGCTTAGGAGTAAAAGACCGAGCAGCATAAAAACGATCAAAAGACACATTAAAATACGGCCCATTCGTGGGATGACGAGGTTGCGCAGCTAAGCGACAACCGTACGCAGCTAGTAAAACATCCCTACGGTAAAACAACGGAGGTTCTCCAGACTCCGCACATAAACTCAACACAGGACTGGTGGGGAATGCCCCAATGGCGACACGGATACCCAGGTGATGAATCGGATCCAGGCGGCGCAGAACAGAAGGCCGCGCAGAGCCATAAACAACACTGCCATAATCCAATTTGGACCTGATAAGAGCGCGGTAAAAACGTAAAAGTATAGCCCGGTCAGCTCCCCAAGATGTGCCACGTAAAATACAAAGAGAACGTTCACACTTGCCTCTGAGTTGCGCTATATGCGATGACCAGCATAATTTCCTTTCGAACATCAAGCCAAGGAACCTAACTTCGTCCGCGAAAGAGAGTGCGTCTGGGCCAAGATGGAGCGAAGGTGAAGGATACTCCTTGTGGCGCCAGAAGTTCATGCAGACGGTCTTCTCTGCGGAGAAACGGAACCCGTGAGAAACACTCCAAGCGTGAAGGCGGTCGAGACAGCATTGGAGGCGGCGTTCCAAGAGACAGGTTCTCCGAGAGGAAAGATAGATGGCGAAATCGTCCACAAATAACGACGATTGTATTCCTGGCGGTAAACACTCGGTGATAGAGTTAATCGCAATGGCAAACAGTGTGCAACTAAGTACCGAGCCCTGAGGTACACCGTTCTCTTGAATAAAACTAGATGATAAAACCGATCCCACGCGAACATTAAAAACCCGGTCTTTCATAAATTCCTGAATAAAAACAGACATACGCCCACGTAAGTTCCAATCGTGAAGCGTTCGGAGGATTCCGCCTCTCCAGCAGGTATCGTACGCTTTCTCCAAATCAAAAAATACAGCAACCGTTTGGCACTTCCGAATAAAACCGTCCATTATGTGGGTCGAAAGAGATACGAGATGGTCGACAGAGGAGCGTTGACGACGGAAACCGCACTGAGCGTTCGTCAATAGATGTCTCGACTCCAAAAACCACATAAGCCGTCCGTTAATCATGCGTTCCAACACTTTGCAGACGCAGCTGGTGAGGGAAATCGGACGGTAACTGGAAGGAAGATGTGGGTCCTTTCCAGGCTTAGGTATCGGAATGACGGTGGCCAATCGCCAAGCGTTGGGAAATGTGCCATGACACCAAATAAAATTAAAAGTTCGTAATAAAAAAGCTTGCCTTCTGCTGATAAATGCTGCAACATAGCAACATGAACGTTATCTGGCCCCGGTGCGCAGTGTCGAGAGGTGGAAAGGGCATGCTCCATTTCCCTGGCGGTAAAAGGAACGTTGTAGCTCTCCTGGTGGTCGGAGGCAAATGAGAAACCTTTCCTCTCAACCTGCCCCCTTACTGCGCGAAATGAAGCCGGGTAATTGGCGGAGCTGGAGACATCAGCGAAGGTTCGCCCTAAAACATTGGCGACGTTAGTCGGAGTGGTGAGCACTCGATTTAAAATCCTAAGACCGTTATAGGTGTAAACCTTGGTTTGCCAGCAACGCGGAGTAGCCGTTCCCAAACTACGGAGGAAGGCGTTGTACGGTTAAAAGAAGAGGTAAAAGAAATCCAAGAAGCCTTTTTGCTATCCTTGATGACTCGGCGGCATTTGGCGCGAAGTTGTTTATAGCAAATCATATTCGCTGAAGTAGGGTGGCGACGAAAACTCGCAGAGTACCTCGGCGTGCACGCAATGCATCCCGGCATTCATCGGTCCACCAAGGAACCGGTAACCGTCTGGGGTGACAAGACGACCGGGGAATAGCCTTATCTGCGGCTGTTATGATGACCGTACGGAGGTGCTCGATCGCGATGTCGATAGATGGAAATTCGGCCAAAGATCGATAGAGAGGCCAATTCGCCTTATCAATGAGCCATTTTTGCGCGCGCTGTGAATGTGCGTTCGAAGAGAGTACATGGATCTGACACGGAAAGTGGTCACTGGAATATAAATCAGAGATGACGTTCCAGGTGAAATGTACAGCAAGCGAGGAAGAACACGTGGCTAAGTCCAAGTGTGAAAAGCTGTGATTGCTGTCTGAAAGAAATGTAGGTTGCCCAGTATTGAGCAGTACTAGATGGTGACGATCCAGAAAGTCGGCTATAATGCTACCCCTCGCACACTCCGTGGCAGAACCCCATAGGGGATGGTGTGCATTGAAATCCCCCAAAAGAAGAACAGGGGGTGGTAGCTGAGACAAAAGATCGTCCAGGTCAACTGTGGTGATGGTGTCGGACGGAGGTAAATAAACAGTGCAGACTGAAAAACTAAGGCCAGAAAAGTGAACTGTAGCTGCAGCAGCTTGTAAAGGAGTCTGGAGCTGTAGTGAGGTGCTGTACACGTTATTGTGAATTAAAAGTAAAACTCCGCCGTGAGCGGGAGTGCCATCTTCGGGAGGGAGATCAAATCTCACAGAAGAGTAACCGCGTAAATTAAAAGAATCACTTGGGCGAAGCTTAGTCTCTTGGAGACACACGAGCAAAGGGTCAGTAGAACGTAAAATTAAATCGAGGTCAGGTCTGCGAATACGGAGACCACGCACATTCCACGAAAGGATAGCCATTGTTAAAATTAGATAAAAGCAGCTAAAAATTTACCACCTTACTTTTTGGACGGTGCAGGGCGAAACAAACGTCCTTTTTTCAATCGCGTGGGACTCGGTGGTTTTGAAGGAGCAGGCACATCCTGCTCCATCACATCCTCAGAGGGAGGGCTCTCCCGCTGAGAAGCATCCACCGATTCCAACGCCTGGAATCGGTTGGATGTAGATATAGGCGGCGACGGCGACCGCCTAGCGGGTTTGCTCCCATCATGGGAGCGTGACCTCCGAGGAGGAGAAGGGCTCTTTTTCTGCTCTACCTGAGTTGATGACTTTAAAAAATCCGTTCGTGTAAAACTCGTCCTGAACTTAATTTCAGGGGCATTAAAAACAACAGCTTTGGGCTTCACGGTAGAGCGCTTTGGAGAACTAGGCGTAGGTTGGACCCGTGTAAACACAAGATCGCAGGTCTGCGTACTGCTATCGCACTTCTTGGGCGCAAAAGAAGCTGCTGCGCTGTAGGTGCCGGTCTTAGGCACGACAGGTTGGCGAGACTGGAATCGCTTTCGGGCTTCAGTAAAGGAGAGTTTTTCCTTTACCCGGATCTCCTGGATACAGCGCTCCTCTCGAAAACGAGGGCAATCGCGGGACGAGGCTGGATGTTCACCGCGGCAGTTGACGCAGACAGGAGCGGATGGGCATGCTCCCTCGTGACTTGCTTGACCGCAGGTTGCACAGATGGATACGGCAGTTTTACATGATATGCGAGTGTGTCCAAAACGCTGACACTGGAAACATCGCAACGGGCTAGGGATATACGGGCGCACTTCTATCACCTCGTAGCCCGCCTTTATCTTCTGCGGCAATTCGACCCTGTCGAATGTGAGGAAAAGAGTCCGGGTCGGCTGTAATTCCCCCTCTTTCCTTGCCTGTACACGATATACTGAGGTGACCCCTTGATCTTCCAGACAGCTCTGGATTTCCGGGTCGGACATTCCGTCTAGAACATTTGTGGTGACAACTCCTCGCGACGAATTCATGGTCTTATGTTTCTCGACACGGACGGGATATCCGTGGAGTAGCGTCGCCTTGAGCAACGAGTTGCTTTGAGACAGGCCAAGTGTCTCCACCAAAAGTGAGCCGTTGCGTAGACGGGTACAGGACTTAACGGGTCCAGCTATGGCATCAATGCCCTTCTGAATTTTAAATGGATTTACGGTCGTAAACGACTGATTCTCTTCAGTACGACTAATGACTAAGTAACGAGGGAAAGACTTCTCGATTACTTCTTTTGCATCAACTCTTTTACGTTTAAAATGTAAAGGATTATTTTCCAGTACCATAGCGATTTATTCCTCCACCATTGCAACCGTCTCCGATGGCGGGCTGCTTCCTGGGCGCCACCCCGGCTTAGGTTACCGGCTCTGGCCTGAACAAAGTAACCTCAGGGTCACACCTTCCTGTGGGCTGACGAAGGGACCCAATCGCCTGCAGGAAGTCTACAGCTCATGCAATGGCCCTTCCCCGGGCCTGGCCTTTACCAGGGGATACGCTCCCGTCCTTCATGATAACCCAGTGCTGGGAGTTACGCTGTTACCCAGTCACTTTTTACCGTGTCAAACACGGGGGCACCCATCAGACAAAGAACAGGGAAGTAGGACAAATAAAACAATAAAAGAGGCGAAATAAAAAGGAGTCAAACGCGCTAAGCGCGGATCTGAGGGAGCAGCTCGGGTGCCTCGGGGTCGCTACGCCCCGTACCCAATAAATTGGGCCCCTGAGGGGAATGCCCATCGGACGAGGTATCATTTTTGAAATTCTGAAAGAGAACAGTAGCAAGCGAACCAGATGTGGAAAATGTCAGCAATCCAGGGTTGACAACTTCAGCACTTTGAAATCTGCTAAGGATCTTTTGAAGTCTCATAAATAAGAGAGCTTTTATAGATGGTAATTACTGGTGCACCCGCCGAGAGTAAAAAGTGCGTTGCGGCGGCTTCGTGATGAACTGACCGTTCTGTAGATTACACATGAAGAAATGTGTAAACCAGTACAAACGAAGTGTCTCATCTTTTGCTTCCTATGCAACATTTCTATTTGATTTTGATGCGTATTTTAAAATAACAAATGCATAATAAAGAATTGCTTTACAAGTGTTTGTACTTAATGAATCGAGAATTTTAGAAAAAATTCGCAAGAAAATGAATGCTCGTGTATGTGATAAATAGTGATGTAAATGATTTTCGCACCTCAATGCGGCAATGCGACCCATTGAATTAAGCAACTAAATCAACCTGCAGCGACTAATTTTTGCACCACAAAAGTAAACTTATTCCATTTGGAAGAAATATTTAGGCACTGATTCTAGGTTCAAATATCGGAAGTTTTATAGATTTTTCCATTACATACACTTCATTTATTTACCTATGTATCTTAAAAAACCTTATATGACCCATTGAAAGTTCAGAAAATGATTGCTGTATCGCAAATAGTAATCTATGCCGCTATTCATACTTGTTTTTGAAATGTTACGGAACATCAACGTGAATATTTTCGAGCTGTTTATAGCAATTGCAAAAAGTAATTACGTTATTTTACCATAAATCTACATAATTGGAAAGTGAGACATTTTACTGCAAGTTTTAGTTTCAAATGTATAGTAAAGGTGTTTCTTGAAAAGTAAAGCTCTTATTAATATGCTGTTAATAAGATCTTCGTGAAAAGACATCTTGTTTAGTAGCTCTTTACTAGACATTCTTTTATTTCTTTTATTGATTACAAAGCAAGATTCTACATGCTTATATACAATGTTTCCAAGTCTACCAGCTTTTATCTACGAATGCTACAACATATTTTAATCTATATACAATGGTATATGAAACCAAATATTAGTATTTTGAAGCATTAATAAATAACAGATAAAACCATTTCTTGCAATACAGATCATGTAAGCAGAAAACAAGAAGAGATAAATAGTTATATCTTTATAGTGATGTATAAAAGTGTGGTTATCATTAAACTTATATATGATCAAAGTGTACATAGTACATATTAAATACTTCCTTGCTCATATCCTAAATAAACACTTCTCATTTATTGAAGTATAATATTGTGTTTACAGCAGCACATCTTTGTACACCTATATAGTAAAGATATAATAGAATGCCATGAATTACGGAACTCTTAAGGACCGTTAAAAGATACAAATGTTATGGAAAATATAACTTAAAATTTTGCCACATTATCAATTTGTCACTATGACTACGCAGAAAATGGTGGGAAATATTTAAAAATCCTTTGGCTTTCGACAGGTGCGAAAATCATTTACATCACTATTTATCACATACACGAGCATTCATTTTCTTGCGAATTTTTTCTAAAATTCTCGATTCATTAAGTACAAACACTTGTAAAGCAATTCTTTATGATGCATTTGTTATTTTAAAATACGCATCAAAATCTCTATTTAACGAAAAACGAAAAATAATTATATATATATATATTTTTTTTAATGCCTAATGTTAAGTTGCACAGCATATAATATATGTAATGACCAACGAAATTATTTTACATTTCCTGAAACGTTAAACTCCTTTGATAGTTTTGGTAATATTATTCTTGGCATCAGCTAATAATCCAAAGGGTTGAATTTTTTGTGATATCCTGAAGGTAAAAATACAGGTGTCTGTACATTGGAGTTATATACTTTAGGGAAGTGTTCCTAATAGAAAAATATTTTTACAAAGTCTATATAAACATCAGTTAGAAAATCCTTTCACACTTGCTCAAAAGATCTAGCTGATAGTATAGTTGATAATTTAAACAATATACGTTACAATTCTTGTTCAAATTGGCGTATTTCCTAAGACTGCATTCCATGTTTTGGCATACGCTGTTGTTGCGTCCTGGAGAGTTTCGTATTTGCTCAAATTAATTTTGGATACGCTCTCACAGAACATCACTTCAAATTGAGGAAGAGAAGAAACCAAGGGCTTCAAATGCCCCATTGGATACACATTTAGCGATCGAGTAGGTCAGTCAATGAATTCCCTTCGACCAATCCATTTTGGCGGAAAATGATGATTTAATACAAACTATCACACTAAAGCGAACTGTAATATTTTCATGCATAAATCATTTCCGTCTGATAACGTCCAAGAGGTACATCGTCAATTAAATGGTGCATACAACTAATTTTTGTAAAAAAAAAAAGAAGAAGAAGAAGAAAGAAGAAGAAGAAAAAAGAAAACTGTTGAACGTGAATAGCTGGGACAGAGAAGTTGATTCTGAACCATTCCAACTCAAACGTTAAGGCGAAATGAATGTAATATACTGTAGTGGAATGCGCTGGCAGAAATTTCTTTGTGGCCGAAAAGTATTCTAAGGTTTTTTTTTTTTTTTTTTTTGATTGATTTATTTATGGACGCTCTTTAAAATCTCGGGCCATCAGCGTCCCGCGTGAAACGGCCAACAAATTTTGCTCAGAGGCCTCTCTTTCAGGCTTGAGGTTCTTTATCGTGCCGTAAATGTACGCCACAATACATGTAAATTTACGCCCGAAAAAACCCATCGGTCCTGGCCGGGTTCGAACCCGCGATCTTGGGTTTAGGAGGCAAGTATGGTAACCACTACACCACCATGACCGACCCTTTGAAGGTGAAAAGGAGAGCAGAAATTTTTCATGCAGAATATTCCAAATAGTCAATTGGCTGATTCCTTCCTTCAAAGAAAGTATTTCTTGCTCTATCTTATGGATTTTTCGCCCACATTACGAAGAACTCGTTTCTCGAGCTCAAAGATAGGAACTCCTCTTGGTCTCGCATTCTGTCTGCATAACTGCAGACGTAATGAATATCAGTCATATCTCTTGTCGAAAACCTTTTCTCGCGATTTCTTCATTCAGCAAACAACAAAACACAATCAAGCAGATGGAAAACAAATGTCATGGCCTACTTTAAAGAAGAAAGTGCTTACAAAATGAAAGAAGTTTGGAGTTAAGTACTTTTCTGAAACGAAAAAATTTCAGGTTCATATTTTGGTATTAGGAATATGTCCCTAAACTTACTTATACCATAATGTTTACGGAAAGCTACATTGAAAGTAGGTAAACTGTGATAATAATATCAATGTTTGGAGAAAAACTAGTAATCTGCTGTTATAGACTTAGCACTATGCCACAGTGCTCTGGATGCGTTTCTCTAAAAGCACATGCACCAAAATGTGTCACTTTCCATTTATTCCCGTAATTGGGCTCGATTACTGGTTTTTATTTTCCTATACTGAATTCCCATTCGCTCTGTGTCGATGACAAACTATGGTTAATCATTCAGCACCAGCTGTTTCATTTTTCACGTGCACCTGAAACGCTTTAATTCACTTCATACAGCAAGCAGAGGCGTTATAGCATGGTACTCTTTGCCACGGCGCAGGAAGCGAGATCCGTTGGGAAATGTAGTGCTATAATGTATACATTATTGACATGCTCCTCAACAATGTGTTCAGGGAATACACCTATTCAGAGGCAATATGCAAACATTGATTATAATGTTCCACGTTGCGAACGTTACATAGGTAACACAAGATAATTTCTAACTACTCGTTATGGAGCCTATTGTTTCATGAAGCACATAAAGAAACGCATAATTGGCCAAGAAAAAATTTCAGGTATTTATATCAAATTCGTAATTATGAAATGTGATATACATTCAAGCATATTTACACTTGTACATTGTGTTGGAGGGCAGATTAAGTAGTATCGGAGGGCAGATTACCCCCCCCCCCATTTTGCTTGACTTTATCAGGAGGATCTGTGTAAGTTTATTCATAACACAACTGAAAATATACAAGTCAAGTGAAGATTTATGCAATTAATTCACTTAAATGTATAATTTTTTAACCGCAGACGCATGCAGTCTGGTTTGTTGTAAAGGACCCAATGGATTTTTGTAAGATAAGTTTAAAGTAAGTTAAGACTAAAGGCATTTAGTTTTCATGTAAGAGAGCTCTTGGCTTTAATATTTGCTTTTTATTCCAATTCCATTCCCTTTCTAGAATTGTACTAATAAAAGTTTTAACATTTAACGGCTTGGAAATTTAATACGAAGGAGATATTTTTATAATCATGTTTGTACCTAAGCAGTAGATACCAATTAAAATAAGTGTGCACTTTTCAATCACTAGTTTCACATAACATGCTAAATAATCATTAAGCATGTTGACCGACCAAATGCAAGCCAAGAGCCGATGCTTGTATGACTCGGTCAATAAAGTTTTTATTTAAAATTCTAAGAAATTCTACGCTTCATATACAATGTAGTGTATTAGGACATATTCTACCCCGTTAATATCATTTCATATATCGCAATTAGATTTCGCCTGCAACCGCAGATGTGCTCAGAGGACTCTGTAATAAAAGACAGTTCGACGGTGATAGTTTGCTGCTATTTAGGTCAGCATTACTACCGTTTTAACTTAGTTGGCGGTTAAGAGATGTAGTAGTAGTAGTAGTAGTAGTAGTAGTAGTAGTAGTAGTAGTAGTAGTAGCAGCAGCAGAAATAATAGTATTAATAATAGCAGTAGCAGCGGTATAGTAGTGTAGTGCAGTAGTAGTCGTGATAGTAGCAGTATTAGCAGGCATGGCGGTAGTAGTAATAGAAGTAGTAATAGTAATGGTAGTTGTAGTAGAAGTAAGTAGTACCGATGGATGTAGTAGTAGTAGTGTAGTAATAGTCTGGGTAATAGTAGAAGGGGTTGGTAGCAGCAGAAGTAGTAGGTGTGGTGGTAGTAGTAATAGTACTGGTTGTTGTAATAGTAGCATTGGTGGTGCTAGTAGTAGGGGAGTGGTGGTGGTGGTGATGGTAGTGGTAATGGTAGTAGTACTAGCAGTAGTAGTAGCAGCAATAGCATAGCAGCAATAGTAGTAGTAGCACAGCACTAGTAGTAGTACTCGTGGTTCTAGTAGATTTGGTGGTAGTAGTAGTAGTAGTAGTAGTAGTAGTAGTAGTAGTAGTAGTAGTAGTAGTAGTAGTAGTAGGGATAGTGGTGGTGGTAGTAGTACTCGTAATAATAACAGTAGCATAGCAACAGTAGTAGTAATAGCAGCAGTAGTAATAGTAGTAGTAGCAATAGTAGCAGTAGTAGTAGCAATAGTAGCAATAGTAGTAACAGTAGTAACAGTAGTAGTAGTAGTAGTAGTAGTAGTAGTAGTAGTAGTAGTAGTAGTAGTAGTAGTAGTAGTAGTAGTGGTGGTGGTGGTGGTTGTGGTACCAGTAGTAGCAGCAGTTGCAGTAGCAGCAGCAGTAGTAGTACCAAAGTAGTAGTAGTAGTAGTAGTAGTAGTAGTAGTACTATTAGTACTAGCAGTAGTAGTAGCAGCAGCAGTAGTAGTAATAGTAGTCATAGTAGCAGCAGTAGCGGTGGTAGTAGTAGTAGTAGTAGTAGTAGTAGTAGTAGTAGTAGTAGTAGTAGCAGTAGTAGTAGTAGTAGTAGTAGTAGTAGAAACAGTACTATTAGTATTAGCAGTAGTAGTAGCAGCAGTAGTAGTAATAGTAGTCATAGTAGCAGCAGTAGCGGTGGTAGTAGTAGTATTGAAAGACTTGCAAGTGTAGTATAGGCCTTGAGGCCATGTATGACATTTCCGTGCGCTTAATATGAAAAGGTATTATAAATTAAAGGTAACATTTGTTGAGTACTTTCACTAACAGTATACATACACATAACTCTTATCCCTGAGATCCATTCTCCTTCATCTGCCCATTGTTCTCTACCTCCTTTGTTGTGTCACTAATAGTATTCCAATATCAATTACAGTGCGTTAGTTTAATAAATTGCGGTGTATTTTATTGGAATATCATCACTAGAGCACAGAAACAATAATCTGCAGAAATATCCCCATAAAGGAAAGTAAAGGGGAAAATTGGAAGAATTACGAAAGCAGAATGGAAATTACATTAAAACAGTCAGAAATGTTTGACTGCACATCTATACCATTTCGAACAACTTCTATACGCAGATTATGAACAAAAAATGATATTGTGTGCATGTACTTATTGATCAAAGTTGTGCTAGTAGAAATGCTTTTTTTTTTTTTTTTTTTTTTTTTTTCCCCCCCTTTCCCCTGCTCTTTAACAGCTCAGGCCTTTAGCGTCTCATTCTATTCAGGGCTTGAAACGGTTGATAAATTTTGTTCAAAGGCCTCGTTTTTCAGGCTTGATGTTCTTTTTCGTGCCGTAAATGTACGACACGGGACCCACTGCTTTACTTCCCTTGCAAAAGAAGCCATACTTAGGATTTTTATACCCGAAAAGATCCAGTGATTCTGGCCGGCTTTGTACCCGCGATCTTAGGTTTAGAAGGCAAGTATGGTTACCATTACAGCACCAGGACAAATAGAAATGTGAATAGCACTACTCCATCCACTGAGCAGCAAACTGGTACAACTTTGGGCTCACGCTTTTTGTGTTCAGCTGCGGAGGTTAGTCAAAATTATCTCTGTATAATTATGAAAGCTTCTTATTTCTTCTGTTCTGATTCTGTATCTGTTCAGATTCCTCTGCTACAAGAAAATGCATGGGTCAGAATATAATTATCATCTCTGTACATAAAGTACACAAACACACTGAGGGACTCCCTAAATGTAGCGACCTCCTCGAATATATAAACACAGAAAGATGAAGACAGATACATAGACATGGAATGAAGGCGAGTGATAAAATCGAAGCTGAATTCGTGGAAAGGAAATACTAACTTGGCATTTTTGTGAAAATGTACGAAGGAAAATCACGAAAATTCTCAGTTAGGATAGCCGATCTTAGGACTTTTCGAATGCGAGAGCCAACCAGCTTGGTGAAGTTCAACATTTAAATAATAAGAAATATTTAGCGATTTACATTTGTTTGAGCGCTACTAATTATGGACATCCATGATTCTCAGTATGACAGAAATGTATGACACTTAATTCGATTAATTAAATTAACAATTAACTGGTTTATATTGAAAAATTATATGAATATATGTACAACTCATATTTAGTAAATGAAATTTACATTAATACCCCACATAAATACTAAACATTTGTGACTAAAAATTAGAAAAACTGTATATTACCGAATATGAATATGATGGTGCTTAACACATGCATTGAGTGCACTGGTGCAGTTAGTGCTGGTAAAATAAAGTCTGGCGCCTTGACTATTAATCTATGATTGGAACATTATACTCAAAAGCTTCAAGAATATCTGCTGAAAAGTCTCCTAATAAATCTTACATCTGCACACTACCATGGAACTTTCGAAACTTAAATCTTAGCCCGAAAAGCTCTGTATTCCCTTGATTTAGTCCACGGGGTATCTATATTTGTTTCATTGTTGAAGTATTTTTGTCAAAGAGGCACTGAATTTAAATTTCCATTTTGAAATCCTGTTTTATCTTTACGGTGAGAAATAAACAATATTGGGATGTTATTATAAATTAGGAATTTTATTCTATTTATTTATTTGTTTCATCTGCACAGAGTATGTCATACCTTTTATTGGATATATTTGAAGGGAGATCCAATTAAACTCTGGCCCTAAGCAGTAACTCCACTGTCGGCCGGAGATAAGGTACATGACGTTGTAAAATCTGAAATCACGTGTTCACGCATGTTTTATGACAGCCTGAGTTTCAAACGTGTGTTAAGGTCAGTTGCACTGTCATAGGTGTATAAAATGCAATCATAGTTGGTGTTTATAAATGATAATTAGTATTAACAAGCATCTAGGGAACGATTTCCGGGTTTTTACGATTTACATGTTGAAGATGTGCAAGAAATAAAATTGGAAAAGTTCATGCACTGTTTTCATTTAGGAAAATTTGACCTAACTGTGCATTGAAAAAACATTTTTGAGAAATAATCCCTTCGCAGAAAAAGGGTATTTTTGTGGTACCGTGCAAGAGTTACAAAGCTATGCATGTTAAAACATTTTGGGACACGTGCTGTATCAATGTGTCCTTGTAACAAGCCATAAACTTTCTTTGTAAAATTTAAACACTAAAAAGAAGGCGGCTCTCATCCTCTGTTTTCGCGTGAAGAATGGATGGCTATGCAAATATCGAAAACAGTAGATACCACAAGCTTGAGAGGAAAAACAAACTCATGTCCGTAATGAGAGAACGAGATTATGGTGCGCAATGATCATTTTTATGGGCGTAAAATTAACAAACATATTATGGTATTTTTGTGGCAAAATTCTGAAATTGCACTTACAGTCAACGATTACATTGACTATTACACCTATGAGACATCTTTAAATCGATCAATGAGAGGAAACAAAATTTTGAATCATGACCAATCACAGCGGGTTATCGCATTGAAATTATCGAAAAAAATTATCGAGCCTGCCTTATCACGCGACGTGCATTTGTCTTGCGGTCAGTGTAGCCAACTATATAATTTATGAGCACGCACCACTGACCACTTTTCTGTGTTTTCAGTAATTGCAAATTCAACTACCTTAATGTGTATTCACTCAAGCAATTGTTTTTGCGTATTCAGCCAAATAGTCTGAAATCATTTTATAAATTATGTAATAATATCTGCCTAAAATGTAAAAATGTAAAAATATCTGCAATCATAAATCTTAATAAACATGTTCAGAATGTTAAAATATGTTCTGCTTTGATTTTCTCAGTTGGTATTAATATATCTAATGGTGGCGATTGTAATAGTCGACTTTCGTCTATTTCATTCTCACGGTTTCTGAATGGGTAGATTTTCATAAGTATAACATTTTATACAACTGGAAATAATCTGTACGCGAATTTCAAATACATATGTTTTATTCTTATTCCATTTATGAAATAGTCAGAAACCCTCATTTGGATCTTCCCTATTGGCATTACTGACAACATTCGTCTGTTGCTAGATGGTTTGAAAAGGTCATATATTCATAATACAAACCTACAATTATTGCATACTTTTAAGCCAAGTTTACGGGAACTATATTTAAATTCTTATTTTATTCGTCAAATGGATCTGAGGTTTCCAGACTTACTATGTTCGTGAATTTATCGGCAATCTCAGACCCTCTTGTGATAAGTTGTGTACGAGAACAGAATTATCATTTGGAATGTGTGGTTCCCTCAGTTTTAGAAGTTCAGAAACTTTAACCGTATCCTAGAAGAACCTTTTTTTCAAGTAGAATTGTGACGACATTGTTTTGTATCAAGCGGTTGTTTTGGCTCATGTGGTTAAACACTTTTAACATTTTCTTAATTTTGTGTAGTAAATTATATTATCATTGATTATATCTAATAATACGTTCAATTAAAGAATGTGATTAGTGAAATCGTCAACTCAGCATTGTCTCAGTAACCGTTACATGGCAACGCACTCGCCGACAGCCGCAGATGCTCTAATACGGTCCAAACGTAATTGCTTCGCCCAGAATTATTTCTTTGCTCAGTCCATTTGACAATATAAAGAGTATTGTTGTTAATATACACCTCAATAATAGATGATAGTAAAGAGGTTTTATGCAAGCAATTTGCGATAGGGAACCTATGAATCACGTTGAAAATTAACGAATTAAATGCAGATAAATAGCTAAAATCAGATACTCATAACTAGATGTAATATATCATTTTGAACAGATAGACCATAGCTTTCCTAACTCAAATTGCTCGTGTAATATCCCGCTACAATTTCTGAAATTATTGCGGCGTAATTCATTAATGCACTGTTTTAAAACTGCTTAGTTCAAAACCAAAACAAACAAATCAAATAGATGTATTGGTCAATAAATTTGCATTACAAGAAATCACTGATAATTGCATAAAAACAAATATTGCGAATTACATATTTGTATTGTAATAATCTATTAGTTACCTGCACTTGACATCTTGAAGAATAGCATACAATTTCAAACGGTGCCAGAAATTGCAGAAAGAATGACCATTGTTCAATATTTTTTGATTATAAATGATCCAAAATATTTAGTAAGTTCAATTTATGCCAATATCTTACAATATGGCAAGGGAAAATTCCATAAAGGAGAATAAGCTAAGAAGATAAAACGATGTTCTAAAAGAAGGGTAAATATTTGTGACATGAAACGTCTACAGAACTCGTGTTCTAATTATTAGCTGCTTATAAATAAGAAAGCATTAAAGTGAATTCTAGTAAAGGCTACAAAAATTATCAGGTAAAGGATAGTTAAGGTTTTTACGTAAATGTAGTTTATGTATTCATTAAGCTATCATAATGGAGGGGCAATTTCAGTAACATGAAATATTGAAATTTTCATAATGGCACATTTCAGCGGATTACCTATGTGCATTTTATAACATGAAATTATTGAATTTAATAAATGCAAAAGTATTCGTGTTGGTTAAGAAATGAAACTATTGAAAATAAAAGTCAAATGCTTTTTGCTACCATTCTGTTTCTTATAATCCCTTTGTATTTTTCCGGAACAGAAAACGAGATATTTCTGAATCGCGGAAAAATTCACTTGCTTTCAAAGTTAAATTGCCATTATCTTTATTTACATGTTTAGCTTATTACGTAGTCTTTGAACACCTATCAAAAATTAAAACAGGTACTAAAACTTATTCAGGAAATTACATTCACAGGATCTGGTCAGGATCTCAAAACTTGCTTGTTTCATGGTAAAACATCAATAGATTCCTTGTCCATACACCGGTGTAACAGAAACCTTCAACTAAAACGGCTCGACTCGGAAGAGATCCACGGGGAGAACTACCAGGAGCACATGTTGATATATTACTAGAGAAATAAATGTCTTATTATTAAAGATTATAGAAATAACATTTTAACAACTGTGATAAAGGTATCTTACAGAAAATGAGAATCGAGTCATCTATTTTAAGAAACTGCTATTAGCATTTGTAGGAGGCATTATTTCTGAAAAATTGCAATTTTTCACTTATCTAATTCTACACACGATACATTTTATTCTGTGTGGTTAAAAAAACATTCAGTTTTCAATTTGGATAAAATCAGTTTGAATATTACTCACAGAATTGCACGATTTTTAAAGAGGTTGGATTATTGCTAAGCTATTTAAATATACTCATTTACTGTATTGCAAACAATTGTCAAAAACTATACAATAATGAATATTTGAAATAAAATGCTATACAGAAACAAAATGCATAAATTACGTAAAAAAAGTATTGTTATAAAACATTAAAATTCTGTTACACTGACAACGAACTGAACAGAATAAACTTAACTTCTGCGGGTACGTCTGTTTCTCAAGAAGTTTTCTAAAGTTTCTTTGTCATTTTAGAATTGATTGTGACAAGCTTCATACCAACTTTTTGCGGTCGAATATTTGACATCATTTACAAAAAAAAAAGCATTTTTTTAGTATTAAATTGAAAGTACCAAAAAATAATACCCTTCAGTGCTTTCACTTCAAGAACTAAAACATTTACTTGAAACCCAACGGTCACCTAATTTAAGTTTTTTTTTTTTTTTTTTTCTAATTTTATTCTCAGTCTTTACAAGGACTGTCAGTGTTTAAACTTTGAAAAGAATACATTTTGAAAATGTATTTTAGTTTTGTAACCTGCTTTTGAGTCGTTAAGAGTTAATATAAATTATTATTACAATTGGAGATGGCAGACTTTAAAAAAGGCGATTCACAATGTATATATATGCACATAATGTAGAAGAGAGACGCTGAATGGTTAAACCAGTTAGTTTCATTTACAGTTCAAGTAGGTGTAACTTGTTATATACTAACATGATATCCACCTCCGATGTTAGAAAATAAATATCTGCTTGTCAGATTGTCGGCCGGAGTTCGATTCTCAAGTGGAACTAGTTGTTGGGTGAGGAGAGTTTTCCCTCACCCTGCGATCAATGTTCCCCGGGTTCATTTGCTCCATCATTAAACGCCACTACCACATCTAAAATAATTGAAATTTTATGAATATAACACAGAAGCAGTTCATCTCTCTCGTTGACAGGGAAGAGATCTACGATACTGGAAACGTTTCACTTAATCTGATGTTGGGAATAACCTTGCCGAGGGCAATAACGTCAAGGAAGAATCACTAATAGCCGAAGCATGGTTCCGCCTGCTCGACCTAATCCCTCCTAGAAATGTCTAACGGTACTTTGGGGTACCTTCTTTGCAAGGTGCAGTAGTCTGCTTCTCTGTCGTATTTAGCAAGTCTGCAGCTCATAGGTTGGAATATATACGACTATATACAATTCTGTAAAAAAAAGACTAACACTAAAGTATCCTAAACTATTACCAGAGTCCACACGAATTCGGTTAAATTTTCCGAGCAACATTTGTTCTTAAGAAAAACCATGTTCTGATACCTTACAAAGACACGCTTGAAAATATGCAAGCTAAGAATGAAGTAATTAATGAGCTTGTTACTTTGAATTTGAGATAAGATATAGATAATTAGTAATTCATTTTTGTGTATTAAATTATTTTTTCTATGTAATTAAGTTTATTTGTTTATTCCCAGGATACTTCCCTGGCTTGCTCTGTATTAGCATCCATAATACATTTTTTATTGACATGAAGATTGATCCTGGAAATCTGAGCAAACCAGAGGAGATGCTGGAAGAATATCAGTAGAATTGTTGTAAAGGAAATCAAAGAGAGAATATGCTGTTTCATAAGTATTATGTTGCAAACCCTGCAACCATGTAAGATTGAAAGAAAATCAATAACAGATAATATCATCATTGCGCATGCCCGATTGCATATTGTTACATTTTAATAAAAATTATTATAATAGAAATAAAAATGTACAATTGTGAAAACAAAAAAGGAGTTTTTAATTTTATCCAGTCAAAAGAAAGGTTAAAAACCATAATTATAACTGGTGCAATATTGCTAATATTGTCCAGACACTTTTGTGACGTTTCTTCGGCGAGAAACATGCAAATTATTTCTTTGAAACAAGGAACGATTCGCAATGACTTCAATAAAGTTAATTTATTTATAAATATTAAGCAGTGTCCAAAAATATTGCTCATTACAAACGTTAACATTAAATAAAAGGTCACTTTTAACATTTGTATTATAAATGTATTATAAATAACCATTTATAATATACATGTTGTTATGAAATATTTAGCCTATAGTGCAAAACGGTTTTGCATTAACATTTAATAATAAATAGTTTATATTATATTATTCACATTTCATTACCGGTAATTTCACATTTGGCACTCACTGGACATGCAACTTAACAATGCTTTAATATTAAGTAAAATTTTACAAGCCTTTATAAAATAGGTAAGTTAGCAGAATGTTTTGTAATTCATAGATTGCTTGATCTCTAAAGTGTAGTTTAGGTTTATATCATATTTATAATATTGAATGTTATCTGCATATCGGGCCGTCCAACTAGTCCCCCCCTCGCTATTTCTTTGATTCACTGCAATAAGAATATTTAACACACTCAGTTTCTAGTTGATTTGATTTGTTTAAGAACGCTGTTTAACGTCTCAGGTCATCAGCGTCCCATACAAGTCAGGTTGTGAATCAGCCGAAAATTTTGCTCAGAGGCCTTTTCTTTCAAGCTTGAGGTTCCTTTACGTGTCGTAAATCTACGACACCGGATCCACGGTTGTACTTTCCTTCCGAAGGAAGCTTTACGCCCGGAAAATCCATCGATCCTGACCGGGATTGAACCCGAGATCTTGGGTCTATGATGCATGGTTACCACACCTCAGCCTCAAGACAATAGCATAAAAAATCTGGATTTTCGATCATTTAGAGGGGAAGGATGCAGGTTCTCTGCGTAATTGATGACGCTATGAATGAAGACATCCGGGAAATGAGTCAGAAAGCTCCGTTACTGAGTTGAAGTCGCAGAGTCAGACCAGTAACTTGGCTTAACTGACTGGTTGACAGTTAATGTCTCATCATCCAAGAGAATTTTGTAGATTTCAAACTGCATCATCATTACCATTTTCCAGTTGAAGTGAACGCTCCCTACCTCCACTTACATAAGAAACTTAAGATGTATAATTTTCGAGATATGAATAAAATCAAATTCTAGTGATAAACGTGAAGGAATTGTTTGCAATGGGAAGTCAGGGAAGGACCCTTTACTTTTACTAGCAAATGTGTTGCGCTTATGATGTTATATAAAATGTAGTTTACAATACGCCACAGCTACTAGCAATAAAAGATTTGAAGCACGAGACGTGTTTTGGGACACTTTAACGTTTTTATGTAACTCTGACAAAGGCTCCAGCTTTTCATGCAGAAGATAAACAACCAAGTATTGTTCTTGCGCGTATAAATGCACCGCCCAATATACCAAGGTGAAAATGAAAGTGCAAAAGATTTTTGGGGGGTCAAAAATAGTACTGGGTGTAATCAGTGCTATGTAAACGGCTGGACACCATTATAATATTTTTCCATAGCCCTAGCACATTTTTATTACATCAATGTTATTACTTATTAGATTTGAAAAGATTATTAGGCATATCGCAAATGCATCAGTTCTCATGTGCTGCGAGGGGTCCATGAAGCATTAGAGTACTATAGTTCTAGAAAACACACATAAAAATTGGGTTAAAAACTAAAGATGATACCAATTTACGATTTATTTATTGAGGTAAGTTAGTTACAATGAAATGTTCGTGAAGAAGCTTTCAAATAGATGAGCCGAAAACGTGGACCAGACAGAACACTCATATGCATCGTTATAATTTTCCTGACAAACAGAGAACTTCGTAAGCTGCGACTCGCCTGCCTTAGTGAGAGGCAAGCTATGGGCAGACGAGCCATTTCCCGAACTATCAAAAAAGGCCATGAAAGTATTCATAACAGCTTACTTGTGTGAAAAATCATTTTCTGAACTCTTCTTAAGCAAAAACACTTTCTGTAAAGAAAAAACACTTGAAAGTATGCAAGCTAATAATGAAGTAAATGAGCTTGTACTTTGAATTTCAGACGGCACATAATTATTAATTTATTTTTGTGCCTTAAACTCCTTTTGTCTATATATAATAGCACAGAAACCGTTTGAAAACGTACAATTACAACTCAGAACACAAATTCCTCCTATTAAGCCCGATATATCACGGTTTATAAATGAAAAACAGCATGCTCTCTCATTTGGAAATTAAGCTTTGGGTGTAATTTTAGGCTATCATCTATTGTTAGGTATTAAAAGTATTGTTAAAGGTTTTTGTATACTTATGGAGAGTATTTAATGTCTATGGCTATTACTAGTAAGGATAACAATAAGGGGTATATTAAAAATATGAATTTATTTATATCTTTACATTTTTTAAAACTGACAATGAACAGCTTTAAAAATGTATTGAATGCACATTTAGGAATTTAAAGTTTTAGTAAAACTTAGGAGCTCGCAGTCAAGAGATATTTCATAATTGGGTGCATTAAGAACATTATTACAACTAGCTCCTAAAAATTAAAAATAGTTTTGTGTTTTTAGTAATTGCAAAATCTATTTTTTGCCATTATTAAAGGAATATGATTGACAATTTTCATATGTATAAGAAAAGAAAATATGTGACTTAATTTCATGTGTAATAATAAAACCTACGTGCTTCCTTGAGGAAAGCACACTGTCGAGGCACGTCATTCACCCGTTATTTAAGTATAAACCTCAATTAAAAAAAAAAATAAAACAAAACTTGACTCAGTTTATTAAATATATTTAAGCTTTTGAAAAAGTTATTGAATGAATTAGTTTTATTACAGAAGCTTGCTGGTGAGCTTTCCCCAATATAACTCCTACATATGAACGAAATAGAGGTGACCAAGTTATATTCCCAACTTAAGGCAACCGCTTTTCTTGCTATCGCCAGTTGCTTTATCACTCGAGGACAAGGTCGTCATCTGCACGATTTCGGTCTTAGAATAGATTCAGGTTTGAATAGTGTTATTTCTGCAAAAGTTTTAATACCTTAAAAGTGTTACCCAGAACTGAAATGAAAGTTTTACGTACGACAAGTATGTGTTAACAAATTTGGCCGTGAAGTTGGAATATCAATTCAGGAAAGAAGCCCAAGTATTAACAAATCATATCAATAGCCTATAGACTTTTTAACAAGAAGATATGAAAATGTTGCAAACAAAAAATATAAAAGACGGCGAAGAGTCCTCACTGAGAAACATTTGAATTATGTAAAGAGTTTGTAGTTCATTTGATTCCCCCGACGTCTACCTGCATTTTATTTATCTCTGGGGAAGATAAAGGGTCTAAGGACTAAACGACATACTCTAGGATAATTGACAATCATCGCTCCTATTTCTCTGCAGAAAGTGATATAATATTTCTTAAGAAATGCCAAAAACATTGCTGGATCCAAAGGCAGAGATGCTGCACACATTTTCTTAACGGACGAATAAATGAAGTAATCTCGCACATGAATAGTATGTGGCTCATCATTACACCGACTGTGCTGCTTACGTTTCGGATGTGTAATCGCGTGCGTGCACATTAAGTTACAGTACCTGCGGATGGGAAATAATTTGATCCTCCGGTATATGCATTAGTTTTATAAGTGTCCTAATGGTTAGATAAAATATGTACGAGGACAATGTTTATGCTCTGGTATGCATAACACGCCAACGATAAATATATTAAATTTAAGGATATTGCATATCGAATATACAGAGTTCTGTATTACTTGTGAATTATTCTTAAATTCCTTTCCTCGATTAATATAGATCGTGCATGTTTTTCTTTTTTACTATTTTATTTCTTCTTCGTAAACGTATACCAACATTTCAAAATATTGCATTGTAGCCTAATAATAAATGAGCTACAAAAAACTACAGCTTTCAAAATAACTATCACATTATCAATAAAATTTTCTCTTCGGATTCTATGCAGCGAATAGTTTGTCTTTACCAAGCACATAACGGTTAAACAATATGGTTGTACACCTCTGTAGATCGGACACATCTTCAACAGATATCAAAGTTCTGTATTTTGTATGTTCCTTTCTCGGGTACTAATATACTGGATTCTAGACACCTGCAGCTGTGTAGGGACAAATTGGACAATCTGTTTTAGTCACTATCTTCTTTACTTATTTTTATATTTGTGTAATGTTTATTTCCATTGTGAATGGACTTCATGCGATGTGCGATCGTTTATACGGTCATCATAGACAAACGTAGAAGGTAAACTGTCAAGTCTGATAGCTGACATACATTCAAGGAATTTTTGTTAATTATATCAAAATAACGGGTTGTGTTCCCGAGTTTTATTTATTTTTACCAAATCTATAAATGTTGGAAAATATTATAAATTCCATAAAAATATCCGGTAAATTATATATGATTAATTAGATGTACTATTGACAGTGATAAAAGTATGCATGTTATATGCATTTTAACACATGAAAGTAATTTAAAACCTAATAAATTATTACGGATATAGAAAAATAATATTAACAATATATTTGATTAAACATTCAATTACACGATTTCAGAAGAATATTCAATGATACTATAAAATCCCGGACACCTCTAGACCAGTTTTTCTTTTAATGATATTGCAAGTCTCTAACTGAAAAGACGCAGCGTGGGCAAACTTTTGGAGCCTTTAGTTTGATTTATTAGGAAAAAAACCTACTTGTCATATTAAGAGACAAGTTATGGGTAGTTACATAATGTCTATCCTACTCTATGAAACCCAAACCTGGTCATTAACCATCAAGGAGGAAAACGTACATCGGTGTTCCAAAAACGGACGGAAAGAAAATTGCATGGTATTAGGATGAATAGAAAGAGATTGAAGAAGAATCTGCGATATTTGCAAACCATTCAAATTCATCAAGTGGAGATGGGCAGAGCACAAGATGGATATATGGAGAGACATCATGGGAACCAAGAAGAGAACTTCGAAATGTTTGGGCAGAAGCCTTTAAGAAGAAGGTAAATAGAAGAGTGGAAGAAAGTCATCGTTGAACATTAGCTGCAGGTACCGGAAGAATTGCTATACAGGAATAGGTATATAATGAGCTGTTTCAAATATGAACAGCGATATTCTGTCGTCCGTAATTACGTTTATCACAATTATCTACACTAAATTATATGCTCACTAAACGTGTTTCAACAATAACTGCTTAATTTTATATGGGTAAAACATATCCAGAAATTTCTTTTAAAACACATCTTTTATATTCCACTGTAAAGAATGGGAAAAAAAAAAAAAAAAAAAAAAAACGATAGCCATTTCTTCGTTTCCAAGCATTATCTCCAGAGGGCACCCTAATACTGCTCTGGTACAGCATGTTCCTATCGTGAACAAATTTTGTTGAAATGAAAACACAACTGTTGCAGCTTTTCAAAGTTAAATCGGCCCTTTTCCCCCTCCAAAAGTCATGGACTGCAGTACATTAGCAGGCTGGCCTTAAGACTGGCCTGTGAGATTAAGTTTATGAAATACTTTGCATAAAGGAGCAACAGCTGCGCTGTTTGCTTTCCTTTTCGCCCTTTTCTAACAGCTCATACATTTGAGATCGCATCCCGTTTCACCACTATTAAGATATAAGGTAAGGAGGAGGGGGGAATCGAACTGTAATTTTGAAAATCGTGTATAAAATATGAAAAATGCTATTACATATTTTTCAAGCACGATGTTGTAACTAGTTTATTGTACTGAAGATTACAGTTTCAGGCCAACTAGTATCCTTTATTAATATTTATTGTTTATATTCTTGGCTGGAAATAATCCAATTTGTCTGCCAGTGCCGGATGATTCGGGTTGCCCATGTAAGTGAATTGGATTAGCAAGTACAATAATAAAGTGGCAACTACAGTTTAGTTTAGAACAGTGCTTAGCACTCTTTAATGTTATGTGGAATTATTTATTTCATTTTAAATATTTTCCATTGTTATTCGTTTTTTTCCTTTGTTACTACACAAATTTCATAGTATCACCATTGATTGGCACTAGATCCGGTTCACTTATCAATTTATATAATGTCATAATGCTTAAACTGACAGATTTTAAATTTGTTTTCTTCCTCTTCAATTTCTCCTTCTTGATCTTCTATCTCTATTTACTTCTCCATGTGGTCTTCAATCCCATTTGAAGAGTATATTATTTTCTTTCTTGCACTCTCCCTGAAAATTACGTACATCTAACTTTTTTTTTCTCTTGACCAGCTTTTACCTCCTATTTTTTCCACCGCCAAAATATTTTCAGGTTAAGTCAAAATACGGCTTGCTGATTTGATCTTCCTTTGTTTCAGACTTTCTTCACTTTTATTGGCGCAGAAAGTATCCCAGGGAAAGATGATGACGGACTATCGCCGACATTTCCACTGCAGAGAGATGCAAGATTCTCAATAATGCCCAGTAAGTACTCGTATTTTTGCACAAAACTTTCATTAAATCAGGTAAATCCTGCAGGATATAAAACAGCATCTGGAAGAAAGAACTAATTTGTACAAACTGCCCGCCTATGTAAAAATTATTAAAGTTTTAAATTAGCAACAATGACGAAAAAAATATTTGCAGCCACACATTATTTGTATGTCCTTCACAATATCGCCAAATTTTTCACCACAGAAAGTTTTCCATACGCTTATCTCCAATTCATCTAGCACAAACAATTTCATTACATTCCGTAATATGGTAATACTTTTTCGTAACTTATGTCATATCTAGGACAAAAACTAACTTAATTAATTCCTATAAAGTCATCAGCGTTACCCAAAAAAAAGGCCAACAACATTTAAAATAAATTGGCATTACAAATTTTGAAAGTATATGTTTAATCCAAGAGGTTTATCTTTCTGCTTTAGCATGAATATTTCAAGATGATTCCTTTAAATAATAGTATTGAAGCTATATTTATGGATTTTAATTTATAAGTCTATTAATGCTTTGTTTTTCTAAATGTATGATGCTGTGAACGATGATGTAAGTAATCATATCTGAACTTTTGAGATTAGAGACAAAAAAGTATATTCATCTCCTTTTAATACCTCATATAATGTAGTAAAAAAAATATGAAACATGAAAAAGTAGTAAGCACGGCGCAGAAAATATATGCACAAAGAACTTGCGAGTATTGAAAAGACTTTATATTTAAGTATATTGAGAGTGGAAAAGAACAACATAAAACGGTTCGATATGGATCAACGTCATTTTTACGTTGTGATGTGAAACGAGTTCATAGATAGATAAATGTAAATCAGTGCCATTGGTGGAGGCGCGGTCATAAGCAAACAGCACCTCAGTCTAACCATAAGTCAGCACTGCCAGTGTGCATTCTGAGAATTATAGTAGGTTAAGCTTTATGAACAATTACTTCACTTAACTTCAAAATTAATTATTTAGACCCACTGAAGTAATACTCTGTATTTTACAGAATAAATTATTTGTTTGATTAAGTTATTGTGTTCTCAGTCTTTTTGATCATTCATAAATATATTTGTAGTTCTGGAGTCAACCCTTGCAGCACCACAACGAAGCGTTCAAGAATAATGAGTAATATTCTTGAGGTGAATATTTTTCGACTTCCTTTTTACTCGTAAATTATACACATAATTTTCCACACACTACATTTTTCATTCTGGACGAATTTTAGTAGGTATATTACATTACCACCAATAACACTTTCTTCATAAGTATAAAAACAGGCACTGAAAGCTAACTATCATCTATAACGGTGGATATGCAGTTATACAAAAAAATCGCACGTTGTGTACGCCAGCTTTCTGCGTTTTTTTTTTTATTTGAAAATTATCAACAGTACGCATTTCTATTAGAATTTTTTCTATAATTTAATAATTAACACTAAGATATAAGATTAAAAATATCAAAAGTAGTAATTTTATTTCAACCCTCGGAAAATATGACTACCGTTTTGAAATAATGTGATGCTAGATTTTCATAGTCACCAAGAAAAATAAAATAAAGATTTTTGTGATATATAACTAAAGATGTATTTGCAACAGGGATAAATGTCACATTTTTAGACTTAATAAAATGTTTACAGCTGTATTTAATTGAAAAATTTTTAAGGTACATTTCAAATTCATTCCTTCATACTAGAAACAGGATATTCCAAAATGTCTCATTTTTCTACTTAAATTGGTATGAGATGTTGATAGTTTGCTTCATTCAACTCATAATTTTAATATTTGTTCTAAAATTTATGAAATAAAAAATGAGGAGTATTATTTCTTTAAATATATGACAATAATTATATCACTTTTTTTTCTGAGGAAGGAACATGTGCTGCTCTGAGAAGCTCCAAATGCAATCTAGTTAAATCCTGGCTCTGATAATTTTGTCTTTTATATATTCATAACTTTATTTTGAAGTAATACTAAGATTGTAACACTTGTAATAATAAAAATGTAAAATGACATTCCTGGGAATTATCTATTATATACCTTAACCTGAAAATGTCCTGAAATATCAAGAGTTTGTAGCGCTATTAGGAATTGAAATAATGCGGAGATTGGTTCGAACGGTGAGGTGCATACAGAAGCTGGTGAATGGCAATTGCTTTGACCTGTATTTGTGAGAATACTAGTCTCTATATTCTTATAAATCAACTCGCCACCTCCCTTGCATATTTCTGATACCTACATGTGTGTGCTTCTTGTAAGTAGTTCGCCTATGAAAGGTTTCTGCCAAGGAGAAAACATTTGCAAGCCAGGTTTCAAATCAAATTATAAATAATTATTGTACCTGTTAAGTTCATTACAGAAGAAAATGAAGGTACAGTTATACATTCAGTGTGTAATACCCTCGAGTTCTATTTCGGCACTTTCATTAGTAATTACACGTTAAGAAACTTAACGTGACAAACTACGTGCTTCCATTGGTTTCTATGTCTCTGCACTTCTGAATTCGTTAGCAGTGGCTAACGGCTTTTGCACCATACATCGCAGAAAGTATAAACAAAAAGTGCAAATTGAAGCTTAAAAAAAAACAAAAACAAATAACATGGGAGGAGCTTATTTTTTGCGTCGCCGGAAGAGGAGGAGCTGTAGGTTTCGAGGCGCGGCTTAAACCCTGCTCGCTCGCACACAAGAAATTTGTCCGTTTTATTATGTACAACTCACGAAGTGGGTGAGTTAAGGTGTAACACACACGCAAGCGCCATCTTACAAGGCCACTCTCTTTAGCCAGCTAAGCGAAGCGTTAAATTTCTTTATTCTTGTGCTATGCAAGTCACTCTACATACACGAAAGGAATCTTACTGCAGACCTGTGTTCATATATGTATCACACGTTGGTTGACAAATGCTTTGCTAATCAATTAAATAGTGCTAATTTATTAATATATGGAACATGAAGAATGCCTTTTGTGGAGTGTTTGACCTATGTCGTTAAAATGTGAATGTGCTCCAGATTTATATGCGCTTACAAATGTCAGCATCACACAGTGAGATAATTATGAGCAGTTAATTTATCTTTTAAGCAATTAAAGGCGGGGCTAAGATACAAGCGATATGAGTAGTTTACAATATTACTTTTTAGTATTTAGCTATTCTTAAAGGGGAACCACAAAAAGATTCCCTTTGATCTTATAATGTACGGATTTTGTTTGCAAATTCAGCAATTTGCTGGAATCTAATTTCCATTTTATTTAAAAAAAATCTCTCATATTCTTATTTCTGTATTTAACCCCTTCCATTTTGTAAAATTTGAATAGATGCGTAATAAATTGATTACTGCATCTTTGAAGTCATCAGTATGATGTGTATTTAAAAATAAACAAGATTGACAGTGAACCAGCGTCAAAGAAAACTGAATAACAGTTGTTAATGCACCTTACTAAACCATACACAGTTAGCCAAACAAATTTGCGTTTGTGTATTCTAAAGTGTACTTACACAAGATAAACAGAAATAGCTACTAGCCGTTGTATTGGCGTTCACATACTAAGTGCATATAAATAATTTGTTTTACTGTGCCATTCTTATTTGTTTTCATTATTATTTCGCGTACTCTAAGAACAAAATATTTTTACCAAAAAGTTTATCGAAGTAGAAATAAATGTACATATGTTTTGTCATTATAAGTATATTCTTGAATTTCATAGAAAAACAAAAGGCCGAAACCAGAAGAGTCATTCAAACAACTAGATCATGATTTTTCGCCAATGAGCTCTTTGTATCAAATCTCATGGATCTCATTTTATCAAAGAATTTCTCTAGTATGTTGAAGTAAAAATAAGGCTGTAAAACCAATTCAAACATAATCATTGGAATTATTCATGACCATCTTAAAATGCTTTTACCATTTAATTAAATAACCGGTATCTTTGCGGAAATCTTTATATTCCGTGAAAGATTTAGTGTTTGTATCTTTATAACATCGTGAGAAACAGACAGAGTTTCCTCTTATTATTATCTACATTTAATTAGTTACTGGCAATGTTATAACAGATTGTACACGAGTGGTTCGTGAGATTCGTCAACATTTGCACTTCGTTTGGAGATCTATATATAAGATTACAACTTTACCACTGATATATTATAGTGGTTAATTACAGAATAAATTTGATACCTTCAATACCCTTAAAATTAGGGATATATTTTTAAAGAGGAAAGATGCAATATACATGGGTCGAAATATGTTGAAAATTATTTATTAATTTACTCAATTATATACCAAAAATGAAAATATTTTGTTACGTTAGTAATAGTGAACAGAAAAGAAAACTAATAGCCTTTTACCCATTAATTCCAGAAATATATATTTTTGCAAAATTAAGAAAAACGGAAACAAAAATATTAATCTAAACAAGAATGAGAAAATCACTTCTACTATAGAATGAAATTATGAGTTAATTCCACCAACATAATATGGCAATAGTTTAACGAAGAAAATATTAAAAGTAATTCAGTAATTTTTTTCAAACTTTTGCAATTTGAACTTGATTTGATAAAAATTAAAAGACCATATTCCTGTATATCTCAATAATGAAAGAAAGTTGTAGATAAAGAAGAAAGAATGTGCTTATTCAAAATATATGTACACTTCAGTTATTAAAATAGTTAAGTATAACATGAAATCAATAAAGCTAAAACAAAAAGAACATAGGCCTATGTGTTAACAGAATTTTTGCCGTAGTACAATATGATAATTATAGGAGCCACACTATAGCATGGGAAAGTAAGACATATTTATCAATAGATAGATACAGGAGTATAGCTATTTTGCATTTAAGAAATTGACCATTTAAAATACCATAAAGACACACATTTTGTATAAGCGCTATTCAGAAATGAAATAGAAACTATTTTAGCACATCTCAAACTGTAGTACGTGGACCATATTAGTGGTCCTTTAAAATCTAGAGTGAACACAGACCGCCACGGGTGGCTAGGGTCGTTAAGTCGCGGACTCGTGAGCAGGAGGTCTGGGTTCGAATACCGCCAGGACCGTCCTCCCTGACTGAGGTTTATTCCAGGTTTTCCTCATAAATGGCAAATGCCGGGGAGGTACCCTAAACTAGGGCCTGAATCGATTCCTTCCATAAAAATTAAATTCTTTCCCAATATATCATTTCATCTCATGTATCATCACTGTCCATCGCCTGTGGTGCCCCAGTAGTAAAAACGGGAGTTAAACACAGTTCATTCATTAGACTGAACATGCATTTGGCAAAATTAGACATTAATCTGAGAAAGAAGGGGAGAGAGAGAGAAACCAAATTCAAAGAAATTGCCGATCACACTGCATAGATGAGAACCAAAATGAAAGTAATTCCTCTGCGAAAGTTTTTTTTTTCGTGAAAAATTTTGTTGAGCACGTTTGTGGATTTAAAAAGAAATACGGAACAACTGTACAAGTGTTAGCAGACTCATGTGTTTTATTTCATTAATAAAGTAACTCCACTTTTATTTAATTTTCTTAGTTAATAATAAAGAGTGATGCAATTTATTTTCTAAAACATAAATGGTTTATAACCTTATACACATTATTACAAATACCCTTAACATTTATCCGTTATTAAAAACAAATATGTATTTCATTTTAGTTACTAAATCTACAAAAAAAATGGAGCGAGTTGTATATTAATGCTGTTTTAAAATAAAAACATAATAAAATATAAAATATATACATATTCTATATTTTATATATTATATAAACATGGATATTTGATAGAAATACTTAAAAACAGTTATTATTATTATTATTATTATTATTATTATTATTATTATTATTATTATTATTATTTGAGAACTTTTTTTAACATTTCTGATTACTAGCGTCCCATTCAATTTTGGGCGTGAAACGGCAGACAAATGTTCCTCAGGGGCCTCTTCTTTCAAGCTTCAGGATCTTTAATGTACGGTAAATCTACACTACGAGACCCATGACTTTACTTTCCTTCCGAAGGAAGCCATTCTTACGATTGGTACGCCCGAAAAATATCCATCGATCCTGGCAGGGTTTGAACCCGCGACCTTGGTTCTACGAGGCCAGTATGGTTACCAATAGACCGCCAGGAGCGAATTGAACTAAGTATAGCAGGTAGGTGGTCCATGAAACCTTTAAAAAAGTTAATCATACTAGAAAATTATTGGACAAACGCTGCCATAAAAATATTTTAACACTAAAAAGGTTCAGAAACATTTATTGTCTCGGGGAAAATGTTTAACAGCGCTGTTACTTGGTAACGAAGAGTACAACATGATTTGAAATGCTCCAAGAACTAAATAGTATAAGTTACTATATAATATATACATATATATTTTTAAGTATTGTATCCTATATTATATAAACATGAATATTTGATAAAACTACTTTAAATTATTATTATTATTATTATTATTATTATTATTATTATTATTATTATTATTATTATTATTATATATCAAGTGCTGATAACTTATTCACGCTGAAAAAGCTCCTAACAAAACAAAAATAAGTTAATTTAACATCATCACATACCAACTTTTAAATGTTATGATTTAATAAGTCACGATTTTTTTTTGTGAAAATGTTAAATAACATATTTCCCGCCCACATTTAATGAAAAATAATCAATGTTTACACATAAGAAAAAATATTAGAACGAACAAACGACTAACACAGGGATTTAGTTCGATCCAGCTCTGATTTATAAGATATAAAAATTGTGTCATAATCTTTTTAAATGTGTTTTAAAGCTGTTATGTTAAATCCTCACCGGAGAAATAAACTAGAAAGAGCAGTTTGCCAACAAAACAAAATGAGAATAAAAATTGCTGCAAGAAAAAGAAGAAGAAAAATAGAAATATAATTCCAAGGAAAAAGAAAAGCATTGAAATTGAAAGTGATTTCATAATTACATAAGAAAATCACTTGTGATATCATTTATAGACTCCTTATATTTTGAATGATTTACTGCACACTAAGGTAGCTTTAAAAATTATACGATGTAAATACAAATAATGTTTTATTCAACAATAGACCTAAACATTTTACTTGACGGAAATGAGGCTTGGGCTATAAGGAAATGATAAAGAATATTGAGAGTCGTTTGCGATTTATGGTAACAAATTAAAACAGCTGTTACTTATGAAAAACCTTGCCTGTACCAACAGTAATGATCTATGTAGTGGCCTTGAGCGTGAGCTATTGCTCAGCATTGCCAAAATACAGTGGTGTTCATTTTACTCCATTCCTTCTGGCAGAGATTCCAGAGACGAGGTCTTCTATTTCCAAGGAACTTTTCCAATAACCCAAATACTAGAAAGCTATCCATCTCATGAGTTAATAGGGATGTCGTTGTAAGGGAAGAAAAGTGTACACGTATCCTCCAAAAATAACGAGTTGAAGCAGAAGAATGGCTTGAAGCCATATCCTGATGCAGCCAGACCTGCTATTTTAGGTTCCATTCCCGGTTGATAATGGTGTTTACTGTTGTAACTAAGATAGCAAATTTCAATGAAATGATTCTCCATGTTGCTGAATTCAGGCCAGAGACAAGGACTTTAATCTTCCGAATTATTTTGGGAGTTAGGCTGGCGGCTCATCATGCACTTGCCTATTTCTTCTCCTCTGGAATAAGTTCTATTTTGGCCTTCCCTTTATTGAAGCTCGTGAGATGCTTTCTCTTGATCCCTTTGCTCTGCTTAATAATGTCGGAATAATATTAATTTGCTTTGAAAAGGCACTAATGCCTTTCCAGAACGATTATATTTCCAGTGCCATTTAACGAGACAGGCACAAGAATACACTACAATACACCAGTACACCAACTGCATATTGATCAGTCTACTGAAGTTACATTCGC
The DNA here is from genome assembly GCA_030762175.1 of Metallyticus violacea. NCBI lineage: Eukaryota > Metazoa > Arthropoda > Insecta > Mantodea > Metallyticidae > Metallyticus > Metallyticus violacea. The sequence goes on along the minus strand of CM060846.1, from coordinate 282,668,843 downwards.
TTCAGTAGGTTGAACTGTCTAAACTTGTTAGCATAGATCACAAACCATCCTTCGTATGCAAACAGCAGAAAAGATATAGAATTAAGAAAAATACCTTGCAAATGCACGAAATCCTTGGAGGCATATTCCTCATTTGATTTCACCCTCTCAGGCGAATATATCTCCCATGCATGTATGAGATTAACATTAAACTACTCGTAAAATGAAATGAAAATTCAGCCAGTACTAAAGTATTATCATTTGGTTTTTTTCTCTCTCCTTTACCATGGCCAGAATTACACCACCGTCTATATTTATTTGCCAGAAGTGCAAATATGGCAACACCAGGATGTAATGTGCAATACTGATATTTCTTTATGAAGAAATGTTGCAAGAGCTCATTGGTAGCTTTTAGAATGGGAAGGAAATAATAAGGTGTAAACTATCAAGAAGAAATAAAATGACCGAATGAGTGAGAAACTTCCTTTATTTGGTGTAAATAGCACGAGTAATAGAAATTTGAAAGTGTAATAGATGAAGGTGCATCAATATTTTATTGATACAATTTGGATACATAAATTCATGAATATTATAAATAAAATGTGAAACATGTGTAAGGTCAGTTTTAACAAGTGGTGATGGAAGTAAAGGACACAAGAGAGTAACTGAAATAATAAATAGCCAAACTGGCAAAATACCAGCTCATAAAAATATGAATAACAATTGATCCCATCCTTGCGCATGTCTGATGCATACTATTAGCCTCTTTCAGCGCGAGAAAAGTATACTTCATATAGACATTTAATATAATATGTGAATAAAATATAATGATAGCAACATTTTAATTGTCATTTATCCCTTCAAAATGAATTTAAAATCCACTAATTAACAACGCTACGGTAATGGTAACTTTAGGTAACGTTTGTTCCACGATTTCCTACTGAGAAATTCATGAACCATTTATTTAAAAGAGGAAACTATGCGGAATGGCTGAGTGAATTTAATTTATAATTAGTATTTTATATATAAATGTTATGGGCGGTCTAAAATGGTGTATGATACACATGTTAAACCACTTAGAACAATTTTATTATAAATAACTATTTTATACTACTACTATATCATAATATGACTATTTCCTACCAGATTTTAGAATTTAAAGTAGTAGTTTTGAGGTACTGGAACAAATCAACTGAAGTTAAGTACGGCAAAGCAACTATGCAACACTATTTTCCCGCATTACTTTGCCAATTTTAAATTAAATCAAAATGGCATGTTCTACAATTTTAATTAAACAAATTTAGAAAACTGTTGAAACATACGATCACCTCCTTAGTATAGTGGTTAGCTTGCTGGTTGCTGGCAATGAAGTACCGAGTTTGATCCCCGGTAGCTCCTTGGAACTGCTCTAAGTTAAGGAGGTCTAGAAAGGAGCCCTCCCAGCCTCGTGAGGACAATTGGGAAGCTGCCTGATTAGAAATTTAGCGACCTCTGATAAGTTGCCGTGTGATGGTTAACGACGGAATGTGGGGTTCTCACCATATGCACTGCTGTAATAGTCTACTAGTGATGTCGCAAGACGGAGTTAGAGAACGCAGCGGTCGCTGTCGTATGCCAAAAGCCTGTAGAGGCTAAAAATGCCCTGAGGAGTAATTTGAACAATACAAAATGATTTTTTGTTTACATTTATGTTAACAGTACAAGGTATACGGTTCTTTCTGCCTCAAACTCTGAACAATTACATGTTCTGATATCATTTCAAATTAGGGAACAAGTTGCTCTGTACGCTTTGCGCTGCTTAGCGATTACGGATGTAGTAACTATCAATTCTTGGTCACTATTTTCGGCAATTTACATAATAATTTACGATGATTTTCACAATCTACAACTTGAAAATTGAAATAAAAGCTGCAAATACCCACTAACGTCATTTATCTCACCATACAAAAATGTTTAAAAGCATTCCTCAAATTTGAGTTTTCTAGCAGTATGGGATTTTAAGGGATATATTATAATACAATCTATTGTGTGCTTTATATATTAAAATTATGGTAGTATAAAATATACAGATGCTAGAAGACGCATTTGCTCGCGTAATATGCGCCAACAAAGCACACCGAAAGTAAAATTAGTGTCTTTCAACATTTGTATTGCTCTATTAATCACTTTTCTAGTCCACACTATTAGTTACGCATTTATTGAAAAAAGTAATGTGCTTTATATCCTAAAGCAATGAAACAGCATTTTCCACTTCTCTTACTCTTTGAATATTCTCTTATGTTTATGTATGTCTATGGTACCTATAATAACAATAATTCAAATGGAGTACCGCTGTTTACCAGTTGCTTTTTGCTCGGAGGTGAAAACTTTCCGTCTTCCACACCGTTATGCGTAATTATTAGATTTTCATAATATCGCTAAATTTTTTTTCGAGGTGTTAATTCACCCGAAAGGTTGTGCACAATATGTATGATTTTAATGATTTTTTATATTTTATAGCATTATTCTTGCTATGAGAACAGCTGTTCATTGTGTTCAGTAAAGCAACCTATATTTCAATCTAACACATCTTTTAAAATAAAACACTATCTTTAGTTAAATACGCATTACTGCCGAAAGCAGAAACAAGATGCCGCAAAAAAAAAAGTTTTTTATTTTGTTTTATCTTGAGAGACTCGAGCACTACAGTGACTTCCATCTACTATGTAGCCAAAGAGCTGATAGGAAAGGGAACAAGATTAAAAGCAGCTTTTACGTAGGTAATATTGAGTTCAGAGAAGTTCCCACATTTTGTTTCACGTGCTGATCAAAGGAAAATTGATGCATGATGCTTTCATTGGCCGAAGTAATATTCATGGCGTTATGGACATCACGTCATTTCTTCGAGTACTCTATAAAGCACATCGTAAATTTTTTTCAAAGAGGATAATCTACTAATAAACATACGAAGAAACAAATGCATTTTTAAAAATTAAAACTAGGTTTTAAATAGTGGATATATCTAAAACATTAAAACTATATTAATTAATTTCAATTCATTATTAATCTGATTTTATTTTACATTATGTTTTGAATTATTTTAAAAATATAATTCGTCAATTGCACAGTCCGAATCTCCAATAGTACCAAATTACTGTTATTTGGAAGATTGCTACCAAAGCAAATACCATTTTTCTAATCCTGGATGAATCTTCCACTGGCTCACAAAAATATTTGCACTAAAACTTTTTGACCCAATGTTTCTTATTTCTCATCAATGAACCGTGAGAGCCACCTTAAACAAATTAAAAGAACGAACTTTTTGCCCCTAGAAATGTTAAATTTCATTTGGAAAGTCCGTCGCGTCAAAGAAGAGAAATGAAGTTAAGAAAGAAAAGATGGCAGTATCTACCCCATATTTTATTCAAGTATATTAATTTTGTCACAATATTAATTTATAAATTTGAGCAGAAAATATATTTTGTGTTGCATATAAAATATCTTAGAATTAAACATTTAAAACATTTCAAGTGGCCTGTATTTTTACTCAAAAAATATTTTCAAAGCACCGAAAATACGAGAATACATGCATAATATATTCATATATCTGATGAAATTATGTGTATCATAAGGACACTGTACAGGCGTTGTGTACAAATGACCTAGAACAAGTTTAAAAAAGTATAGAGGAAATATGTAACAAGGTCACAGCAGTTAATGCAAAACAGAAAGAAAACGTCGCAGAGAGATGGATTTGCACACAAGTAAAATAAATTAGAAAATATATTTCTGTGTCGTGCAAACAAGGAACAGCTTTTGAAGAGAAAAGGTGCAGATGAAGATCAACTGAGACGTTGATAAAAGCCGTAGTAAATATTTTATATATATACAGAAATAAAAGTTTACAAAATTGCATAGAAATAAAGTTTTGATCCTATATAGCGTGCTGTCACCGAGTGCTGTTAAATAAACTGGAATTAGAGGATGAATATGCAAACATTGTAGCAGTATATAAGTATTCCCCGGTCAGCAGAGAGTATCTGCGTTCTTGCTCCAACATGAATCTTGCTTTCATCTCGAATCTGCGAGATTTTCCTTCCCACTCTTACCGCTAGGTAGTGCCTTAGTTTCCTGCTCATTTTCTTTATCGCTGCATGGTAGTGTGTTCTCGTCTTTAGTGTAACTAAAACTACTTGTAAACTCCAGGCTTGTCCTCGCTCGAGGCTATCGTCTGGCTTGGTGGGAACTTGTGTTCCATCGACCTGTGACAATACCTTTCAGCAAGCTTACCAACATAATTCTCCTTTGGAATTTTGTAAATTTGGAGCTTAACTCATTTTCTGTGATAAGAGCGGTAACCTGGGTGATTGATTAATTATTTATAGTATGTACAATTTAATTTACATTTTATCTTTTTACTGTCTCACAGTAACGTTTACATTATATATGTGTGAAGGCTTTCAGCCTGGTTTACTGTTATGCTTAATACTTGAGCTATTTTCTTCATGGCTTCTTCCACCTTTGTTTGGTTATATGGAGAATATTCATAAGGGAATTTTATATTTTAAATATTCGTTGTTAACACAATGATTATTCCGAGTTGTTTATATAAGCTGTGATTGGCGAATATTTAAATTATACTTCATCCATTAGGAATTTAAATTTTAAAACTGTGATGCAAGAGTATATTTTGGAATAGTGAGTATTTGATTTATACACAAATGATTTATCTTGAAGTTGATGATTAATAATATTCCATTTAATTGTTTTATATGTTGTCTGTTAAATTATATTATAGCTAAGCAGCGCTTACCATGCATGTTGCTGCATCGGTGACAAAAAGCAGCACGTCGACTAGTCGATTTTTCTCTGGTCGGAGTAGGTGTATGGAATGATGGAACAGTCGACAGATTGTTGAATGGTTACCTGTTTCCAAAAGTTCAGTGTTCAGCAGAAATAGTTGACAAGGCCTGTTGATTTCCATAGTCCCCCCAAAGACGTGGGCTAAGGAATGCCTTCAATGTAACTGTTTCATCAATAGAGATAAAGAGCTTATTTGATTTCTTTGTCTAACTGGTCTTACGATGTCCTCATAGCACTGAGGAATATAATTTCCTCTTAAAGTCGTCTCATTGGGAACTGATTGGCTTGTGTAGCGTTGCAGGAAATTCCAAGTTTTGCGCATATTCTCTGAAACTAGAACGTCGCATAGTTCATTGAAAAACGCTGCAGATTTTCTGCTACTTGCTGCAGCTTCTGTAAACAGTAACAGTGCTGCCGTTTTCTTTTTGGCACCATTCTCGAGGGCGTGTATGTATTTGTTGCGTTTGAATGCTGTTGTGAATACCTTCCCTGCTGCCACTTTAACTCATCAAACCTTGCACAATAATATCAAACCATAGTCGCAAACTAGTCTTCGCCAAATTTAAACCAATTGCTTAAATGATACTCTTTATGCCATTTTAGAGCGCAACTGAACTGCAACCAAAACGAACTTCTCTGCACGAGCTGATTCACAGGCCACCGAGGCTTGCTATTTGCCTGAAAGGGGGGGGGGGGGTGTACAATAGCTGTCCTGGAATGCAGTAAACCGCAGTCCCCTGTAGCTGTTTAAGCCACACTTCCTGGAAGGTTACTAGGCAAAGTTGTGAACTTAAGTCGGGCCCAACACCTTTTCCTACTACTGCAGTTATTTCAAGATTAAAGCATGACTCATTTAAATGTCATCTTAGCTTTCTTTTAGTGAGAAAGACAACAGTACTGCAGAATAGAAAAAGAAACGTAATTAAATCTAAAATAACTAATTAAACTTCGCTAAAAATAAAACAATAAACACAACAATAATTTATTAAAACTAAATTTTTCCCTAAATAGAAAAAGGTTGTCAAATTACAAAAATTTACATTATAGTGCTCATTTTACATCCACGATCAGAATTTGCATATATATTAGCATTGCCTATGACATTTTAGATAGATCAAATTAATATTCGGGCATTGCTTATAACTAAAGCCTTGTAGTACGGAGTGTACATGAATACCAGTCAAGCCGCGCTTTTTCCTATATTTATGATATGAATCCTTTAATTGCACATTCTTGCAATATGTTCATACTTGTGATAAGACTGATTTGATTTATTTATGGACGCTCTTTAACAGCTCAGGTTGATATAATACGAAATACCTGTGTCCTAAAATAATGCTATGGAGTATTCTTGACACGAATATTGCAAAAGAAGAGCATCGACGGAGGTTCTAATGGCGAAAACGTTAAAATAATTGCACAAGTATGGATAGTTATCATTAGTGGTAGTGATGAGAATAATGATGATGATGATGATGATGATAATAATAATAATAATAATAATAATAATAATAATAATAATAATAATAATAATAATAATAATAATAATAATAATAATAATAATAATAATAATAATAATAATAATAATAGCGGTAGTACTGTATAAATACTGAATCTGATAATAAAATTTCTCCATTCTAGGAAAAGAAGAAAGGGTTCATCTCCTTCAAGAAGAATGAGAAGAAATTGAAGGGGACAGCATGTGCTTCTGTACTAAAGCTTCCGAGAAACTTCTCCTTTCCTCTCTTGCGTGGTATGGACGATTCCCTGTAATCCTCTTCACCGCGAAAGAAGAGGCCACTCCATTACGTCACAGCTCTCACTGAAGAGACCTGTTGTAAAGTCTAACGCTCTGAGACCAAATAAAATCAGCGAGATAAATTCCACGAAGCTCCGAGTATCTCTCTGGTGGTAAGAGGGTATGTTTCCCACAATATTCAATTTCAAAATGAGCCGGTGGTGAAATCTGTAGCAAGCTGGCAAATGTTTATATATCACTTTTATTTAAAAAAAAAAAGTTGTTTATCCTACATGTGACTGTCAGCGAGATATATAAGATGGAAAACGTTTATTAGTTACTATTCCACAGATTTGTCAATATCAGCGATGACATTTCCTTATATGTAAATCTTTGTTTCATTTTGAAGATGTCAGACTCAGGTATGTGAAAATAAGTAAATGCGCCATTGAAACTACCAATGATTTACAAATATAGACTGTACGTATTAATATAGCTAATTTTGGCATATCATAGTTACCTTTACAGTAATTTAAAGGTGGTAGAACATAATTTATACACTGCTGTGGTCTGGGATATTTTGAAATTTGATTTTGGTAAACTGTGAATTGTTTCAATTGAATTCTTTTTGTAACAATATTGTTTGACTTAAATATTAAATGTTTTTTTGGAATTATAAAATGTATGTGCATAACATATTAATGTAACTGTGTGACAAGTGTACTATAAAGTTTCTAAGTTGGAGTTTCTTATGATCCATAAATGGAAAAAAAAATTCGGTAGTGGAAAAACCAAAGCAGTCTCAAAATGGAGGAACAAAAATGATGTCTGAACAAGTTTTAACTCTCAAATCAGCACAAAAACAACATATTGTATGTGTATTTGTTAATCTTGAAACTTGAGAGTTATTTTGTTTATAACGTAAAATATATGAATGCAATTTCTACAATATAACCTTAAATCAGATTATTAGTATTCAGGTAAATATAAAGTACACATTATTTTTAGGTTTCAAAAGTATGATTCTCGAATAACATGTAACCGGCAATGATAATTCAATGATTCACCATATTACTATTAGAAAGTTCATATGGGGAAAGGCAAAATCAATTGAATGATTATTTCAAATATAATAGCACACAAAACATTTTCAGCTATTAGAATATTTTTATTTGTGTATTTACTTTGGCATTGCTTATTTTCCTCTTACAGCGTTACCAGCGTTACCAAACGAGACTTCTACTTTAGGGATTTGTTGTTTATTTATTTTCTTTACGGACGCCATTTAACATCTCAGGTGATCAGCATCCCATTTAATTCAGGGCGCGAAACGGCCGACAAATTTTGCTCAGAGGCTTCTTCTTTCAGTCTTGAGGTTCTTTTCTTTTTTGTGCTTTAAATGTACGACATGGAACCCGCGGCTTTACTTCCCTTCAAAAGGAAGCCAAACTTAGGATTTTACGCCCGAAAAAATACAACGACCCATTGACAGTGGCCGGGATCGAAGCCACTATCTTCGGTCTACGAGGCAAGTATGACTAGACCACCAGGACCGACTCTCTCTCCTCTAGGGAGCGCCAGTATGAGGATATGGTCAAATGGTGGGTTTTGTGCTTTGAAGAAAATAATGAATGTGAAGAGAGTTATAACACGTTCAGACTCCTGGCTTTCATGTTTACTTTTGCTAGCATCTAAATATACGTGGAAAATGTTTATTAGGACTCACGAGGTTAGATTGGGGCACTGATCATATCAGAATTAAAACGGCCATAAAAGTGAAAGTATTACAACAGTGCTTCCTAGATATTTACTTCAAATAGTAAGAAAAAAATCAATTATTTTAAGTGAAAGAAATGCCATAAATTGATTTTCTTGCATATTCTCAGCTTCTCAATTATGTTGTGGCGAAAAGAAGCGTTGTTATTTTAAATGAATGAATGAATAGTGTTTAACGCCCGTTTTTGCTACAGAGGCACCACAGGCGATGGACACTGATGATACATGGGATGAATTGATATATTGGGAAAGGATTTATTTTTTTTAAGGAAGGAAGTTCCAGGCCTAAGTTTAGGGTACCTCCCAGGCATTTGCCATTTATGAGGACTGGGTAAAACCTGGAAAAAACCTCAGTCAGGAAGTACGGTCCTGGCGGTATTCCAACCCACGCCTCCCGCTCACGAGTTCGTGCCTTAACGACCTCGGCCACCCGTGGCGGGTTTTTGGTTATTTTAAGGGAGTAAATGCATAGTTAAACAAAAATGGTTAAGATACGTCCAATCAAAGGGATAATTTACTTCAAACATAGCCTGAACATTTTTGCATGTTTTAATCATTAGCAATTGATCTCCAATTGAATTTAGGGCAGTTTGTAACTGGAACAGTATATTTTTGATAGACAAATGACTTTATCGCCTGTTCTATTTTAACTTTTATAATGTAAAAGTAGACAAAACTTTATACGTCAGATGATTATTGTTTAAAGGGCGTAGAACTACTTAGGTCTTTAGCGCCCAAACACACTAAAAACTGATCCAAGAATAAAATATCTACACCCAAATCCAATGTAGAAAAGGGCATTAAGTACATTGGGCAGTAAAAATAAAAATCCCAAAGCAAAATAAGGTAAAATGATCAAAAACAAACAAAACTGGTAGTAAAACACAGCCGCAAGAGCGGAAAACATAACAGTCTAATAATGGTCTAAAATTATAACAATAAAGCCCCAAAACAAACAACAAGGGTATTTTTTTATGAACAACAAATAAAGACTGGTAGTAAAGCGCATCAGCAAGGGCTGAAAAACACAATAGTCTTACAATGGTCTAAAATGGTAACAATAAAACCCCAAAACAAATAACAAGGGCAATATGCACAACAAAGAATAAAGACTAAAACGCATCACAAAGAGCGGAACACACAACAATCTTAAAATAGTCCAAAAATGCCATCAAGAATAAAATAATATAACCTCACACCTTACTCCAAAATCCACAAACACGAATAAAACGGAGCACTCACTCAACAGCAACCTCATCATCTGCAAGTAAGTTCTCAATAGAGGAGGGCAAACTTAGAGAAAGTCTAAAAGCTGCTAGATGAGGGCATACAAGTAAAATGTGAAGCTCTGTAAAGGGATGGTCACAGCGAGGGCAAGCCCTAGCTGGTTGATCATTGAAAAGGTGACGGTGACTAAAACTGCAGTGTCCAATTCTCAAACGTGCTAAAATTACTTTTTCGCGACGAACTGAGCGAGAAGAAGTCGACCAGTTAAAAGGGGTGGATTTACAAGCTCGAAGCTTGTTACTAGGGATTATTTTCCACTCCTCGCGTCAGCGCCAGAGAACGCCTCTACGTAAAGAATGTTTAAAATCCCCGGAGTATATACGTTGCTCATATTCGACAGGGTCTAAAAGGGCGGATTTAGCTGCGACATCTGCGGCCTCGTTGCCTGGGAGTCCCACATGTCCAGGTACCCACTGCAGTGTTACCCTGGCGCCAGCGTTCAGAAGCGTAAAAAGTGCATCCTGGATTTTCTGTACAAGAGGGCGGTAGTTGTACAGGTGTTTAAAAGATAAAAGGGCACTCAGAGAATCGGAACAAGTAACACTGTACCCCAGGCGCTGTGCAGAAATAAATAAAATAGTCCGATAAATAGTATAAAGTTAAGCCATAAAAACTGATGTCGCAACTTCCAAGACCAAACGTAAATCCTAGCCCCATTAAAAACATAAGCACATCCTACTCTCGTGTAAGATTTCGAGTCGTCGGTATATATAAAATTCCTTCCAGTAAGAGAAGAGATGATCTCGCGAAAATGACTACGAATAACAGGAGATGCGGTCGAATACTTAGGACAGGACATAAGCCCAAGATGAACGGGGGCTTCTGCTAAGGGGGAGAAGTTTCCCCGGCTAAGAAAAAAGCAGGTAATTCGAAGTTCGACGTCCTTAACAGCTCCCGAAAACGAAAGCCAGCAGGCTTAGGAGTAAAAGACCGAGCAGGGTAAAATGCAGCGAGTGATAAATTAAAAAACGGCTCATTCGCGCGATGACCAGATTGAGCAGCTAACGACAAACATAAGAAGCAAGTAAAAGATTCCTACGATAAAACAACGGAGGTTTTCCAGACTCCGCACATAAACTTGACATAGGACTTGTTGGGAATGCTCCAATGGTGACACACATACCCCGGTGATGAATGGGGTTAAGGCGACGAAGAACGGAAGCTCACGTAGAGACATAAACATACAGTCATAATCCACTTTAGACCGGATTAGAGATCGGTAAAAACGTTAAAGAACAGTACGGTCAGCTCCCCAGGATGTGTCACTTAAAACACACAAAAGACAAAGAGAAGGTTCACACTTGCCTCTGAGTTGAGCAATATGCGATTACCAGCATAATTTCCTATCAAACACCACGCCAAGGAACCTAACTGCGAAAGTAAGAGCGTCTGGGCCAAGATATAGAGATGGTGGAGGATACTCCTTACGGCGCCAGAAATTCATGCAGATAGTCTTCTCTACTCGGAAACGGAACCCGTGATTTACACTCCAAGCGTAAAGGCGGTCGAGACAGCATTGGAGGCGACGTTCCAAAAGACAAGTTCTCCGAGAGGAAAGAAAGATGGCAAAATCGTCCACGAACAACGACGGTTGTATTCCTGGCGGTAAACACTCATTGATGGAATTGATAGCAATAGTCTGCAACTAAGTACCAAGCCCTGAGTTACATCGTTCTCTTGAATAAAAGTAGATGATAAAACTGATCCCACGCGAGCATTAAAAACCCGGTCTTTCATAAATTCCTTCATAAACACACACATACGACCACGTATATGCCATTCGTGAAGCGTTCGAAGGATACCGCTTCTTCAACAAGTATCATAGGCTTTCTCTAGATCAAAGAATATGGCGATCTTTTGGCACTTCTATACAAAACTGTCCATTATGTGGGTAGTTAGAGACACAAGATGGTCGACTGAGGATCGACGACACCGAAAACCATACTGAGCGTCCGTCAATAAGTGCCTCGATTCTAACCACCACATAAGCCGCCTGTTAATCATGCGTTCCATCATCTTGCAGACGCAACTGGTCAGGGAAATCGGATGGTAACTGGAAAGAAGGTGTAGGTGCTTTGCAGATTTCGGAAAGGGTATGACGGTGGCCATTCGTCAAGTGCTCGGAAATGTTCCATTGCACCAAACACAATTAAAAATCTGGAGCAAAGAAGCCTTGCCTTCCGCTGGCAAATGCTGCAGCATAGCAACATGAATGCCATCTGACCCTGGTGCGTAGTATCGAGAGTTCGTTAGGGCATGCTCCATTTCCCGGTCTGTAAAAGACCATTAAAGCACTCCTGGTTGTCGAAGGCAAAACAGAAGCCCTTTGACTCGACCTGTTCTTTAATTAAGCGAAAAGCAGGAAGTTAATTGGTGGAGCTCGAAACACCAGCGAAAGTGCGTACTAAAATATTGGCTATCTCAATCGGAGTAGTAAGCACTCGATTCGATATCCTGAGACCGGGTATAGGAGTAAATCTATGTTTGCCGGCAACGCAGCATAGCTGTTCCCAAACTACAAATGAAGGCCTTATGCGATTAAATGAGAAGGCAAAAGCAATCCAAGACGCCTTTTTGCTATTCTTAATAACTCAACGGCATTTGGCATGAAGTTGCTTGTAGTGAATCGTGTTTGCTGAAGTAGGGTGGCGACGCAAAACTCGTAGAGCACTTCGGCGTGCACGCAAAGCATCTCGCCATTCGTCGGTTCACCAAGGAACCGGAAAACGTCTGAGGTGGCAAGACGACCGGGAAATAGCCTGCTCTGCGGCATTAAGAATGACGTTTGGAAGTGCTCGATCACGACATCGATGGATGGAAATTTACACCCTGAAAATTTCGGCCATAGATCAAAAAATAGGCCAGTTCGACTTTTCAATAAGCCATCTTCGCGCGCGCTGAGAGTGTGCATGTGAAGAGAGTACTTGTATCTGACATGGAATGTGGTCACTAGAATATAAACCGGTGAGAACGTTCCAAGTAAAATGTACAGCATGTGAGGCAGAACAAAAGGATAAGTCCAAGTGTGAGTAACAATGAGTACTGTCAAAAATAAAAGTCGGTTGACCAGTGTTGAGCAGAATAAGAAGGTGGCGGTCTAGAAAGTCTGTCAACATGCGATCCCTTGCACACTCCATATGGGAACCCCATAGGAGATGGTGCGCATTAAAAACCCCCAAATGTAGGACAGGGGATGGTAGCTATGTCAGAGGATTATCCAGATCAATTATTGCGACAGTGGCTGTTGGAGGTAAATAAATAGTGCAGACAGAAACACTAAGGCCAGAGAAGTGAACTGTAGCTGCAGCAGCCAGTATAGAAATCTGGATGTTAACTGAAGTACTGTACACGTCATCTCGGATTAAAATTATAACTCCGCCATGCGCGGGAGTCCATCTGCGGGAGGAAGATCAAACCTCAACGAAGAGTAACCGCGTAAAGTGAAAGAATCTTGTGGGTGAAGTTTGGTCTCTTGGAGACACACAAGTGGAGAGTCAGTAGAGCGTAAAAGTAAATCCAGGTCAGGTCTTCGACTACGGGGACCTGGAATCGGTTGAATGTGGAAATAGGCTTTGACGGCGACCGCTTAGCGGGTTTGAGAGCTTTTCCTTTGCCCGGATTTCCTGGATATAGCGCTCCTCTCTAAAACGAGGGCAGTCGCGGGATGATGCCGGATGATCTCCGCGCCAGTTGACGCAGACTGGAGCGGATGTACATGTTCCTTCATTACTTACTTGACCGCAGGTTGCACAGATGGAGGTGGCACTTTGCAAGAAACGCGTGTATGGCCAAAGAGCTTGCACTGAAAATGCAACGGACTCGGTATATACGGATGCACTTCAATCACCTCGTAGCCCGTTTTGATTCTCTGCGGTAGTTCAACCTTGTTAAAAATGAGGAAAGGAATACCTGTAGGCTGTAATTCCCCCTCTTTCCTTGCCTGCACTCGATATACAGAAGTGATTCCTTGGTCTTCCAGATAACTCTGGATTTCCGGGTCAGACATACCGTCTAGTACGCTGGTGGTAACAACTCCTCGCGACGAATTCAAGGTCCTACGCTCTCAACACGCATCCGTGGGATAGCCGTGGAGTATCGTCGCCTTGAGCAGTGAGTTTGTTTGAGACAGCCCAAGTGTCTCCACCAAAAGAGAACCATTTTTCAGACGGGTACACGACTAAACGGGTCCAGCTATGGTATCAGCGCTCTTCTAGATCACAAATAGGTTTACTCTAGAAAAGGACTGACCTTCTCTGTTCTACTTATAACTGAGTAACGAGGATAGGAGTTCTCGATTACTTCTTTTATCTCCAATCGTTTACGTTTCATTTGAATAGGATTTATATCATGTACCATAGCGAGTTAATCCTCCACCATTGCAACTATCTCCGATAGTAGACTGCTTCCTGGGCGCCACCCCGGCTTACGTTACATGCTCTGGCTTGAACAAGGTAACCACAGGGTCACACCTTCCTTTGGGTTGACAAAAGGGACCCAATCACCTGCAGGAAGTTAACAGCTCATGCAATGGCCCCTCCCCGGGCCTGGAATTTACCACGGAACACGCTCCTGTCCTGCATGATAACCCAGTGCTGGGAGTTACGCCATTACCCAGTCACTTTTTACCGTGTCAAATACGGGGGCACCCACCAAACAAAGAACACGAAAGTAGGACAAATAAAATGATAAAAGAGGCGAAATAAAAATAAGTCAAACACTCTGAGCACGAACCTGAGGGAGCAGCTCGGGTGCCTCGGGGTCGCTACGCCCCGTATCCAAAAATTGCGCCCCTGAGGGGTTATACGTCAGAAAGTTCTGAAAAGCTGTATTAGCATTATCATCATAATTTAATTGAAACCTATGTATAATTTTTCAGTGATGTTTCAATTTATAATCAAATAAACTAGAATTGTTCGAAGAAAATGCGATTTTTCATAAAACATTAAACCTTAAAACATTTCTCTGTTAAATCGGAGAACGTGCAGATATTAACCTTTGTCATCTTGCTACGGAATTAATGGTTGAGTTTTTATTTTGAAGGTTAAAATGTACAAAGGGATCATAACGGGTATTTGAAAAACTCATTAATTCTGCTAGCAACATAACCAAAATAACACAAAGTGATTTCATTTCTTTTTTCTCGTTTGCTATTACTATTCGTAGATACTTTTAAACAGGTAAATATGTGAAAGTATATTTGGTTAATTCATATGATTTTCCAAGTATATTTGGAAAAAGGATTTTTTTAGCATTATGCAATGAGGTAATATGAGTATTGTTGTTCTGGTGCTGAAGTAATTTTTAGAGTAATCTATGAAAGTCATGAAGTGGATGTGCGACATGATCCTGGGGATTTTATCATAATAGAACTGGTTTCACGTTCTGTCACAATATTCTTTTTATCAATGTTGATTCTGTTCCTTTCAACTTGGCTATCTTCCCCAGCGTGGCGTATTATATAATTGTCTTCTGAAGCCGGGCCGTTCATAAGACGCAGCTATATTAATAGAATAAGAATGATTAAGATAAGATAATTATCGGTGTTTAGCGATATACAGGTATCCGACACTAGGCTCAGTTTGTATGCACTCTTGCCTTCCTTTTTTCTTTTACCGATAGGTAGCCTCATGCTTTCCTACTCCTTTTCCTTATTGATTCTACTTGGGCAGGTACTATTTGACTTTCTTCTTTGGTATAAGTAGCAAAGTTTGGACTCCGGGTTTGCCCTTGCTCGAGGCTATCGTCTGGCTGGTGGAAACTCGTGTTCCATTGTCCTGTAGCGACATTCTCCAGTAAGGCTTACCCACAATATTCTTTTATAAAATTTGGAGTCTAATCCATTTTTTTTATCACAGCAGTGACTGGGTGACTAATTTATTATTAATTGTATACTTTTCTTTACATTTACCATTTCACTGTCTTGCACTAAAGTTTTGACTAATTGTGTGTAAATTTATTCTTACAATGCTCAATATTGCAGCTGTTCTTAATGACTCTTCAAGTATAGTTTTGGTTAAAAGGGTAAGATTTTTAAGAGAATTGTCTACGTTAAATACTTGTCTTTAAGAGAGTATTTTATGTTACATATATCAGCTATAATGTACGTAAAATTCAATCATTGCTTAATCATTTGGAATTTAAATTAAGGTATGCAAATAGTTTATAATGAAGTTGAATATTAACAACATTCCATTAAATAGTTACATTATTATTTTGTGAGTGGTAAATTCTGTTGATACATTAAATATTTAATTTAACATTGAATCTGTCTGTCATACTTTATATTCAAAATCAGTCATACAAGAATCATTCACAGCAGATGTACTGTATTCTTCCTTACCCATTAAGCCTCTTGTTCACATTGATGCCTGAGGGTGTCATTAAGCTTAGTGAGAACTGACCTAACCTAACCAGACCATGATGATCTCAGGAGTAGCAGCAGCTATGAAAGCTAACCACTAGACCTTATGGCCATTATCTGTCATAATGATAATGTTATTTGTACAATTTATTTCCTGCCTTAACTTCGTTATGACCTATTTCGAACATACAGTAATAGAGGTATTTATTTGTAAAATTCTTATGTTAGTACATTTGATTTAAATGGAAAATACGAATATTCATAAATATTTACACGCTTTTATTACCAATGATTTTTGCCAGATTAGAGAGAGAGAGAGAGAGAGAGAGAGAGAGTGTGTGCATTAATTACAAATTACTGACAGAAAAGTATACCATTAACTTTTGGTTGCATTTCAAATCTTAGCAGTCCGTTAGTAGATATTTTGTTAAAAAAGTATGTCTTTTAAACCTGTATGAAATGCTTTTCTTAATTAAAAGCCTTAAAATAGAAAACTGAACAGTAAAGCTCCCTCGCGATAAGTTTGCGCTTGCATTCCGTTACTGTGGGGAAGAGAAAGTTATTTATTGATAAAGACCGAACATTCTGAGACTGCGCACAAGCTTACTGTGCAGCAATAATTATCATTTCTAAGAAAACATTAGCTCTATGATTAAGCAAGAAGTGTACGAGCGTGGCAACAGATGAAAGCTTTTTAGTTTTTGTAAATTGTTCACTAGAATGCGATATGTAGTCTAGTTTACAAGATAACAGGTAGTGGAAAAGCAGCCTTTGAGTGGGTGATGTAGGCTGAGTGCAGAGATGTCGTGCGTTAGCTTTACCTATCACAAAAGAATAAATGCGAGAAAGGAATATAAAACTAAAACTAGATAAAAGCTTCATGAAGCATAGAATAAAGAATAAGAATAGCTTCAAGTCACAATAATTTTAACTTTAGGCTTGAGAAACAGCGGTGATATTTCTTAGTTGAAGAACATTCAGATTTTTATTGCTCTAATATGCAGGTCTCCTGTAACTTAACCTGGAATTTTTTAGTTATATTTACTATATAACTGGAAATACATTACAGGAAAGTATACATTAAACTGTTCAACCTCAGAAAAATCATGCGATATATAACACAGTTTTACGCCAATAACAGAACATTATCTAGCCAACAACATTAATATCCCACTCACTGTTCCCAATCACTCTTCCTGAACCATAATTCCAAATATTTACTTTTTCTTGTGATCGTTCTTCCTAAAAATATATTCTTAAAACGTTTTATCGCAAGTAACATCACAAGAGGGTCCGAGATTGCCGATAATTCATGAACGTAATGAGTGACTTTATCTGCAAAGCTCAGACCCTAAGAGTGATGTTTATTAGAAATATTTCAGGAATTAAACAAGAAATTAAATATAATTCCTCAAAATTTAGCTTACAATATTGTAATTATTGTACATTTGTATTATAAATAATCTTTTCAAGCCATCTAGCAACTGACGAGTGTCGATTGTCAATGGCGCAATGAAGAGTCAAATATATACGTTTGGGACTATTTGATGAATAGAATAAGAATAGAAATAATACCTATACATTTGAAATTCGCGCACGGATTTATAATTAACAACTGTATAACTTTTATACTTATGAATACCTACCTATTCAGAAACCGATAGAATGAAATAGACGAAAGAGGACTATTACAGGCACTGCCGTTAGATTAACTAATATCAACCGAGATAAACAAAACAGAAAACATTTTACCATTCTGAACAGCGGGTTTATTAAGATTTATATTTCCTTAGGCAGATATTGCTATATAATCTATCAAATGATTTCAGACTGTTTGGACAAATAAAATTATTACCTGAGTGAATACACATTAAGTTAGTTAAATTTACAATTTCTGAAAACACATAAAAACAGTCAGTGATGCGTACTTCAGAAACAATATGGTGGATGGATAAATTTGGCCACCGACCACAAGACCAACGCACGTAGAGTGATAGAACGAATTTGATAATTTTTCTATAATTTCACCGAGATATCCAGCCGTGATTGGTCGAAATACAAAATTCAAAATTTTGTTTCGTTCAATTCGTCGATTTTAAAAGGACATCATAACGCATACTTAGGATTTTTACTCCCGAAAATATCAACCGACCCTAACCGAGATCGAACCCACGATATTGGATCTACGAGGCAAGTATGATTACTACTAGATCAACAGAACCGACACTGCTGCATTTGTAAAAATAATTTTTCGCATGGTAGAAAATTTCACAATATTAGAAGTAATTGAAAAGGAATTGAATAAAAAAAATAAATAAAAAATGCTCTTGGTGAATAAGTAAATTCAGATAATCTTTTATGGTATACATTAATGCACTCAAAATGATAATGAAATTTAAAACTTGTGTTTTTAATAAAAATATAAGAAAGAATATATGCAGTATCCAATATATAGTAAATTCGGCAGCGACTCATCCCTAGTTTCAACTCGATACACTTGTAATATATTATACCATACTTTTCTGCATTAAGAACAATCTTTCGTTTGCTACTACTCCACTATAGGCTTCAAAATGGCGGCAACTGCTGCACATCTGTGAAGGTTGGGCTTAAGTATCAGTTCAGATGCACATTTCGAAGAGTGGTAGGTTGTTCTGAAAAGGTAACCCAGAAATCTCAATTGCGAAATCTCAGTAAGCATGTCATTTGTCGTTTCTAAGACACCGGTAATTGGCATGTGTCTTTATTAAACCACCAGTGTTCGAGCATGAGCATTTTTTTCATGGATAATTTGTTTCATTTATTTACGGGCGCTTTTTAACATCTGAGGTCATCAGCATCCCATTTAATTCAGAGCGTGAAGCGACCGATAAATTTTCCTCAGAGGCCTTTTCTTTCAGTCTTGAGGTCTTGCCGTAAATGTACGACACGGGACCCATGGCTTTACTTGCTTTCCTAAGGAAGTCATACCTATGATTTTTACGCCCGAAAAAAGTAATCGATTCTGGCCGGGTTTGAACCCGCGATCTTGGGTTTGGGAGGCAAGTATGGTTACCACTACACTACCAGGACGGACTTCTCATAGTATAGTTTTGTTAACTGTACATATTGGCTATTCAAAAAAAAGTGGAATTTTTGGACAAAAGAATGCTTTGTAGGACAATGAAAACTTTAAATAAACAAAAATTTTCAGTGTATGGACTACAGCAATTCTTCCGCATCTCTAGAAAAAACCCTACGCGGTTGGTCGCGTGTTCAGAGAAATGCTCAAAATAACGCTCGGGATCTTAAGGAAATCCTAATTATGACGAGGTATTATGACACATAAACTTCAGGCTGTGCCATCTTATGCAACAAGTATAAAAATTGGTTAGAAAAATACTAACTCATCACATAAGAACTCAAAAAATGTTTAGGCTCTAAAAATATGGGAGTATAATACTCATATATCGACCACTCTTAAAGAGCGTCCATAAATAAATCAATCAAATCGACCACTCTTGGGTTATGCGACTTTCCTTTATTCAAAGAAAGAATATAATTGGCTTTAAGTGCAACTCAATTATTATTTTGAATAACCTTCCAATAAAAATAATAAATAATGCCAGTCTTTAAAGAACGCAAAATGTACCATCTTTGTATATTTCTAAGGTTAAAATAATAAAAACATTTCAGTTATTTTTATTTAAGTAATCAAGGTTTGGAAAATTACAAAAATGTAAATAACTTAATTCATATTTATCTCTATTAATTCGCACGATTACAGTGTTTTAGTTTAAGATGACGGAGGCGGCTCTAACCATGGACTAGTTTAACAACTGGGTTCCTCCATTTAGATTACTGTACGAAACAGTTATGTCGTGACCAAGCTTTCGTGAAATACCGGAGTGTCGTGATTCACTGCTCCCTATTTCGTTATGCTACACGTTTATCAAGTGCCTGAGAAAGGAACATTTCCACTTAAATTTTCATTAGCACAAAGGATTACAGTGATGGCATCACTTTAAGTTGAAAATATTTGGAACAAAACCTTCAATACGTTCCTGCATTATCTATATTTGCTAATCCGAACCCATGTGTGTAGACATATCCCGGATATTTATATAAACCGAAAAAGCCTATGATAATAGGTAGTTTAACACTTAAAATATTTCGTGGTGCTGTGATAACATGAAAGGAATGACAATAAAAAGATAAATAAAAAAAAGGGAAGGAAGGAAGGAAAAAGAAAGAAAGAAAATGTTATTTTGGGGAGGGGGCAAAAATGCGAAACATAAGTATATCATTAACATTACACCACTCTCGTAAGCAAATTAACAATTTTACAGCACAGAAAAAAATTATTTCAGAACTATATTTGTTTCACTGAGCTATACTTTATTAATATTAAAATAAACATAAGCTGTCCCTCTTCCCTTTGTCGGGAAATAAAGGCACTTGAAATTCTTGTTAATTGAAAATTTCCCCACAGGGTTCGCCCTGTTCCGGGACAGAACGACGGTAGTATCTAAAATAGACATAATTAGATGATAAAGCCCTTTGTTTATGAAGTTTGCTGTTGTGTTTGTATATGGTGTGGTGCTAATGACCGGTATGAGTCTTATATTTAATGCATACAACAAATTATTGATTTCAAATGAATTTTTATTTTTTTATTGTGTTATGGAATTACAAAATTTTAGTTAATGATATTCAATGAAATAAATATGGAAACAGGAGTTCTGTGTTTTGCAAAATGACATTGTTTCAACTATTTAGTTTTTACTGCAATAATGTTATTTAACTCTTATCATTAAAATACATTAAGCATTAAGGAAAACTGTGATTGAATCAACTATTTTTTTAAATTGTAAAGTCATTTGTTTGAAGCATGATACACTAATTGTTAAGTAAATAAATGCATATTCAAAATTTCAAAACAATAGTTTTATAATTCTGAAACTCTAAAAGGGAATTTTGTTAAACTACCTTGCAATAGTTAACTGCATCAGCAGCAGTTGTAGTAGGAGTGTATTAGTTTCATCAATAGAATGCAACTTCAACAGGCACACGGGTTCAACGGACAGTGTGTGACTTTACAAAATATTAGGTCTGTTTTAAAAATACACAATATTAGGTAGGATATTTCACAATAAACTATAATACAAACATAATAATGAATAAAATAAAGAATATATTTAAATAAAAATAATATAAAGAAAAAGGAAAAAATACTTGAAAAAATAAAAATGCATATGAAAGAAAATAGAAAGAAGTTACGTTATCAATTACACACACAGCTGGATCCAGTCCGTTTCCCATCACCTCTTTCCCAGTTATAGCTTTTTCGGACTTGAGGTGTCCTAATTTCATAAGAAATTTACTTAACCTCTCCTCTCCCCCCTTGCCTGCCAGCAGAGACCAACATGAATCTCACTCAGTTCGATCTCGTAGAGGACTGTGGTATATAACTTTCCTTCTTCCTTCCGTAACTTTATATAAGTCAGTATATGTCTGCCTGATTACCCATCCTCACAGATGGTGCATATTCTTCGCTTAAAGGCGTTGGTGATGTTAAACATTCGCCAATATGAGTCAAGAGAGTGAGTTGTCAATATGAGTTGTCACCTGTTCTGATATGCTGCTCCATTCCTCATATGATTTTAATTCTGATTGTACTTTCAAAAAAATTCTCTCTCTGCCTTGCGAAGTTGTCGCCTGCTGCCTATCTATATCCCTCAATCGGTTCTTAACCTTACTCCATGCACTCTTTCTATACTCCTGACGGCCCGCCACCCAAATAAAGTACAGTCCTATTGTTTCCCGTCCTCTCTTAATTTGGATGCTCATGTCATGTTCTCCCCATTCCTAATCTCATGGTGGCACAATGCCAGAATTAAAGTTTGTTTTCCGTGGTTTGCAGCATGGAAACAAAGTTCACTACACTGATTTTTCAATCTATGGTCTCGATATAGGCTGCGAATTCCCTCTTAATTCCGCTATTCGCTGTACCCCTTCCTAGCCCCAAAACTGTTTTTATAAATCGAGTCTTGAGAGAATCAAGTCCGCAGTTAGTTCTTATCCCCGAAATTCTGCCCCATATGTAATTTTAGATCTTACTAGTGCCCCAGTTTCCAGTAAACCTACAGGAATATCTGATATTCTGCTACTTAACTATTTCTGCTGATTACACTCCTGCTTTATGCTTTCTCAAGTCATTATGCTTCGTCCTCCTTCCTATCAACTTTTTTAAGTAGTGTTTAACGCCCGTTTTTATTACTGAGGCACCACAGGCGGTGGACACTGATGATACATGAGAAAAAATCATATATTGGGAAAGGATTTTTTTTTTTATGAAAGGAAGCGTCCCAGGCCTAAGTATAGGGTACCTCTCCGGGATTTGCCATTTATGAGGACTGAGGAAAACCTGGAAAAAACCTCAGTCAGGAAGGACGGTCCTGGCGGGATTCGAACCACAGACCTCCCGCTCACGAGTCCGCGCCTTAAAGACCTCGGCCACACATGGCGGTCCCTATCAACGTAAAAGTAATGTCCAAGTATAAGAAAGTCTTCACGTTGCACAGCGAATATCCCGCACACGTCCATGTCTCAGCCCTACCACTAACTGATCCATTCTTGGTAGTCATTGTTTTTGTTTTATTCACATTAACGGCGAGTAGCCTTAGTACCGTATAACATCACGCTGGCACCTGCATACCTCCTACTACTGGTTCCTCCATATCCTCCAGTAACATCTGGTAGATAATATTAAACCGCCACGGATGGCCGAGGTCGTTAAGGCGCGGACTCGTAAGCGGGAGGTCTGCGATTCGAATCCCGCCAGGACCGTCTTCCCCGACTGGGTTTTTTTCCAGGTTTTCCTCAGTCCTCATAAATGTCAGATGCCGGGAGCCTGGAACATTTCCTTCCTTAAAAAAAATCTTTCCCAATTTATCATTTCATCTCGTGCATCATCAGTGTCCACCGCCTGTGATGCCTCAGCAGTAAAATCGGGCGTTAAACACTAGTGAAAAAAAGACAATATAATTTATAAATGAATTTATACACAAAGAATGACAAAATATATCCTTGTTTTATTTACCACGCTCTTACGAAACCCTTCGATACCCTGTTTTTGCCATACTTAATGCAGAATTCCAAGTTTCTATATATCACCTGTAGAACTGGAATTATTTTCCCGATAGCCTCTTTACCTGCAATTTAAACCATAGTGCCTGGCGATCGTTGCAGTCACAGGCCTTCTTAAAATCAACAAAAGCGCATTGCAGTTTTTCTCGTTTGATTGATGCTTGCTTCGCTCCTAAGCTGTCTAGAATGAATCACATTACGAGTACTTTAATTATTGGATTTGACAATTGAAAGCATACGCACATATTTACATAAAAATAAGAGCAAAATGTATGATGCCTGTCATATAGAAAAGTGCCTTTTTATAAAATCATTCCTTTTATTTTTAAATATATTTTCAGCCTACCAGTGTACTTAGAATTACCCTGCATATATTTTCTGTTCCTTGTTCCTTTTGGTTGCTTATTTTTTATGTTTGATCATCTGTTCTTCCTGTGAGCCGTTCTCTTCTTCTCACTTGAAGATTTAGGCATATTCACGCCTGTTCACAATGACAGCCGATACGCTGGATAATTCTTGATTGTAGTTTTCAAGTATTGTGCAGTTGATCATACCATATTAAATTTTGACCTAACAATGGTGATAATCAACTATGAAGCAAATGTTTCCTTTGTACAGTTATTCAGATATTCATTCTAGTTTTCGGTAATACCTCATACATAACGAGAGCTGGTCCGTAATATATTGACATTATCTTGGCAACAACTGATTCAAATAATTTTATGGACATTCTAATCGATAGCATGTTGTTTACCGTTAGCAATGCTTTTATTATAAAAATACCAGGAATCTGCGTCTCTGACCAGAGGGGTCACTTAAAGGAATGCGTACGGGAGATTTAAAATTGCCAAAACGCGAAAAACTGTATCAGCCGAAATGATTCACAGTTATATAGTTATAAAAATGCAAAATTTTAATTGTTTGTATTTTTTTCTCAATGATTCAGCCCGAGTTCCTGAATGAAAAAAAGAAAATACTAATTATTCATAACGAAATATACGGCTATATTTTAAAGTTTGCATGATTCTTATGAGGTATATCAATATAAATTGTCAACAGAATTGACAACATCAAATCAACAGCTTTGATTTGAGCAAAGTTTATATATGTAGGAGATAAGGTTTAGTTTGAATACGCAGAAGAAAATGTCGCATCAAACGGCGTAAAAGCGTAAAATTAGAGGAAATTGAAGTTGCGAGGTCTGCTAATTAGACTGATGATGTGGGGTTCATTTCGGCGGTCAACAGGAGACACAAAAACAATAAAAAAGTTAATTAAACATGTGTCCCATTTTACCCTCTAACCAAGTTACGGCCAAGTGGTTCCACTACAATATGGTCCCTCATCTCACTGCACTCTCTGGGGTCCCTCTCCATCCGTCCGTCAATCACAAAGCAAACAATTGCCGATGTATGAACAGGAATACTCGCTGACAATTTAATCGCACCTGTTTTTGTTGATGGGAAATGAACAGGTCAATCGTATTTTTCTGTTAACGCGCCGAACGGAAGTAATCGTGAATTCGCCGCAAACTACTGTTGTCATATCATCAGTTACGTAATTTTGTCACGACTCTTTCCATCGAACTGCTTAAAATGTGGTACATAACACGGACTTGCGTGAATAAGAGGTCAAAAGTGAGTGAGCCTTATTATTTGTCATAACTAATTGATTTTTGCAAATACATCTTCCCTTTGACACGTTAACAAAAAAGTGCCGGATAATAGTATTTCTGAATAAGAGTTTTTCAAAATTTCCAATTAAAATGGAAAATGAAATGCCAGGAAATTTTAGGGATTTGTTAATTCGGGACCTTTCCTCTTTACACTAATCCATTTATGCTGTTTAAATTCATATTTTGTATGCCTTTACTTTCTCAAATATTAAAAATTAAATATTCAATAAGGTTACATATTTAAAAATGTGTAATAGCAAAATGATAGAAACAGGTCAATAAAATTGGGTATATAACCACCTGTCCCATTTGACTTGTTCTGCAAGTTAAATTTATGCTGCAGTAGTGTAGAGCTACTTAGCGATACACGAAATGACCAGCTTCAAAACTGAGAGCATGCCTAAATTAGTCGTGTCGTATAACTACGTTCTCTTTCAAAAAGTGTATACATAGGTACGTGTTTGTGAACAGCGTTCTTCTATACATCGACGAAATATTTCATGCTAGGGGACAATGGGTTATATATAAACAATTATTTTGAATTGACTAAAACAGGCACTGCACTACGCGTGTATTTGCTAGCAATCATTCGTGCAAAAATTACTGACTACTTGGTTAAAATGCTACGATGCACCATCATCATGCGTACATCACATTCGACATAGATCAATGTTTCGTTTTACTATAATCTGAAAAAGTTCCTCCGATCCCCCCAAAGAAATAGAATTAATGTGTAATTATGTAACAGCAATCATAATATTTCATGAATTGTAATTAGTAATGATATCATATATGTATAATATGGCATAATGCTAACAGGTGAGTTGAATATCAACAAAAACGGAAAGCTCCTTGTTGTTTTGGTTACGGTAGCTGGGAAAGCCAACAAAAGAGTCATAAAACGTTATACCATGAACCTGAGAGACAAGTGTGAAGCTCCTTATACAATGAACCCGAGGGACAAGTGTAAAGCACCTTTTCATTTTTAAAAGGACAGCTACTGCAGGGTTAATAAATTGTAGGACTTTTAAAAAATTTGGGGCTTTGACCCCGACCGGCTATGGTACTGTTAGCCCTTTTAACAAGTCAATGCGGACAATATGTTTTAAAACTTTCAATAGCGAATGGTTCGTGGGGCAGGTGAATTTAAACCAGCCAATAGAAAATGAATATTTGAACTTTTAAAGATAGACACGAAGATTGCTCGTGCCTGTGTAACCCCTTGGCAGCGTAAAACCAGCGGTCACTTGATTTGAATTTAATATATAGGGGGAGTTTGACTGCGGCACTCAGTTTCAAGTTCCACATGCAGTTACAAGATCTATATGCGGCAAGATATGCGCAGTTTTTAGGCAGTTAGAGTTTTACGTGCCAAGAGGTGCAGTTATAAGATATACACCGCGATAGAGGAGGTAAGCAGTTCGCAGAAGCAGTTGTAAGTTCGAAATTGCTGAGGCACCCAGTCGTAGATCAACCAGCGGCAAGACATAACGCAGTTCGCAGTTGTCATTCATTGTAAGTTCGTCTTTCAATTTCACTCATCTATAAGTTTCATAAGCTGCAAATAAGTTTGTATCGGTGTAGCTAAGTGTATCGTAAGCAAACACCGGAGGACGCGAAAGATTTTGGACATAATAAAATAATATACATTAAGTCACATCGCGTGCTCATTTATACAATTGAATTCCTCTCCCAGTCCCGTTAATACGAGTCAATAAAATAGCCGAATCGATCCTGAGAAATTGCCATTGAAATGTAGGCAACAACGCCGAAGCGACCTATAATCGATTCTTCAAAACCACTTCAAAATTTGCCATCACAATGTAACGCCACTCGACATTGACAACAGCTCGCTTCAAGATTGGTGCCCAACCTGGGCACATAGTCGGAGCCTACTAAACAGCTTCACAATTATGCTGTAATTGTTGAGGCCGACAAAACCGCCTTCAAAATTTGGCGTCCAAATTTGACTGCCAGACTAAACCGCTTGAAATATGTGCTTTTTTTAGTCACCTTGCTAAAGATTAATACGGTGCTATAATGATTGTAACAATTTAATGATAATTACTTAAATTGTGAGGCTTAAAGCGGTTTTGTGTATGGCAGCCCCACGTTGGGCGCCAACTTAAAGCGTGTTTTGTCGTTGCTGTAGCGGCCCCAAACTTTGGGTAACAATTTGGAAGCGATTTGTTTCTATTGATTGCCTCGATCTGTTATCTACTCTTCAAGACAACATAAACTCAGGGTAATTTTCTCAGTTCTGTTGAGCCCCGCTGAGAAAGGATACGTTTCCTTACAATAATTATACGACCTAACATTTTGCACTACACAGTTTATTGATCATAACGTTATTTACATTGAAAATTTCTGGAAATAACTAGATTCGGTGTGGTGATCTTGACCTGAATCTGAATCTCGTAACTTTGCTTTGGGACGGAAATTATAATTAGAATCTGACTTTGATTTAGGGCTGCACCTGTCCTAGCGTCTAATTGCAATACGTCAACTCTCCGCTACTTACACGTCAGTAGGAGTATAGATTTTCTATGAGAACGAGCCATCATCAATTTAAATTTTTAACAGCGATTCTCGTAGGTCTTGCGCCCACAGGTCAAATGCACGGTATGTAACAGTAGACTGATTACATAAAAATGAAGTGGGTGGAAGTGCTCGAAGTTTTGTCGAAGTTTCCTGATCAAGTGATGTCAAATGAGGTGAACTGCCTCCTTATATACTCTTGGGAAAAAATATCTCCCAGTGGTTTACAGGCGTCAAAGGGGTTCAAAAATGTAAGCAAATTGCACAAGAGTTTGTAAAGTTTATTTATTTATTTATTTATTTATTTATTAACTAATTTGTTTTTCCCAAGTTAATTCAGAATCAATCCATAAACAAAATATATGTGTCATGTTGATTCTGGTCAAAGTTGAATTTTTATAATATATTTTGTTTGTTAGTAAGATTTTTGTGGGGTAGTGTTTAACGCTCGTTTTTATTACTTAGGTATCACAGGCGGTGGACACTGATGATACATGAAATGAAATAATAAATTTGAAAGGAGTATTTTTTAAGCAAGGATGCGTTCCAGGGCTAAGTTTAAGGTAATTCCCCGGCATTTGCCATTTATGAGGACTGAGGACAACCTGGAAAAATCTTCAGTCAGGGATGACGGTCCTGGTGAGAATCGAACCCCAGACCTCCCGCTCATGAGCTCACTCCTTAACGACCTCGGGCACCAGTGGCGGTTTAAATTAATAAGAGTTGTATAAATAAATTTTTTATATCAAGTAAAAGATTATTTTTGTTATCCAGTGCTGTAAACTATTAGTTGTTTGATGCACACAGAAAATTGATGTATGCTTATGTGGATTTAGGTATGATTATCTTATTCGCCCCAAAAATTTGCATTGTAAAAAGTTATAAAAAAGGTAATTAACATTTTTATGGAACAAGTTAGTTGTTGCTCCATAGATCTCGTAAAGAACATAAGCTTGTACTAGGACACACAACATGTCAAATACATCATCCTATAATATAGTTGAATGAGGTACAAAATTCACACATACAAGAAATAAAACAAATATTTTGCTTGTGCTGTAATTAAATACAATGTAGCACGATAAATAACACAATGCACAGTACAAACAACATGATTACAAAACAAATGCAATAGTTAATTCCAAATAACATATGCCAAGGTACAACGCGATACGCAGCTATGCCTGTTGAACTGCTAAAGTATCCCTCTATATCATAAGTATAAGTGATTAATTGTTTTAATTCGCATAATCGCCCAGTGGTTTTTAAGAATTTGCCTTTCTAAAAGAGTGTCAGCGAGTTGCTGATCGACGTAGTTCGTTTTTACTTCTTGTGTTATAACTATGAAATTAAGTTTAAATTATTAGCCGATAGCACACAAGTAAAATATATATTCACCTGTGAAAGTAAGAACTGTAAGGTTCTGGAACAGGTGTCTACAACACTGGCGAACGAAATATTACAATTTGAGCAGAGGCATTTGTAAAATACAAATGTTTGTCAATTTCTAGAAACACTTAAAAGTTTGGTGCATATGTACACCAGAGTCGTACATATACTAAATTGCAATAGATTTTTTTAAAAAAATGGTTTGTTAATTTTCAGTTTGCTTTTACACTTAATATAAAATGCTCCTCATATTGTACAAATTAACTTAAAATGCAGATATATTTAAAACCTTTATATGAATACAAGTAACTTTCATGCCATAAGCAATTAATCTCTCTTTTCTTAAATTGTATGTTTAAAGAATTTTAAAGCAAATTTCACCATTTTATCAAATTAGAGAGCAACCTAAGTTATTGTTGTGATAAATATAAATTGTATTATATAAGCACTTCATCACGCAGAGTAATTTGTAAACACACACAAAAAAGAATTAAATTCATAACACCTACTGAAATATTCTGAGCATTAAGAATAGGAATTTGTCTTTTAGTACGCTAACCCATCCTTATTACCACTTCATGTGGAATTAAAATTGAAAACATTAAATGCAATCTTTTTTTACTTTAACATAATAGATTTACTGGGTATTATGACGTAAGAGTATCCCTCAAATATATAACTGTTGACCTACAGAAATCATTCTTCACTTCGGAAATAGCATGTGCCTAATATTTGGTAATAATTACAGGAAAATCGCGAAAATATTTTTAAAAACAGGAAAAATGTACGTTTCTCAGATGAAATTAACACCACAGCTTTCGGAAAACTGCTTATAGGTATAGAGGAAGCTAAAATAATCTGAATGGGGCTCTAAATGCATCACAAAATAAAAGAAATTTCATAAAATACCTTTATATTTCAATGAGAAATTTTAATCCCATTCACTTGAACAACATACCCGTCTCCACCTATTTGCACACTGCCATCGCCGTATACATAGCCGGCAACAAATACCCTTACAACGGAAGTTCAGCTAATCAGCAATTTCTCTTATAAAATTTGCTGGCGAGGTGGTAATAGGAACAAAACAAACGACAAATGGAAAAGCCTGCACCAAAGTTACGTTTGCCCTTTTGACGAAACATACACAACGAGCAGATTTATAACCATGAACTTTACCTTCTTTATTTGCGTATTTTGAATAATACGCTACACAACGAAAAGCTATTGAATAAAAGTTTATGTTCACAAATTCTTAATTACATAATGACATATAAACTACTGCATTACTCGCCACTGATTTGAAAGCACAACTCACGACGTGAATATGTACACAACTTAACTCTATAGGAACTCGTTCCCAACTTACGAATAAAAAACTATAAATACTAAGAATAAAAGTCGCTACCACCATCTAGAAAACATGTACAGGCTTTGCTATTAAACGCTAAACCAACCACAAAACCCTCAACGCCCCAGTTATAGCTGACATATAAACATCAAATATAAAATGTCAGAACTATTGAATTAATATTTGCATCCTAAATTTCATTCGTCGGAAAACATTTTGAAATGTTTCAGCATAAATAATTCAGCAAACATAATAAAATCACCTAATTAAAGTGATTTCTTGAAGTAAGTGCAATAGTTCTTTAAAATGTTTGCCTTATATCACACAAGTTTAAGTATATATAAAACTATGTATTCTATTCACTCACCATCCTAGTTGGTTCCTTAATTGCTCCGAGAATGGGAAGGTTCTACCTTGTAACCACAAGCACTGTACACCTCAGACTACCGCTGTTTTGTTTTCCAGGATTCGAACTAACTTTGCCCAATGGGGTTAGTTGTAAGAGGTAGCCACGACGTGCGCTGGAGCTGACCTATTTCATGTCAAATATACCTCATAGTAATCCAACGCTTCAGTGTTTATATTTTCCACCTTAAGCGATTCAAGTACTCCAAATGTACCTATATCCTGTCGTACTACATCTTACGGTTAATTACAGTTAAGATTCAGAATTCAGACTAATTCATACCTAATACATTAGATAGGATGTGAAATTTTAAAATACAACACACTTCTTACTACTTGTTTTTTGTTTCTGTTACCCTGTGCTTTTCAAAAAGATGTTTTTATGTCCGCTTTCATTTTAGTAATTTAATGACAAATGTTTCTTTTGCATAAATAGTTTCGACAATAAGAATAGTTTCTGCTTATATAATTTTGCTTCAAAGAAGAATTATTTTGCTATCTGAACGCAGTTTGTGTTTTGCTCGTCAATAATACTCAGTAATTAAAGAACAGAAAGCATTTGATGGTATTTTAATAAATATTTGTACATTTACTTACGCTTTTATCTACTTGATGACTTGTAAACACAACTAAATAACTGAATGCCATTGACCTTGCATATACTTCTGGACGAAACATTTGACCTTCATAGATCTGTGCTGACAGTCGGCTGGTCGGCGGCTAGAGCGGCACCTTCCGCTGCGCAATACCCGCATAACTGATAAAAGTTCTTGTAATTAAACTACATTAAAATGAAAATCTGCATTTCTATTTTGACAGAAAATTTTGGAAATCTTAAGCTGTACGAATCATTCATCCTTCAAAATTAAGTCAATTTAACCTTGAAAGTATGCAAAGCAAGTTGATCACGAATTGTAGACAAGTGATCCCGATATGCGGGTAAATTTCTATAATTAAATGTTATGCAATGCTAATGTGGGGTAATTGATCCATGCTTAATGTTCGTTACTGACGAATAATGCTTCCAATTTACGTGGCCATATTTCGGAGCAAAATAACAGGCATAAGAGTACAGAAAAAACCGAAATCCCTTGCATGACGAAAAAGTGCACAGTAAATGCACAAATGCTAACAGTATGTGATTTTTATTTAAGCAGGTAGTTGAAAAATAAACTGTATAGAACAAACCGCCACATAATAGAAGCACTAAAATAAAATTATACTCAATTTCGGAAGCTGCACTGGTGAGAACGAATGACAATTTTAAAAAATGATGTCAGAAAAGTGTGGATGTAACAAGACCTTTTTCTCATAGGGTACCTGCTTATTTTCTTTTTAATTTTAGTTGCAATTGGGAGAACTTGAATCATCTGCGCGGATTGATATCTACTATGCTGGGAGTTGCAGCTCTCAGAGCAGACCCGGCAACTGCTGTAAAACGGACGACAAAATTATGTAAGACCTAATAGTATAGTTATATCTACTTTAATTTAAATAGTTTATGCATGAAAGGGTGTTCCACACAACCTTGGTGCTTTCTTTACCAAAAAGAGCAGCATCGTATTATCCGTGCAAACTCTGTAATTAACTGTCAACGCCATACTTCTATACATTCGCTGGGGAAAAATCGCTTCACTGAAGGAAGCAATTGATCACGGCTGTTGTCTTGTTACCGCGTTAAATAGTGAACAAAAATAATGTGTATAATTTCTAACGGATTATCATTGTTATATAGCTCGGTGCTAATGATTCACGTATGTATAAACGTTTAAATATTATGACGTGACTATATCATTCTTTCGGTCGCTCCTCCCGCAATCCCCTATTTTTTCTTGTTAACAGCTACATTAGCGAACCCACGCTCGCTCAGAGGTAAACCATAGTAAAATGATGCAAGAAAATGGACTACAATTGTATGTTACAAATAGCACAGTAGCAAATTTCTACTAAAAGTTAAAGATTAAAAAAGAATTTTTATGTAAAATTTTGCTAATTAGTAACAATTCTTATAGACTTTTCTTAAATACTGTAATTTTATTAAGTTGTTCTCATAGTTAATACAGTTCTGATGCTCATGCGACGTTAACTACAAAAACCAAACACAGTTGTAAACTACTACAGCAAGAGTAGTAGGCGCGGTGTCATTCTCTGTTCCATTAAGTTGCGAACGGAATTTCCAGAGAGTCGAGCAATTGTGTTGTACAGTCGAATGTGAGATTTCATTAAATAGTGCAATAGTGTTTTGCAATGGTGAAATAGTCACTACTTCGAACGGAATTTCCAGAGAGTCGAGCAATTGTGTTGTACAGTCGAATGTGAGATTTCATTAAATAGTGCAATAGTGTTTTGCAATGGTGAAATAGTCACTACTTCGTCATATATTCATCTTTAAGGCATCGAGAAAGAAAATTCGTGTGGCGAAATGAAATAGGGTTTTGAGCGAACATTTCTTAGCAGTCCCATTCAACACGATAATAATAATAATAATAATAATAATAATAATAATAATAATAATAATAATAATAATAATATAGTTAGCACAGAAGTTGAATGAAATAGGTTGTGGATTGAAGGAAAATAAAACTAAGACTGCTCATAAAACCATGTCAGAATTTGCGCTGTATATTTGGTGTCAGAATAGTAGGCACTGGTTTATGGCCTCCTGTTCCCCAGATCTTACGTTGTGAATTTTATCTTTAGGGAACAGGAAAAATGGAGTATGTTGAACTAACTCTCACACACTGGAGGAACTTGAACATGCAAAATGAGTTTAGGTCCACTGATTAGTGTCAGTGATAATTTCCTAAGAAGATGTGGATTGTACCAGGGAAAATGAATCTTTCCAGCACCTACTGTAAGGAGGATGAGTACCAAATTCTATTATTCGTTTGAGTGTCGCAAGAAAATACCGGGGGCAATGCGGGGTCTAACCGCCGATGGGCTAAAGTATATATATTGGAACTTACAAACTGCTCTCTGTGTGCAAGGAGAAATAGCGAGAGAGAGAGAGAGAGAGAGAGAGAGAGAGAAGAGTTTAGTGCCCTTTTTCATACAATTATGTAGTAAACTGTTATTTACACATTTGTGTTACAATATTGGTTTGATATTAAATACATATTTTATGAGATAGCATAAATACATCTAAATAAATTTGCAAAATACAAATATTCTCTCCTAAATATAAAAAACCAATGTAAATCAAATGAAACTTATTTTGCATTAATAATAAAATATGGTATAAGAAAACAAAATAAAGTAATCTCTATTACAATCAAAAAACCATCTACCTCATGTAGTGCACTTGTCTCTACTTGGAATCATTAAGATCTCGCATGTAGCTGTTGGAAGTTGCAACGTCATCCCAGGCATATGAAATGAGTTCCCACTATTCATGTGCATTCTTGGGTCGCCGTCTCTGAAGGAGTTCATTTACACGTCTTTGCACCTCCTTTGCATTGAAATATTTAAACCCGGACTGAAAGCCACCCATTGGACTTCCTTTACGTCAGCACTGTACTGTTGAAATAGCAGCGTAGCAAGGCAATATGATTACCGCAGAGCCGCCATGCTGAAATTTAACTATGTTTTCTGGTTGCAACATTCGATCAGTCGATAGCATCACATTTTCACTATGTTGCATGTAGCTGTACAGAAGATAGTTCAACTCCAAGGGCCGATATACACCCCGACATTGCGTTGCCTATAAATCATACCTTGAGGGCTGAATAGATCGATATATTTGCACCAGCCCTGAGCTACAATTTGTCGCATCAGAGGATATTGCATCTTGGCATGGATAACCTTAATACATGTGGCACAACGCTACACGATCTACTCGCTGCTCTTAGGTTAATGCTAACTATATGACTGTTTTCTCCATACAATTCCAGCATGAGGGAGTAATTTGTGAGCCATTCTACAGCAGGCAGAGATTCCCTTCTCAGCCACAAGCATTCGGAAGTGTGGAATGGAAAGCTTCTTGCTGCCTCTAACACTCTGAAAACAAAACATCTTGCGCTGTGGTGTTGATCCCTTCCGTCTTTCGCTACGAAGTTTGCGGTAATATATCCTCTCTCTGGATGTTCTACTTGCAATTAGTGTCCCGCTGTTTGGACTGCTCTTAAATTATTTCTCAAATAATGCCTGTATTGATGCCTTTATGTTCATATTTGTCAAACTCAGAGCTAGCGAATATAAAATTTGTTTTTTGTACCCAACACGATAGACGAGCATTAGAGGAACAGTAGCTCCGCAAAACTGTTCTTCCTTCTCTTTGTTCTATTCCCGGCCTTTGACTTGTTACTTGGGTTAAACTTATCTGCATGAACGACTCAAGTGAATATGTAGATCGTTGAACATATCAACCTGATTTTTCTTCAAGTAGTGCATGTATTCCGTAACGAGTCTCATGACGACATCTCAACATATTACGGGACAAGCCTTGGTGACTTTTTCCCGGAGAACAATACACCGTGTTTATTTACGTTACGTGAGAAGTGTGGTGCATTAGAGTTCGCTCTAGAGAACAACGTTGTGACATCTCTTGAATGTTTCAGTACTGCTTGGTACTAATAAATATCGGCTGAGGAAGTCAGAGTAAATGATTGATTATTTATTCGTTATTGAT
Organism: Metallyticus violacea; assembly: GCA_030762175.1. Lineage (NCBI taxonomy): Eukaryota > Metazoa > Arthropoda > Insecta > Mantodea > Metallyticidae > Metallyticus > Metallyticus violacea. The sequence goes on along the minus strand of CM060846.1, from coordinate 282,633,747 downwards.
TAATTAGGACACACTCAGATATGCGAACAATACGAGAACCAGAAAATATTCACAGTTTCTGTTCAATGTTTGTTGTATGAAAGTAGCAGGGACAACGATGCAGAATTTCTAGATATCCTGTGATAGTGTATTACTGTTAAGACGAAAGCGATATTACTAGACGCTTGGAACTCGGTGGGATGGAGCATCGTTATTAAGGTTTGTCCCGCACTTTAACTGTGCAATGCCTAGCGGTTCTAGGTAACTACCCGATTACATTGTGACAAACCTAATGTCGTTAATAGATGCGATGTTATCCATTTCTTTGGTTTATTTCTATCAAGGTGAATTAATTATAAGTATTAGTAATGTTTGCTCAAAATAAATCTTTATTTGGAGCGTAGTACATTTGTCTCACCACTTATTATCTGTTCATCCCAAGTTTACACCAAAACGTAAACAGAGGCATATGATATAAGTACAGTGATTGGTGCGTGACAGAATTAGCTGCAATCCTTCCGACACAGATAGTTCGCGCCTATTTATGCGTTTATATACATTGGTTGGTATAAAATAAATATATTGCACAGTTTCGACTCTCTGGTATCACTTAAATTAACAATAATAAAGTCTGACTATTTACATGTTCCTGCATTACAATTACTGAATATTCTACAACCAGTCTAACAGCTGACCTTAAGAGAGCACCAATTGTATCACTTATAACTGTATGTAACAGTGGCATACCCAGTAGCAGGGCCTTCATCTCTATGATAGCCGTTAAAGGATCAGAAGTTTCCTTTGTAAAAGTTTTATATTTACACAGTACTGAATTCGTATTCTTGTATTCTTGCACGCGACGTACTGTAGCAAGACGAATTGAGTGCAACGTACGAAAGATGTAAGCAATTGCCATTTTGTATAATCACTTTTTGTTTTTCATGTTGTTCTTAAAGAGGTATCAGATTACGATTAAATTTCTGCGCTCTAGACACGGAAAGGAAATAATTTTAATGTGTTTACACTTAATGAAAGTCATATTTGATCATATGCGCAAGCGTCAAAGAGCACGTAATCATTACCATTCAAAATCTTGAGGCAATGTCAAAGGTGAGGAGTCATTTAGAAGAACGTTTGTGAGAAGTGTATGTTTAAAAATATTACACTGCTGTATTTTCCTCATTTGAATGTTTTAACTGAATAACTCTCTTTGAATGTTGGTACCGCTTGCAACGTAATGGCAAAGTAATGGTTGCAGCGTTCAAATCGCACGCGTTGTAAGGCTTTAATAGAGTGCGTTAAAAAAATATAAGTTTAGGACTATGATTCTTTACCATTGCCGCATATATTTTATACTATACAAAGTGTCATGATCATGTAGTCAGAATGGATTCCAACTGTATACCTAAAATAATAAACAATTATAATCCTGTAGAACGACGAGACATAGGAACCGCCACGGGTGATCGAGGTCGTTAAGGCACGGACTCGTGACCGGGCGGTCTGGGGTTCAATTCTCGCCAGGATCGTCCTCCATGACTGAGGATTTTTTCAGGTTTTCCACAGTCCTCATAAATGGCAAATGCCGTGAAAGTACCTTAAACTTAAGCCTGGAATGCTTCCTTCCTTAAAAAGAAAAACTCTTTCCTAGTTTATCATTTCATTTCATATATCATCAGTAGTTAAAATAGCGTTAAACACTATTCAAAGGAGAGAGAGAGAGAGAGAGAGAGAGAGAGAGAGGAAGACGTAGGCCGTCCGGGGAAAAGTGAAGGGACCAATTTTAACAGAACGGCCGATAAAGTTTGCTGAGAGGCCTCTTCTTTCAGGCTTGAGAGTCTTTTACGTGCCGTAAGTCTACGAAACAACACCAACGGCTTTACATCCCTTCCGAAGGAAGCCATACTTATAAAATTTTCAGCCTAAAAATTTATCGGCCTTGACCGAATTGAACCATTGACCTTGGGTCTACGAGGCAAGTATGGTTGCCACTAGAGACCAGATATGATGATGACTATACTATAGAACACTATATTATTGTATACTATAATTTAAGAGAGAGTGAGGAAAAAGATGCATGGTTTGTAATTATAAAAGAAACGCTCCCACTTAATTACTGATCTGACTGTATTTTGGCAGCGGCAATCTACATTAGCAAGGTACAATACTGAAGGCCTATAATCATGTTGTTATTTTATTACGATGAAATGTGTTTATATTTATATAATAAAACGAACTCTGGAAGGAATGAAGAGCAGACATTTTGAAAAAATAAAATATCAAAATTGCATTATTTTTATTTTCAGGCAACTAATATTTAGAACCTGAACTTAAGGTTTTTTCTTAACTCTCCGTATACCCATAATTGTACCGATTTAAATTTACATATTTTAAACCTATTCTTGTTTATTGCATTAATTTTAATGCACAAAACTCAATATACATTAAATTATACTTTAGCATAAGTTAAAAAATAGTTTCAGAACTACATTTTACAATTTAATTGAAACTTGTTCTAACTAAATACTCTATGTTTTCATTTATAAACTGGCTATGCTGAAAATAATTTTAGTACAAATATAAAATTTTCTTTAAATTATTGCTTCTTTTCTGCAGTAGATTTTCTCTTCGCTAGTTGCTTGTAATTTTCTGCGACGCGGATGGCCGAGATCGCTATAGCATGACCGGAATAACCGCAGTTCGATTTGCACCAGCAGTTTTCTCACTGACTAAAGTCTAATCCTAGTTTTCCTCAGTAGCCATCTATGCCGAGCAGGTGCCCTGAACTTAGAACTCGAACGATTCCTTTCCCCATAATCCTTTCCAAATGCTTAATTTTATCTCATGAGTTACCGGTCACTTTGGATGCATGTTACGTGTTCGTCAATGATAGAACCTTTGATTTGAACGGAGAACATATTGAGTTAAAACAGTGAAGGCGCCTCCGCTCTACTTAATCTGTGAATGAGCTGCTGTGCAAGTGGTGTGGGTTGCCGCCAGGCAATTCTCCATGCGTAATTACACTGTTGCCGAGTGCTTGGAGATTCTCTGTGTTCAAAATCAGGACTCTAATCATCAATGTCCATCGTTTGTGAGGCTACAGTAGCGAAAACGAAAGTTTTATCACAGAGGTAATTACGTTTCCCTTGACCGTAAATCCCCTTTAAAGATTTCTCGTTGTCGGAACCCCTAAGATTTAATTCAAAGTTCAAAATCATAAAGTTCATTCCCATATATGCTTTCAATCCATTTACTGTAGTTTATAGCACTAAAAGATATAAACGAATAAAGAAATTAGTTTTTTTCAATATTTGGTTTTTATTGTAGTTTATAATTACACAATAATAACTATAATAATAGTATTACATTCAGAAGCATATAAAGGCATAAAACACCAATATTAATAATAACAACTAACAACAGCATGCTGGCAAACATTACTGGTTAATTTTAAGGAACCTGCATTTCCATTACAAGCCACGATATATTGATACAGCTTAGTGTTCCCAGTTTTGATTCTAAGTTTTCCAAACAGTTTCTATACTTTTTTCTTTCTTTTTTCTTTTCTATTACTTATTTATTTATTTTATTATCTTTTTTTTTTTTTAGATTCAGAGCTCCTTATTTCCCATAAGACATCAATAATTTCACTCTATTTTTTGAGAGAGCGATAAAACCTGATTTAAGCAAGCTCCAGCCTACGCAGTTCGTTACCGAAAGACAATTCTTGAATGTGTATACATACACATTGAAGATAAATGCTGTTAACCGCTGGGGGTTCGCGGAATTCAGTTTATGAACGAACAGTTTTATACATTGTTAAACTTTATCTTATATCCAGAAAAATTGATACAAGTCATACGTCATTAAATTTGTGATCAAAATGGTCAATGTTAATGGTAAACTAAGCAATATTGTCGTAAAAATACTGATATAGTAGAACTTCAAAAGTATTTCTTGCATAGAGTTCGAGACCATCAGGAAAATAAAACAAAAACACAACTCAAGATTTTTACCCTGATGATACCCAAGGCTTTTTACAGAGTGGCATTATCTTAATATCCGCAATGATTTAGTTGCTAAAACTGCAAATAAAGTGCAGAAACTTCTTAATCGTCAAGCTGGTAGCAGAAGTTTTATAATGCTCTACCAGATCGCTATATGTATGCGAATATCAAAAATAACTTACATTTTATTCCGAGTTTACCATTAGGCTTTATTGTTGTCCCCAATGGAGAAAAGCTAAACCACTCCATAAGAAACACACTTTTGCCGACATATCCACATTATAAATATATATTACAAGCCATTTCCGTGTAAAACATTTTGACGTTTATGTTTAAATGTAATGTAGTGCAGCCTATATTGCAACTCTCTTACAAATAACTGTAATAAGTAAAAAGAATGAAAGTCCAGGAAGAATGAAGACCATAAAACTTCAGAAACGTGTTCAAAAATGAGAGTTAAACTACAGGGAAGCATTGAATGCTGTTATTGCCAAACCTCAAGTTACGGCTGTGGAACGTACAGGTATAGCGTTTAAATTAATGTATTTGTTTTTAGAAAGGCTGGTTCATTTTTATAGGAAAATCTGGAACTTATTTATAAGATACATTTAAAAATGTTTTTAAAATCAGATTTTGCTAGTGAGTTCTTCGGAATTATTACAAGATTTTAAAACGTTTTGAAAGCTTCTGAATACATATAATTTCTTTACGTTATTTCAAATATAAAAATATATATCTTGGACTTTACAGTATGTTTTCCCGCTTCTTCTAATGCAACACTCTTTATATACTAACCCTCGAAGCAAGAAGTATTGGGAAACATTTCCTGGAACTGCTCGCAAACTCTAGTTCACAACATTTGGCTTCATCAGTACCATAAAATGGCATGGTCTCAAAGTCTCTATTCAGATACCATATTTCACACTGCCTGCACATTTCACTCGCTCACTGAATTCCACTTACTCTGCAGTCTGCTCGATGTTCACACGCTTGCACAATTATTCTCAACCAGTCCACAGCCCAGACCCAGCATGTAAACCCCTTGCAAATAAAGTGCGATGTGGAGAACATTTAAAAGCTTCAGAATCATTATAACAACCAAGAAATTTAGGAATCGAGTGGGGTGGCTCAGACGGTAATGCTTGGGGCTTGCATTCTGGAGGTACCGGGTTCAAAGTCCTTGGGGTAGGTCATCCTGACCTTGTGTTTTTTGTGGTTTCTCCTGATCGCATAGGCGAATGCTGGGATGAATATTATATTTTGATCAATTTTCCACAATTTCATATACAATTCCATTCCGGTGGTACTGTCACAGGGTCGAAGGCGTCAGGCAAGGTGGGCTGGTACTGTGTGCAATGTGAAGGGGTTTGCGCGTTGGAAAGTTTTCTATCTCAGAGTCTGGTAAGGCAAATGTCCTGACACGAACTTCTGGTAGGGGGGCTACGCCGGTGTCGGGTTGCTCTATCCGAAAGTAATATTAGGGACCCCTTCTACATTAGCCGTGCATTCTGGTAGTTCTCATTCCTTCCACCTGGAGGTGTCACCATGGGGTGTAGGCACAAAATCAGCCATCAGCAGAGCTGAAGTACTAAAAATTCCTTCTCCGTCCTTATCAATTCGGGTATGTAAAAAGGCTTTACATAAAATCTTTCAACGAAGTTCAAGACATTTATTCACTATTTTCTGAAAAAATGTCTGCTACGTTAATATTTTTCGTCTTCTAAGTTTTTAATTGCGTTTAACGCCCGTTTTTAATACTGAGGCACCATGGGTCTCATGAAATACTGATGAAACATGAAATGAAAAATTAGAGATGGCGTTTTATTAAAATTCAGGAAGCGTTTAGATATAAATTTAGGGTACTTTCCTGGCATTTGCCATCTATGAATCTATGAGGACTGAGGAAAAGCCTGAAAACCCCCTTTGTCAGGGAGGACTTCCCTGGCAGGATTCGAACCCCAGACTTCCTGCTAACGAGTCCGTGTCTTAATGACCTCGGTCACTTCGTGTAGATTTCTTCTTCTGAATAAAAATAAGATTTAATTTCTTACATTTAAAATATCCTGAAAAATGTAATTGCAATGGTATTCCTCTTGCAGAAGTAGTTGTCAGGCTATATTTAAAAAAGTAGGTGCTGGTGTGCTAATGGTAACCGTATTTGCTTTATTTGCCTCGTAGGCCCAAGATCCCGGCTTCAGTCCCAACAGGTAGTAAAAATCCCCAAGTATGGCTTTCTTTGGAAGGCAAGTAAAGCCGTGGGTCCCGTGTTGTAAATTTATGGCACGTTCAAGAACCTCAAGCCTGAAAATGGAGGCCTCTAAGCAAAATTTGTCGGCCGTTTCACGCCCTGAATTCAATGGGACGCGTATGACCTGAAATGTTATCCGTTAATAAACCAAATCAACAAAGGCTTGTACACCGAGTGACAGTGAGTGACTTATGGTTGAATTCAGGTGCAGCCTGCATATACAAATGACATTGGTTTATATGAACATACGTCACATCGCAACGAATCTATGACCTTGACTCTTTTCGATGCCTGTAACTCCACATTGAAGCATCTGAGATCATTTATTCGCACTTTCAAAATGCTTAATGTTCTTTTTATTCGGGAATTTCTTGTACATATTTTTTCCACGTTCTGTTTTTGGATTATAATTGTCATTCATTAGGAGAGCGCCGTAATGAGCTGAAAATTGTACTGGGGTAATGACAAACATATGCCAACTTTTGAAATTATCATTTTACGACCCGATATCAAATATCCATATGCAAAACTTTCAAATAATTAATTGGTGAATTGTTCTGTATCCGCCGACACTCAAGAGAAAGCTTCTTAAATGATGCCGCATTACGTTTAAAAAAATCTTTTCCCAGCGTGATCCAACAGCTCTCCCCGAGCCAGATAAGACCTCTCTCTAAACTCTTTTCGTTCGCCCTCGAAGGGAGCAATTTGTTTCGTTCCTTAAAAGCTCGAAAAATAAGTTTATAATCAAATCGAGTACCTACGTCTAATTGAATAAGTGAGCGAGGAGCAGAAAGGCTGTACTCAGATGAAATTTCTTCCTTTGACCCTTGTAGTTGCGTTTTTTCAGAATGAAAGAAAATTGCGGAGCTTTGCATTCTATGAACAACAAGGTGACTTCATTGCAAGAGCATCTATTAACAGTGTCACATTAACTTGCTCTACTGAGTGCAAATGTTTTGAAAAAATATGTACTGAGTAAGTGAGAAGTTATACAGTTGTGACGTTTTACAGACTATGCCATAAACACTATCCCCTGCGTCCTATTCGTTTCGGTTCAATTGGCTGCTATGTATCTCTCGACGTGTTTTAATTCATGTTGCATTGGGCTTTAGCAATGAAGATCTGCGGTTCAAATATTCGCCCATGAAAATATACTTTTCTTTCCGACACGCAAGAGAGAAATAATGCTTATTCTGTGATATTTATTAACGTAAATATTCTAATTATATAAATTTCAATTAAATCACAAATTACCATTCAAATCTGTTTTTTGAACATAATAAAGTAAATGCGAATAGCTTTTCACTAATGTGAAATGACAAAAATAAGAGATTAAATGATATTGCACTTTTTGTAGATATTCTTAAACGCAAATGAATGAGAAAAAATAGGAGTAGTGCTGGAGCAATATGTTCACGGTAGATAGAGGGAAACCCCCCTTATAGGACGCCTGGTGAACGGACGGGCCACTTAAGAGCACCTGCATTTTCCATCAACTGTAAAATGCAGGTTTCTCTGGTTACCAAACTTATAGCTTAGTGACTGTATTTTGAATACTGTGGTATTCCTACTCGTTTTAATAATAATAATAATAATAATAATAATAATAATAATAATAATAATAATAATAAAAAACGTAAGGGTGGCTTTAGTTACAATCTTAGGAAAAGTCTGCCCTTTGACTGAAAAACAGTTGGATCACACTGGCTAATGCCTAGATTCAGAACAAATGAAGTTTAGTGTTGTCCCATTTGTTACTTTTTCTTTATAATTTCAATGCAATACACATATGAAACAATCCGAATCATTCTGCAATAAAACTTGACGCAAGTGCTATGTATTAACATTTTTATACCCTTCAACATTTCAATACATATTCTGTAGTGAACAAACCGAGTGAGTTTTAATGAAATTTCGCGGGGAAAAAAATAAAAATAAAATAGGCATCAATAGGAAAAAGGATTTAAATGTTTGTGAAAATTCTATAATGAAGTTCTCTTAAGTATTTATGACATCGGCGCGAGTATTTGAAAGCATCTCGTATACGACGTTTCTCGCTTACATCTCTTAAGTTATATGGAATGGAAATTAATTTAAACGTAATGAACTAGGGCCCGAGACGTGAAGTAAGTCACTGATTTTAAGAACTCGCAGTGCTAATGCAAGTCACTTGATAATAAGGACAGGTTTTCCGAGTAATTTGTGTGGAGGCGGTGCAAACAATGAAGATGCTTATTTGTACTGTCTTATTGTTATTTTGCATCTACAAAGTAACATCCTTTCATGGTGACGTAATGACATGTCCTTGGAAGCATTAAAATGAATTCTCTGCTTGGAATCCAAAGGTCGAAAACCTGTTAGTAGTAGAAATGAAAGAAACCACAGCCTTGCGTTTACAACAGCTTATTTATGAATGTACTTCATTTCCCTGTAAATATGCTTAAACTTACGCGTTTATATGTTTTATTTATTTATTTGTGCTTTGATCTGCTTCCAGATCTGCATTCTCAAAGAAAGTTTTAGCTACCAAAGGACTTCCAGACTGCCTTAGAACAGTTCAAAAATAACATACACACTGCACCTATGGATTATATCTATAACGCTTGATTTAACCATGCTTATCAATTTTATGTGAACTCGCAGCTAGAAATTTAAACACAAATTATTGTTTTTCCAAGGAACTAAACAACATCTTTTGAAGTCTTAATGCTCTTGCCATTCGTTTTAAGTTTTATCCTGTTTCCTCTTTGCACAAACATAATTAATATTTCTTTTTGTATTTTGTAGTTTATTTTTATCGAAGAACTTTAATTTAAAAATTCCCCATCAAACTCATAGGTAAGCACAAGGAAATGAAACTGTAGCTCGAATTAGTTAACGTGTGGGTTCACATAAATATTAAATGTTCATTTCCTTCTGGAGGTCAGAACATCCATATTTAAACTCTTAACAACAACAACAACAATAATAATAATAATAATAATAATAATAATAATAATAATATGAATAATAATAATTAAACAAGCTCCATAAAGTGATGAAGTGTGTTCATCGTTATAACCATACGGATTTCTGGCAGCGAAGTTCCATCAACGCACATGGCTCTTTCAAGGCTACCTCCTGATTAGTTTGATAACGATCTGGGTTCCTGGGCATATAGGAATAAAAAGAAAGCCTTTTGGTAGATGATTCAGTGAATGGAGGTGAATTTGTAATGCTAGACTGCTAGACACATTTTATGCGTTGAAATAAAATCCACGGTGGTTTTCAATAAGTTAGGGATCTTATTTAAAGCCCAAGAAACATCGTCGGAGCGGTATTCTATTCCTAAATAGATATGAGATTAGATGGGCAACCGAACCGTAAACGTACAAGATGTGCTGAGGAAAAGGCTTTAGGCTTAGCTATAGAGTACAGCTAGGTAATTTGGACAACTTCGGCCCTAAAATCACCGATGAAATATTAACTGCATTAGGCGTGTTTTTGCGCAATATTTAAACTACATCTCTAAGGAAAATGTATCTAAATGTTTATTTTTGCTTCTTGGAAATTTGGAGACAAAATTGTATTATCTGGTTTCTACGCCTTTCTTAACCAAAGGGCATTTTATGGCGTAATTTGGATAGTTAATTGTGTAATTGGGATAACTCCTATAAAATTGGTGCATATAAATACAAAAAATTGTAATTTACTGTCCCTTTTTGTGTAAATAAACAAAACCGGTTGCCTTGGTGTTTGTTCGAACTAACTTAATTTTTTGGATGATGTTCATGTGCTACTGAAACCCAACCATACTCAGTGGAAGGAAGGTCACGGCTGTACTGGGAGGCAAGGCGTCGAATGGCAGACCAGCCAAGGAGGGGCGTTGGCTGAAGAAGAAGAAGACTGAAACCCAACAAACAAATCACTTTTTCTCACTTGAACTCCAATGACTAATGTAGGAGAGTTTTTAATTTCCAACTATTGAAGGATGTTCTACATAATAACTTGTACTAATACTTATTTCTGCTGTTTCCAAACGGTTTTCCTTCATATTCTCATACAGGCTAACTCCCAGAATAGACGACGCATCAATAACGGATTTAATAGTTTCTTTCATATATTCCATACTTCAATGAGGTCTAGAATCCCTCTTTTTATGCTGTTTCGTCATCTGAAATAACGAATAGGTTGCTTTTAGAACGACAGCTAAACGGTAACTATGCACTGCATTGGATTTAGGGACGGAGGAAGATATTTCGGTACTTCAGTCTTGCTCAATCAATGACTGTTTGTGACTACGTCTTCAGTGAGGACACTTTCGGCAGGATTGGATGAATTAGTGAGACACCGGGTGGCCAGTATGCATGGGTGGTGAGGCACGGAAGTAGATGGAGTGCCTAACATTGTTTCCAGATAGAAAACACTTACGGCGGCGGTCCCCCTCCAAAAATTTGCAACCCTTCAGAAGGGCCGCTTTCACTCAAGACGCTGGGGCAGAAACCTTTCCAAAGCGCAAGATACCGTCACACAGCACTAGCGCCAAACCTCGCACTGGTACTTTCTGGAACACAAGCGGAATGAAATGATATGAAATGGGAGAGCATAAAATTCGTGGAAAGTAAAGAATATTTGAACATTCGCCTAAGTAACAAAGGGAAACCACGAATAAAACCCAAGGTCACGATGTCCCATCCCAAGTAGTTCTAAAACGGCACTTATGATATACAAATTGCTCCACGAAACAGTATTCAAATTTCCCTGCGCAATGACAAAACAGTAACGCAAAGAACTCGCAAACTTTTCCATAGAAAAAGACAATATTGCCTATAGCGAAAGTTAACATATGTAGAATTCGTTTCCTTGCTTGTAGTACTATCAAATTAAAACACTTGTGATATATAACGGCATTATTATAAGCTGCAGTTGACACATATAGAAGTTTCTGTGCTCAAGGAAGAATGGAAATAGCTGCAAACTTTTTGATCACAAAACAAAACTGAAAATACGGCATCATCCTTTTCCTCTGTGTTTACAAAATAGCTTAATATTATTAAAATTTCCCAGCTGTTCAAATCACAGGGCACGATAAGTCCATTAGAGACCTCTGTGCCGGCAGCTTTAAGTACAGAGCCCGTAACTCATTAACATTTATTCAACTCTGGATTTCCAGGCTACTTCTTTGGCTAAACAGCTTCCCCCAATCTTGCTAACGAGTCTGAATAAAATCCGTTACATACTCGCTCCCTTTAGAAAAAGTTTCCTGGGAATAAACCCGGAACCAGGTAGAAAACATGCTTACCAGTAAAACATGGAGGCGGCTAATCTTCTTTGCTTTTGCTGGTTTCATTAATGTTTATAAATGATATAAACCTTCAATGAAAATATTGTATGAAAGGTAGAAGTTTATTCAAAGACTGTTTTAAGTTAAAACTGTGCAAGAGTTTCACATCTTTTTACTAATTACACTTTTTTATTTACGCTAGTTTAAAATATATCACATATAAGTTTCATAAAAAACTACCTACGTGCTTCTTTAACATTTCCTCTCTCTGAGTTATTAATTTTTCTGCAGTTTGTCATACTGCATAGCCTCTTATTTTGTTCCGTCAGTTTGGCAGACCACTTTGTTTACTTGTGTCTTTTACATGAAGATCAGCCCACTTTAAATATTTGTTTTAAATGGTACTTTTAGTTATTAGTGATTATTCTTATTTTAACAGTGGAACGTTCTAGTTCTTTAATATTCCAGGTCGCCTGATTCAGAAAATATTTAATTTCAATTTCATTGATACCCCAAATCTTTCTAATTCTTCACAGCAGTGAAAGAATGTTGACAGTCTGATGTATTGTTGTACTTTGAGTATTGGTGGAAGTTGTTACTTAGACTCATTTGGAACCAGACCTATAATGAGTGTGTTTGGGGTGTTGGGTGAACTTCAAAATGCGCCTCTTGCAATTAAAACTACTCACGGAAATCCTCACTGTACTAATGAAGAGAATGGGAAGGGTTTCACAAAGATATCTAACACTTCGAATTGGTACATGAAGCATCAATATGATGACCGACTTTTTGGGTGCTGCACAGGCAACAGCTTTAAAGTGGTAAAAGAAAAGAATCGTATGGAAAGGTTTTGAGAAAAAAATCAAAAAGATAACTTAACAGTTCACAAAAGGTTTTTGTTCATTGCTAAAATGTTTACGGTGAGCTTTGTCAGTTATTTGTACATCACTTTATTTGAGTCAATGTTGTATAGCACACATATATTTCTGACAATTGGAATTATTCCACTCGGACTATCAAAAGGATTTGCTGCACCCTATTCCTATATTTCCAGATTCACCTTGTGAAATGTGGTGGCTGTATTTCAAATAAGCACCTAAATAGCACTATTGTTGAAAAGAAATATGACAAAATAAAAAGAGAGTAAGTAAAGTGACAGCAAAAATTAATAATTAGTGTAAAAAGGGCGTACACTCTCAGAGTCTCCTTTTAATCTGTACCGAGTGGGCAGAGTATGAATGTAATAATTGAAAAAGTAGAACAAACTTTAGACCTTAAAAAGATTTTGCAACAAAGTTGTTTATGCACTTTTTATTGCCTTTTAATTCAAATATGGAGTGGTTACGATAAGATAAAGAATTGAAAGTCGTTATACATTATACAACTTGGTATCAAAAAGTTCCCGGACTAGTTCTGTAACGCGCCATCAGCACAACCAGAGCTAGGGAGCTATAAATTTGAGCTAGAAGTGTGCCAAGTGATATCGTTGTGTTTACATTGGAAGTATGCAATCAGTACTTTTGTCATCACGAGCATATGCTGGCCTGCGACTTCTTATCATCGAGGGCAAGATGGAATGTGGAACCAACGTGAAATTGTGTGTTAAGCTTGGGAAATCGGCAACAGTTATGTTAAACATACTTTGGCAAGTTTATGACGACCAGCATCACCCGAGAATAAGTTGAAAAAACCCGGGAAATTGTTCATGACGTCGTTTAGGTCAGTGCAGGTAAAGGTCACCGTTTCAATACCGGTGGCAAGATACAACGTGAAACGACTTTGAGGCTGCATTACAAAAGTGGTAGAAACCCTAGGATTGCTGTAACGCTACCCAATGAGGCTATTTAGAAGGATGTTTTCAAAATTGGGCAAAATAAGCATTTTATTTGTAAGAGTACCAGCCCGAGTACTTTTTGATGGCATCTTGTATGCTTTTTTTTTTTTTTTTCACTTTCTTCCATAAGCGCTTGGTTTCGCCGCAATTCAGTATTTTTATTTTGTATAAATTGTAATTCCTAATCAGAGTTCAATGATGCTACAATGTCTGACAATGAGGAGTTTGGAGATTTTGAAGACATGTGCTGCCTGTTAATATGTACTCTTTGACACACACACACACAAAAAATTCTATGTGCAGATCGGAGAACTTCAGGGTGTGCTGGTAAACGCTTTATTTGCGACTGCACACCGTAATGGGCGCTTTGTCTGCAAACATAATGGTCATAATTATAAGCATGTGAAAAGAGAACATTAGGATAGCGTAGTGGTGGCCGAGTGGTTTAGAAGGCATTGCTCTTCATCGTAAGCTCCTCATGCTGGGAGGCGAACCTGAGCTCTTACCCACAGCATCACTGAAACTGTGCCACAGAGCTAACTGAACACACGTACTATCTTTAGTGCATACCGTATAACATATAACACAACTGCTGGAGTGGCTACACAGTTTTGCTGGATACCTTGTGAATCGTACGCTCTATAGAGAAGAAGTTTGCATTCAAGGGACGACTCATTTTTTGTGACCAGGAGTTCAAAGCGGTTTGGCATAAGGGGATGTACGCGCTATGGAGACTGTATAGTTTAACGTTTTAAATTCCTTTCGTTACACGGTGGTTAATCGTTCAGTTAGAACTTGCGCCTTTGCTCATAGGCACGCAATCTTGCAAACATTATTTGAATGTCTAAATAAATGCAATTATTTTAATTTATTTGTTGTATTTCTCTCATTATTAAATAAAATACTTCGGGTTTATTTCATTTTATTGAATTGTTATATTAATGGCTTATCTTCTTTTACTGATAGTTCAACTAAAACGTAATGTACATTATTATTTATTTATTTTTTTTTTACTTTAAGTAAACAGGAGAACTAAACGATTGATATCATTCCCTTAATGAAATGGTGTAACGCAATCGTGACTGTTTTCCGACGTTAGTGTACTGTGAGACAGTGGTCACATTTCCCCTGCCCCACAAAATTTCTATCCTGAACACACACCTGCACAGTATCGTCATTACAGTAGCTGTAAGAGGAAAACGAGGTTTACAAACAATTTCTTTACAAATGTGTGAAAGATCAAAGAAAACTATTAATGATCCTTGCCATTGTTCTCATCGAGATTACTTTCTGGTTCAAAGATTGACATCAATACCCCTTCCCTCGGTAAATGAACGAAATCTGCTAAAATAGCCGATGGAACTAGACACATATTTTGCAATAATAATAACCTTTTAGACATTTAACTTTTTCCATGATAAATTCACAATAGTAAGCTCGAAAAAAATACTTACCAAAATCCATTTAAAATATATAAAATAAATAAACAATATCATTTAAATAGTACAATAATAAGTAAAAATATTAATCTTCAGAGCAAAATTTAGTTATTATGGTTTTGAAGTTTCTTATTTAAAAATGAACATTATGAGCAAGATTTATAAATATAAATTACACCATTAAAATAAAAGGAAAAAAAAACGAAAATAAATTATTTTTATAAAGGAATGAAAGCAATCCTTTTTTATATCCTGACAAGTAAAATAAATATCTAATAGCAATAGAAATACAATTTCTGAGAAGTGTGGCGGAATACACCCTTATGAATAAAGAGATTTGAAGACGCAAAACATGAGCTTATGTTTTTAAACTCATAGATAGATTAGAGGAATGCAGAAATAATTGAATAATGTAAAAAAGTGCTCCAAAATCATAAATATATAATTACATGAATTATAGACTAAAAGCAATAAAGAACATGGGATGTTTGATAAAAATAAGTAATTAACAATTCTGAACTTTAATGAAACTCTCTTGAAATTGAACAAGCCCTTGAGCTGGAACGGGATTTGATGGTGCGAGTTGTAATGTGTACTGGAATTAATTTTATGGTCTATATTTTTTAACGCTATTTAATTAATTAGAAGATTAGATGATCTTCTTGAGTTACCTCGGCTCTTGAAGTCTGGAGTTCGATGTTTCCTATTTCTCTGGTTCCAAACCAGAGGATAGAAATCTCCAGGGGGAATACGGACTGCTTTTAATTACTTGAAGTCATTAGGAATGGAATGGATTCACTGGAATAAAAAAAAAATTGTGCTCAAGTTGAACTATTAATTTATTGGGTAATTGCAAATTTTAGGACATGCCGAGAGTTCGTTGCATGCTGATAATTCTGGTTTTATATTTACTGTACAATTTACAGGTTATAATTTACTGCCTTCGCTCGGATTTCTGTAGACACTATTTACGCACTTTGGCTTAAATTTATAACTTCACACAATCTGAATTCCTACAGTCACCTATAACTTCACGATAACACTTTATGATAACACTAATCACTTTGCTGTAAAGACTTTACAGTAATACGGCTCTAATCTTAGCAATAACTTGGCTTGACTTGTATTTTACTACTAAATCTGCCGCAACAATTTGACATGTCGACTTAGTGTACAGTCCCGTTACAGCATCTCTCTTTATTTTATTGTTGCTTTCCTCGTAATCTGCTGTTCCTGCACAAACTTACTTCTTATATTTTATATTAAATCTATTATATGAATTCGCTACACCCCCGAGAAAATTTATTTCCCTTAAATACTATTGAACTTGGTTCACTTCTATTTTCCTATTCGATTACACTAGATATCGTTTATTACATGCTCGCTCCTATTTGTTAGGTTTTTGAAAGATGTTTATTGGTTGAATCAGCTCACTTACTTTCTAAAATAAATGTTCCCAAATTAGGCCTTTTACGAGAAAGGAGACATCTGCCATATGTATGCGGTGTTTTTGTGGTTATGACAGACTCCATTCCCTTTTACATATTTAGATTCATATACTAAAGGTCTGCGATAAGGCACGCTTTGGCCATATATATGCGGCATCCCTTTGAAACTATCGGAAACAGCTATGATTTTGGTTTCTTTTAAGGCACTTATTTCCGTATGGGGAGTTTCTTTTGAATATGAAAGTACAGTTACCGATTGAAATCATTTTTCTTGCTGTTTAAAATGTAATAAATCATTTTGTCTCAAGTCGGCAGATCCGTCTGGAAGGATTTGTGGAAGGGTAAATCGGTCTAGTATTAACAAAATGCTACCTTCTTTCGAGGAGAGGCTATTGTCTGACGGAAGACCAGCATGTACTATTGTTATACAGTCTGCCTTTATGACAGATGTTCAGAAATGTGACTCTTGACTGAATATTACTTATTGAACAAAAAGACATACACACCTACATGCATACAATAATAATTATAATATTAAAATCCTGGTCATAATTGTAATATTGGAAAATTAATTATTATATTATTCTTGACCTTATTAAGCAATATCTGAATTTAAACGCAATTATTAATAATAATTGCAATCCGAAGCAATTATTATTAAAACAGGAGTTCTTGAGACAACAATTCCTACTTCAGAGCTGAAACCTTGTGGTATTTTATGGTGTTTAACGACCTTTTTAAGCTCAATGGCGGTGAACACTGATGATGCATGAAATGAAATAATTAATAGGGGGAGATTTTTTTTCCTTAGACAGAAAACGTTCTAGGTAAACGTATTGCGTAGCTTACGACATTTGCCAATGATGAGGACCAAGGAAAACCTGGAAAAGATCTCAGCCAGTGTGAATAGTCTGGCGGAATTCGAACCCTGACCAATTCACGAGCCCGCGCATTAGCGACCTCAGCTACACAAATACAACGCGCATTGTTTAGTGATTCCTGAATTTAGCTGACTGGGAGCAACAAAATCTCGGAACTCTCCAGGTTCGAGCCCTCAATAATTCTGCTTTCATGTTGTTTAGATGCGAAGTTAGCCACTTATTAAGACACTATTGTATTATAATGTCATTCTGATTACATATGTACCACCGACCACGCAAGACTAATGTAACTGCAGGAAACTTTTTTTTTCTCTCTCTCCCCTGCCTAACAAGATTCTGCTTTCGAAATACCCGATGAATATGCCGCAAGCATGACGCAACACACAGTAGACCAAAGATCATTAAGAGTGTCATATTGACTCATCAGTTTCATCTCGTATTCGACATTTCACAATATGTCAGTATTCCGCAACACTTGAAGAATGTGAATGGTGTAATATTGTCGACAAACACCGAGGCTAAGTATCTCTTCACCAACCCGTAGGATCGTATCGTCAACCTAAGGAATATTAACAATTGTGAACTAGCGTTTTAAATATGACTGATCATTTAAACTTTATAGTTTAGTTATTGAAAAATGATCAATGACTGGGATTCGCTGATGTATTAAAGAATTGATTATGCTCATTTAGAAACAAAGCAGTAAACATTCATTTAATTACTAAATAAATTGGTCCGGTAAAAATAAACTTGCGTTGCTTCCTAATTTCGTTATTAGCATGCCTATCACTCCGCGATAATACAATAGCATTAAAACTTTATAGGTAAAAAGTTAACATGTTGACAAGCTCCCCATTAGTTTTCTTTGTTAGCACTAGAGACGTAACAATTACTTTGCTAGTAAGATATCGACGTAAGCCTTACGCAAGTTAGCATACATAACAGCAGAGTAAAGTTTGTGGCTGCAATGCAGTAACCTGGTCGGAAAGCTGGTCAGAGTCCGGATCAGCTTCACTATATGGTTGATGTTAAGGCAACTTCATATTCATGGTAGTAAAGGTTTTATCATTAGTTATCACCAATGAAAACAATACAGACCAATGAGTTAACTTTGATTTTTTTATGGAATGGTTTTTAACGCCCGTTTTTACTACGAGGCACCACAGGCGGTGGACACTGATGGTACATGAGATGAAATGATAAATTGTGAAAGAATTTTTTTAAGGAAAGCAAAGTTCCAGGCCTAAGTTTTCAGTACCTTCCCGGCATTTGCCATTTATGAGAATTGAGGAAAATCTGGAAAAACTCAGTCAGGGAGGGCGGTCCTGGCGGGATTCGAACCGCAGACCTCCCGCTCACGAGTTCAAGCCTTAACGACCTCGACCGACCACTCGTGACGATGCTAACTTTTATGCCGCATAAAACATATACTTTAACAAATATTGTTTATAATATATGTACTTGAGGGCACTTAACAATTTAGATATAAATAAGCAAACTCAAAATTAGATTTGGTGAAGATGAACTCACCGACTCTCTTTGGGTGCGACTCAGAAACACATCCTAAGATCAACAAATTATTTAAGTAGTTCATTACAAATGATTTACAAACAAAAAATAGATACAAACTTTTGTGCAAATACTGAGATTTCAATTCTGAAGTTTAAGATGTTCGACTTCTGATGATGAAATTAAGTACAGTTCGTTGGTGGTTCCTTTCGAGAAATAGATCCCATCTCGCGAAGAATATCACCTGCCGTTTCTCTAGTTCAGTCGTGTCTGAGGCGCCATGGCACTCGTTATGTAGTTATTTTTTGCTCCCTTTGTAAGTAAAATTTTAAAATACACTTTTTTATTATTAATTTCACTTTCAAGACAAAACTGCTTTCACTACTAACGTCTTCACATTACTCCTATAAAGTGTACTTTTGTACATTCCTTTAATTGCATCCATCACTGTTCTTTTTAATGGCAACAGTCCTGATACGTCATTTCTTCAATGGCGAGAGGACTGTTATGTCAACATTAAGTTATTTGCCCTAACGGTATTTGTGCCCCTTCAAACATATGTGGTATCATAAAACGTTCTACAAAGAACAGGACAAAACATTTGCCGATACGCTATCCCTTTAGCCGCTGTCGTTTCCCCCCCCCCTTCTTTCCCTCAGAACTCAACCGTCGGTATTTCAATTTACTTTCATCTCAACAAAGTGATGTCGCAAGCAATAAGAATGAATGGTGTTTAACGCCCGTTTTTTGCTACAGAGGCACCACAGGCGATGGACAGTGATGATACATGGAAATGAAATGATATATTGGGGAAGGATTTATTTTTAAGGAAGGAATCGTTCCAGGCCTAAGTTTTAGGGTACCTCCCCGGCATTTGCCATTTATGAGGACTGAGGGAAACCTGGAAAAAATCTCAGTCAGGGAGGTCGGTCCTGGCGGTATTCGAACCCAGACCTCCCGCTCATGAGTCCGTGCCATAACGACCTCGGCTACCCGTGGCGGTGCAAGCAATAAGGATTTGTGACAGGCTCAAACGGAACTGCAGTAGTTTTATTTGAAATTTTACAGTCTTCATTCAAATATCCAGTACAACTTGCGAGTCAGGTAATAAGTGTGTTTAAATTATTGTTCTTTAAATTATTATTTAATTAGCAACACATTTTTTCATAAGCTATAAGTACTGTTTGACTAAAAGACAAAGAACTTTACTGTGTTGATAATGAAAGGGAGGAGCAGTATTGTTTTATTAAATATAAAGAAAATCCCATTTGTTTTCTTTGTAACGTTACGGTGTATGTTCCTATAAACGTAACGATGAACCGAATTTGTCGACTAATCACAAAAACTTCAGTCGTCTTTTGGTTCGACATAGCTTTGCGAGGTTTCATTTTCATCCGTGAGCGTAATCTAAACACGGGTCTTCCCTGACAGACTCACACCGAGATTATGCCTTAAGAGCAGCCTGTTCCATCTACTAACCAGACATATCTTAACTCCCAGGGAAAATTTAGTGTCAGATTTGAAGCGGTTTCAATGGGTGGAGGAAAGATGAAGGATGGATTGACAATGGATGATAGATTGTCGTTTTGATTGTGTCACTGGTTCTATGCTTCAATTTTGCCTCGGCTAGCTACTTGTGTTTTTATACGGCTGGTGTTTCGTTACCTGTTCAGGTTAACGGGTGGAAATAATGGGGAAACTGGGAACCAGGAAGTTCAAAACTGAAGATGACACTATTTATTTCCTCTTGGTTACTGGTTCAATGTAAAAGATCGCCTTTCTAAGTTCTGTTGGACGATATTTATTATTGCTTCCCCCTAATCGAACTAATTGTCTATCGCAATATTTTCCCTCTCTTAATTTTGGTTAGTACAAAAGTCTTTATTCTTTATATTAAAATTTACTCTCCCGGATCACAATTATCTACACTTCAATATCACTCGACTCTTTCCTTTACTCAGGGACTGACCATTACTGCCCGATTCCTTCTTTACTCCTTGACGGCTCTACACTTACTGCCCTGTAGCTTCGGACCTGCCCTTGGCCTTCATATATTCCTGATTTCCTTTTCTCCCCTAGGGTTCACACAATGTAGAAATCTGACTGGACACTTTCTATTTTGCAAAGGTCTCCTACTGTTCCCTTCTTTAGGCTAACTAAAAAAATAAAAGTTAACAGAAACTCTAGAGAGGCGACCCTTTCTTATACAAAAGAAATCTTATAACAAAACACACCAAATACAAAGACGACTCTTGGTCATCTGTTCTTTGTCTATTATACAAAACTTATTTACCCTCTCTATGTTGTCTGGCATCTATTCTGAAAGGTCTGTCGCCAGACTTTCTCTTCTGTTACCCAAAAAAAATACACAAAAACATACAAGGCCTAAATAACTTAACAACTAGCATGAATATACATAAATTGTACACACTAGCCGTAATACTAATTATCATATTTGGAATTGATCAGGTTAACATTTAATATTATTTTAATTAGGGACGGCGTCTCATTAATACTGTTTCAGATTTCACGCTAATTATGCATGATTGTAAGCAGTATGTGTAAGTAAATAGTTATTTATTCCCAGTGGCGGTTACATTAATTAATAATCACTGAACTAAAGGATTTAAGAAGCTTTTTTCTTGGTTTTCCAGTATCTGTCGGGTGTTTGTACAGCAGGGCAATGCTGGAGGTGGTCCTCAATATCACACAGCATGCAGACAGGAGTTAGTGTCAAATAGAAAGATAGAGGGTGTGTTCCGAGAAGGTCATGACCAATGTTGAGGCTGGGGCCTCTCTCGGAGGACCGTCAGGAGTATTTTTAATGTGATCTCTCCAACGCTTATTAGCTGTCTTGTTTTCTAGTGGATTTGTGGATGTCTGTTGGACCACATTTTAATTAGTAGCTTGGCAGACTTGTAAGGCATTTCCTTATGAAAGATGACATAGTAGTGATGATATGTCTGCTTCCTGTTGCCTGGTATTTGACAGTGGCTTGGAATCTACTGCAACTACCCGGGTTTTTCAGAGTGTTTAAAAATTTGCGGCAGCGTTTTATTTCTTTTAGATGTGTTGACCCAATTAATTGGATTGCAGCTCTTGAATCTGAGAGAATTACTGCGTTTCTGAGCCTGCTTGAACGGTTTTCAATTCATGTCAGTGCTGTGAGAATGTCATTGATTTCTCCATCATAAGCGGTCGTATGCTGTCCAACAAAATTTAGAATGAAAACACGGGTGTAAAGTAGTTCCATCTCAACGTTGACGCAAACTGGGTAAAGATCTTCAGCTAAGTGGTCTATATCCTCTGGTAAAGTGATCTAAACATGTAAATATAGTTATATTTAAAATGATTTAGTCAGTTTTAAGATGTTATTATTATTATTATTATTATTATTATTAATTCATAGGCTCCAGTTAGATGCTCGAGTAAATACACACACTGATCAGGGCTTCACTAGCGTATTAGGATTCTTGAATATCTGTAATTTTACATGATATTAACTTCGAAAAATATAAGAGTCTGCACCAATCATATGTAAACACATGGAGAAATGCTTAAGGTGATGTTCAATAGAAAAGAAATTCCCTCAGTTTTCTCGCTAACTACTTACTCGTTGCATTGGTTGAGATTTTTTGTCCTGTCTCCCGAAAAATTTATTTATTAAAATTTCTTGCAACAAACACTGTATTCTCGTCAAGGAACTTAACTTTAAACCATACCAGACGGCCACGGGAGGCAGAGGTCGTTAAGATGTGGACTTGTGAGCTGGAGGTCTGGGGTTCGATTCCCACCTGAACCGTCCTCCCTGACTGAGGGTTTTTCCAAGTTTTTCTCAGTCCTCAAAAATGGAAAATTCCGGGGAGATACCCTAAACTTAGGCCTGGAAAGCTTCCTTCCTTAAAAAAAAAATCCTTTCCCAATGTATCATTTCATCTCGTGTATCATCAGTGTCCATCGCCTGTGGTGCCTCAGCAGTAAAAACGGGCGTTTAATACATTAAAAAAGTTTACACCTGAACCTTGTGGTGATATAACAAATGCGATTGAAAATTCTTCTACCTCAATTTGTTCACAACACATTGGTTTAAAGCGCACTTTTTACCCGCGGTAAACTGTCTTCTTATGCATGAGCGAAAGTTATAAAAGGGACACAGTCTGAGCTGGAAGATCAACCGAGAAATGCCAAAGGAAAATATTCCAATCGACGTTTCTTCATTAGTACTCTTCTCTTTTATGTAAGGATTTTTACGTTTTCAGGATTTTTATTTCCAGAAGCGATAAATTTAGCAGACACAAAAGTGTATATAAGAAAATCTTGTAAACTTTGAAGAAATAAAAATTACTCAGCGTTCCAATCAATTCAGGGAATGAAATGCCCGATAAATTTTGCTCAGAGGCCTCTTCTTTCAGGCTTGAGGTTATTTACGTACCGCAAATGTACGACACGGGACCCACGACTTTACTACCCCTCCGAATTATATTTCGAAATGAATTGCTGCAAGATGTTGCCTATTTTCATCAGCAGGAACAAAAAAGTTTACAATTTTAGCTTTTTTTATTTGTTTTAAGTATATACCAGTTGAATATTACTTATAATTTTATAATTTTTATATTTCTTAAAGTCTTTAAATGCTTCATTTGTTACATATATATTACTTAATATTTTTCACATAATTTAGAAAATATATATTCCCATGTATAAAAGGTTGTAAAAACATATTTCCTAAACTACAGCATATACATATTTTTCATTGTTTTTCCGATTACATCTCAGCTTTTTCAAAGGTTTTCTGAAGATAACATACATGTCTTGCTGGCTGTTCTTACTCTTACAACAAATGTTCGAAGTGTGCACTACTTACTATCAAATAATGTACCAGCTTGTAACCAAAATGTTCTGTATTTTGTAACGTAATTGATAGGATCAAATGCACCTCTGCATTAGTTCAAATTTGTAGATTCTTAATTTCAAATCGTATCATAGAGGGTAATCTATCCGTGCTAAGGTCTGGCATTCTAGGTAGTCACTGAATGTGGCAGCTTCTTCCAATCCAACTTCTAAAAAATGCTGGATCTAAAAATGCTCTCACATCTCTTCCAAAATGTCCAGATTCACCATCTTGATAGCAGATATCATTTTGAAGCATCTTACACGGGGAAGCAAATCTTGACAAGGTTTAATGATATTGGTCTGCATAAGGTGTATATAATATACCGGTTAATTTTACTTCAATGAAAAATTATCCATTTGTACTATTGACAATTAAACCGATGTTGCTCTATCAACAATGTGTGTTGTTCTGTGACCAATATTGTCCATTATGCCGATTAACTGTGCGATTGCATAAAATTAGCCTCATCTGGAAATATTATGTGTCCATATACTCCGGATTTTGACTTTTAAGCTTCATTTAAATTCCACAAAATCCACTTCTTCGATCAAAATCGTCTTCATTAATTTCATAAGAAATTTTCGGTTTTAATTGAATGTCACTGTACAAATTTTATTAAATTACAAACATTTGCCTTGAAGACAATGTAATCCCTTCCCAGTTACCTGTGTTTTTGTGTACATTTTCTTGTACAGGAAAATATTAAAGGCATTTAATAGTGGACAAGAGCTGGTATAATGATTATAGATTGTTACTCTATGGAAATTTCAAAGTCATATATTTATTATTATGTGAAAGGTCTCAAATTACAAAATAAATCTGATTTATTTGCGAATAGGATAGTCCGCAAAAACGAGCACTGTCCCGGTAGGAGAATATGCACTAAAGGACAAAAATAATTAATCCGAAGAAAATGTTGCTGCATCAATTCCATATTATATACGTTTTTAATGAAGTAATTTTTAAGATTCTCGATAGGAATACCCAGTGTTTAAATATCTGTCCATTTTATCACTCATGAAAAATGAAGAGTTGGATGTTCGTGAAATTTCTAATTTTCTTTTTAAATATGGATAGTAAATTTGGAAAAAAACAATAAACAAGATTTGAAAACCTTCTTGAAATAGCTTCAAGAAGGATATCATTTATCTTTTAGAGCAATGAAATGATTCAATCTATGGACAAATTGTAGAATGCACTTTACACAATTTCAAAAGGATGTAATGTAATATTTGTGTAAAATGCATTTCTAATATTCATGTTTAGTATATTTGTCGGAAAATAAAATGTAGATACTCTAAATTAAGAGCAAGGTGAGAGGTTTTGTTAGTACATAAAAGAAACGGAAAAGAGGTATCAAAGAAGGCGGAATGTAAATATGATATGATTCTGTTGGTGCCAAGAGTTAGTGTAGCAGATATATGAGCCAATCTTAGAGCCAGAATTAATTTTAAAGTATGCTAAATGTTTTGACTTTTTCGCAAAATTACTCCTAGTGGTGTAAATATTTTGTGAATAAATTGCATTTTTTAAAATATGCGCTACAAATTCAGTCTATAAAAGTGGATTTATGATACTGTTAGTAAAAGCTACCAGAGAAAAGTTTTAAATGATCTATTCCCAGATATATTAATCTTTCACATATGAAGCGCACCTCTTTCTTAATTGTGTACTTAATTCAGGCAATTGGGGAATCTGGCCTAACGATAATCTTATATTTTAATTTAACAAGGTCTTTGTAATTAAAAAAGCAGTGTGGTATGGCTTCACTTCATTATTCACCATTGGTGTATATTTCCGGAATGAAACCATAGAATGTTAAAAATTAATGGGGAGACTTACATTCAAATTCCAGGAAATTTAGTGAACCCCAGAGTGTAAAGTCACGAGATGGAAAATAGTCTGCTCATGTACAATGATGCACGGCTGCATATCTGAACCACTGAATAAGAATTGATCAGATATCTTTGGAAATCGTACTATCAGCAAAATATCTAGCAATTTGGTCTCCACGATCTCTAGACCTCATTCTGCTCAATTTTTGTTTGTGGAATTGCATCAAAGAACATGTTTTCTTAGCACGAAGAATTGCAATGATAAACATGAATGTGTTCATGAACATGAAATCGGTGGACATATTATCAATGTTTTATGTTTCTTAAACAAAACTCCAATTTTTCCCAAATTTTCAATTTTGTACATTTTAACGTTTCTTGATGTCTGAATTTATATACTTTGAATAAGCATAAATGAACTATTATTGAGTTCATTACACTAAAGCTATGTAAAGTCAACCAGTGGTCTCTGGAACGCGTTTGTCTTGAAAGTCAAGATAGGTTCAAGTCCCGGCTGAGATCTTTGCTTTTTCAAGACGTAAAAATTCATAGCGCAATTCTCCAGGGGGGTGAACTTTAGGCCATAGCTCCCGTTTCGTAGATTTACGTCACGTTAACGCTCACTGTTCACGTGGTTCCCTTATATCGCTTGTAGTTTGTATTACCAGACCATGACTTAATGTCAAAAAGCAGGCTTTTATTCATGTTACACAGGCCGATTTTAAAGATGGCCGGCAGTGGTACTTAGGCTCCCTGAAGGCGCCAAGGAAATATAATTTTATTTTATACTGTCAAAATAACTTATGTTGGTTAAACTAACAATTAAAACGTTATTTACGTAGCTTCACACAGCATTATTGATGTGATAAAACAAAATGAATGCTTTTATTAAGTAAGATAATCATTTATAATAAAATACTACATTTTCACAAATATTTACTTCACATTTCACAACAATAGAAGAAATATCGCTTCATAGTCTCTTACATAAATAATAAACCACGAAAATTCAACAGTAATAAAAATGAATCAGCTGATATTTTAGGCTAGATCCGCTTTAGCTTTTTATTTGTATTTTTATATTATAGATTGAGAGGAAGATGCCAATCAGTTTTTCCTTCAGATGAAAAATACGTTAATGGTGTTGGTTACCAAGAGAGTTTTACATTAGTGGCCTTCATACAGCGAAGAGAGGGAAGGTAATAACGAGGTAGAAGCTAAAGGTAATAAAAATGATATTATTTATGAATATGGTGATATTCCAGTAAGTAGTGATAATATGCCTTTCAAAAGATCATTTTATTAAAATGAATGAATGGTGTTAAACGCCCGTTTTTGCTACAGAGGCACCACAGGCGATGGACACTGGTGATACATGAAATGATATATTGGGAAAGGATTTATTTTTAAGGAAGGAATCGTTCCAGGCCTAAGTTTAGGGTACCTTCCTGGCATTTGCCATTTATGAGGACTGAGGAAAACCTGGAAAAAGCCTCAGTCAGGGAGGACGGTCCTGGCGGGATTCGAACCCTAGACATCCCGCTCACGAGTCCGCGCTTTAACGACCTCGGCCACCCGTGGCGGTCTTTTTTTTTTATTAGAAAAAATAAAAAGGACGTAAGAGTTGACGCCTTGGATCAACTTGTGGGCACCTACAGCCTGAAACACAACACCAATCGTTTGCATTGTTCTACAGTATGGCTGGCATTTCAGGGATTGCTGCTGTGGTTATCTGTCTATATCGTCATTCACAAAGTTTATCTCCAAATTCGACTAGGCGACGGTTACAAGTATTATAAAATTAGCCTAATAGTGCTTTGCCAGAACCAATTGAACTGTTTTATAAGGGAGAATGAGATAGTCTGTTACATTAATTTTCACAGGGTCAAATATTTCAGTTCCCATGATTTTCCATGTGGAAAAAAGTGAAGATTACATTAAACTAGAAGGTTGGTTAGTATTTTTCAGTTAGGCTGTTTATGTGTGGAAAATTTGTATTCGAGGTAAATATAAGTGTATATTGAGATACAGTAAGGATATTTGAGTTGCAGGCCGACAGAGTGCAGATGCGTACTAAGTTTATAATATATGACCTATAATGTATGTGTAGGTTGTAGCTTATATTTATTTTGAGAAAGGCTTTGTCAGCGAGTGATTGTGCTTTCGTGTATTATTCGCTGCTCTCGTTGTTTTAGATTGTGGGTTAATTGTTGTTTGTTGGTTATGCCAATATCATAAGTAATGTTTAGAAGAACCGGTTTTTATATATGCTACATGCGTAAAAGCGGATTCTTGCAGATAAGTGATAGAGCTATTAGCAAGAAAACATCAAGGTAGATAAACTGTTCTCCAACTTATTAGAAAGTTGCAAGAGACAGAATCACTCAATGACAAACGCATACCCGAAGAACGCCTTCTTATGGAAGAAAAGTTCGATGAAAAACAAGAGTTTATTACACAGATTGCGGCAATGTGTTTCCTCTGAGGGGCATCGTTTTCACAATCTTTTTAACACAGGTTAGTTACAAATATAGTATCATTTTATGCTTTCAGTAAAAATATAAATATGAAACTAAAAATACTAATTTTACGCGCAGCGAGTCTCTAAAGGCGCTTTTTCCGGTTGTTCAGAAGGCCCGTAACTCAAATAACCTCACTGCATAATGGCAACACACTTTCCATGGGATGTTATAGCATATGCACTGTAAATTTGAAATTATTCATTCTACTTTTAAATATAGCACATGTCAATATGTATGTAATTAATAACATTTACATTCCATGGCTTCCATTTTACTGAAAGCCCCAAACGGCGCCTGAAATCGTTTCGCTGTTATTAAGAGTATTAAAGAAAAAAAAATAAGTCATCATCCTTGTACGTGAGGGAATCTTCACCCTAACGCTTAGTGAACAGTACTAGGAATGGACGCAAAACATTAGGTACGGTGAAAGAATATCTCACCCACAAAAGGCCTTTGTTTCACATTCTCTATACATACATGAGGGGCCTAACCTTTTAAACAAAAGTAAGATTCAGAACTTCCGAAACTTGACAGACATGTGACACTAGGGGCATGCAGGAGTGCTGGAGATGTTATTTCAGATCCGGCTCCATTGCAAACAGGTACAGTCAGGTTTTCCAAGCAGGTACAGTCAGGCTTATGAGGTACGTAATCTCTATAAATTCAATTTTAGATTACCTTATTTGTACGGACTCTATGAATCATGGCTACATATACAAAGATTTTTATTGTATGGTTTATACCTCAATCTTCTTCTTATTTTTATTGTTTATACTACATAACAGATGCACAACTTTTTTACTATGGCACCACAACCAATTTCGATTCTTGGCCTCCTCTCATAAACTAAGGAGAATCTAGTCATATTTATTTTCCCATGGACTCCATTGTCTGGTATGTGAGGTATTATTTGGACGTGAAAGGCCAAATATTTTATACGGGTACTATTTTTTTTCAAATATGAAATTCCCCTTCGCTAGCCATGTAAAAAATTAGGCAAATTGTCACTTGTGGTCCTTTAAGAATCCACGATATTATAATAGATAAAACAACATTGTTTTTTACATTTTGTTATATTTATTTTTATTTAATATTACATTATTATTTTTTCATTATAACTGCTTTACATATTTTTTCAGCTATGAAAATTATTGTTCTTGTTACACTACACTACAAAATACAATTTAAGTTAATAGAAAATTTTGTATTACAATATTATAAATTTGAGGTTGGTATGAATGATTTATTCATAAATTCAGTAAACCCCTTTGTTATCCCTAAGATGTTGAAAGTCGGACCTCGTGTTGTGGTGGTAACCATACTTGCCTCATAAACGCAAGATCGTGGGTCCAATCCCGACCTGGGCCGATGGATTCTTTTCGGACGCAAAAATCCTAAGTATGGTTTCCTTCGGAAGGGAAGTAAAGCCATGGGTCCGTTTGATAGAATTACGGCAAGTAAAAGAATCTCAAGCCTGAAAGAAGAGGCCTCTGAGCAAAATTTATCGCCCGTTTCACGTCCTGAATTGAATGGGACGCTGATGACCTGATATATTAAAGAGCGTCCGTAAATTAAAAAAATCAACAAAGATGTTGAAAAATTAAAATAATGTTAAATTATTCCAATAATGGAAGTAAGTTTTAATTACGATTAAAATGCAGTAAATATACAGGGTGTCCATAGAAACACACCGTGATTATAAATACGCATAGTATCGCTCTTAGTCATATGTACATAAAACTATTGACCTTATAATTAGAAATTCAATAAACTCAGTGTGTATCTTACAAACACTTAATGTGTATTCCATTTGCCACACTGCAGTCCAAGCGATATTCTCACTTACCTCACAGATGCTACAACATATCTACTAAGATGGCAATATTCTCAGAAAGCAGATCCTTTTAGAGGGTAATCAGGTTTCAATTTATGCATTAATTGCAGTTTGAAAGGGTGAAATCTCAAAGGAATGCTTGGCAGGGATGTTTAACAGCAGGCTAGCTCTAGGCAAGACTTCTTAGGACAGCGTACAAACGTCTCCCGCACATGTTCCACAATTTCCGCATTGACAGGTTGTTTCCCTGATCAGCCTTTCCTTTGATCACATATGTATCCCTTCTCCACAAAATTTCTATACCACTTCACATCGTCTTGTCACTAGGTCCCTGATGTTGAAACCGCTCTCTGAAGACACGGTGAACTGTCACTACACCCTGTGCTCTATCGTATACCAAAACACTTCATTTGCGTTTCTATATCGTCACCATAAACTCACTAAATAGCTGCAGAATAAAAAATGAATTATAATATAAACACTCACACAATTTATTTCAATACAACAATTCAGTAAATGAAATGAAGTAAACGGCATTCAATATAAAAGTGTTTTTGCTTATCTATTTTATCTGTTGGGTATTATACTTTTTGCAATATTTATCAAAAGATATTTTCAAACGTTATTTATAATGACAATTTAAATTATATATATATATATATATATATATATATATATATATATATACACACACGAAATAATTATAGTTTAAAATTACGGAGTGTTTCTGTGGACGGACTGTACAATTTTACTCTACTTTTACTGAAAGGTCATTCCTGATCATTTGATGGGAATTAATACAGCTACATTTTTGCTTCATTTCACTTGAAACCTGAAGAAATTTACCTATCTCACAGCATGAAGTCCTTAGAGATGTGACAGTGGCTCTGGGATGGATATATAAGATTCTATTTGCTTTTTAATTCTTTTTCATTTGTAAATTCATTATTGCAGTGTTTTCCATTCTCAGACTTTTTTATTTGGCACAAAAATCACTAAGTCGAAACACACTCTAGTCTCTGTTAGGCTATAATATAGCTCATAATTGTTGAGCATATGGTTGCATTAAATCACAGAAAAATTTCAGAAAGAACATTTCTAGTTTCAGTCTTTGTGAGGGATGCTGATGGTACTTTCGAGTGATTTATTATATATTTAAACACATGACACACTACCTATCTTGCTTTTCATGTCATTTCAAGAAGTTTTCAATGCAAGTGCATGCAATGTACTCAGAATCAGAAACTTTGTTATTGTGCACTCGTTATGTTAACGAACAATACAACTTCCCTTACGTTTAAACTCTTACTTATCTTCATTTGACTGATGGTGTCGAACATCGCATATTTATTTTTCTGACTTCGTGAAAGTTTCTATATTAAATGTGGGCTCACATTCATCATTATTACTTAGGTGTCATGCCTGGCCATTTAACCAAACGTAGGCTCATATTGTAATTATGTTGGCATCGTAATTACTTGCAAAAAGAAATATGAAAATTAATCGCCTAATTAAAAAGAAATACACACACAAAAAAAAAAAAAAATCACAAGTGCTGACCTGTAATATATAGGATAGCTCGCCAGCTTTGTATAGCCGTTCCAGAAATGGATATCGGTGAAAAAACCTGTTGTCAGGCCAAGTTCATTTGTTCATTTAAAGTGACACCTCGCGCACTATATCAAGGAATGATTTAACTACACATTTATTCTTGGATTTCACTAGTGGTGACAGGCAGAGGTCGGAACCAGAGCATTTAAGAGCGAGAAGCTATGCTCGCCATTATCCTACGTTGCACAGTGAGACGCCGCATTGTAATATTTTGTTTTAAACAGGGCACACACTTCTCAGTAAACTCTGGATCCAAAGGTGAAGGTTTTGCTACAATGTAATGATATCTCAAAATTTGAGGTAAATATTTACATAATGAAACACACATTAACACAAAAATGTTTTGGTAAATATCAAAGATTACAATTTAAAACAACAAGACACGTAAAAGTTAATGTTTCTACCACTTGCGGTCTGAAACATGTGAGCGGCGTAAGTTGCCGCATATTACACCCCAAACAGACAAATTTCTTTAATGTCTATTCATGGCACATGCTTGTCATTTTAGTATAAAGCAGTTCCTTGTTTTAATTATAAAATCAATTAAGTATTCTGCACAAGTAAGCACATCCGCTGTGCTGTGTCCAAGCTACTAACACTAAACTATGAAGAGGTGTAAATAAAGAACATTTATTCATTCATGACAAGGTTTCATACAAAATTCATGTTTTATTTTCTTATTATTGTTTTAAATATTATTTTCGTTCTAAGCAGGGAACTCCCAATATGAAATAATTTGTAAATTTTTGCATATTTGGGCAAGCGTTGCATAAACGCTGTGTGTAAATTTATTACTTTTTCTAATCTTTTTTCTTTTCTTTTCAGAGTATTGGACGTTTTGGAAAACCTAATTTTAAATAATATAACAGAAATGATATGCACGTTTTGTTTCTGTGCAACGTTACGGAAGGAAGTACTAGTTACTTAAATTTTGCATTGGGCTACAACTACTCAACATTATACAGTCTACTTGTGATGGTATTTACATGTACAACTTTGTATATAATGTCATAGCTGCCATTTTATTATCTTTAATGCAATATTAATATGCAAAAGTAATCAACTTTCGCCATAAATAATAAAGAAAATGAAAGTTGCATATTAATAGTTGACAAATACTTTTGATCGAATGACATAGTGAAGAATATTATAACAGTAAAAATGAAATTGTTATTTATTTCTGCATAGTACACTGCAGAACTTTTGAGCACAGATAATCCGCAGAAAAGCTTTAGAACCTTTTGAGCTATTTGGCATTTACTTATGTCTTCCTATCGAAAAGTATTTCTATACATCATGTCAAAACCACAACTCCCGAAATGCGACGTATAAGTTCGGAGTGTTGATTGCTTTCGGAGAAATTCATTTCAGGCTGGATCTGAAGGGTGTTTTTAAACATGTCCAATCGTACATAACTGTTATTGGACTGCAATGACTAGGAAGGGAATCGATTTAATTCATTCATTTTACATGTTTCGTTCAGGTTCATTAAAACGAAATCGCTACGTGATTCTTCTGATGAACATATATTTAAGGTATGATTCTTCATTGTATGGTCTCAAAATTACAAAACAGATGAACTCCTGTTGACTGTAAGTTGGAAATTGGAGACTTCATCACCAGAAATAGCTGGCAGTTTTCTAGTCATAAGTGCACAATATAAGCAAGCATATAAATGCTAAAAAAATATATGTATCATTTGCTGGAATGCCTGGTGTGGGTAACTGTTTTATAAAAATAAAATAACTTCAGGAGGGAAGTTCTAATATTAAAATGAATTTCGGCCTTAAAGTTGTAAACTGGAGCAGGAATTGTATGGTGCGGGGGCGTAGTTGATCGCTGAGCTGATCGTGGTTTCGATGTCTCGGCCGGGCTGCTCACTGATGACGTGGTTTGCTCCAATTCTGTTGAATTTTATCTCAGGGTCCACTGGAGTGTTTCGGGATCAGTATAGATCCACGGGAACGAGAAATGTGTTGCCCAAAAATACACAAGGTTGACTTGTTTAAAATATTTTATTCCCATGTAAAGTACTTCCTAACCGTTCGCCGCTGACTTCGCTACTCTCTTAGACTGGCTTCCAGAGTGAATATCTGGATGTCTGAATGTCCCTCTGAATCTATGAATGTGTGAGTGTAAATCTGTGAATGTATCTCTACTGAATGTCTAAATGTGAATCTATGAATGTGTGAGTGTCTATCTTCTGCGAGTGTCCCTCTGAATGTGTCTCTACCGAATGCGTGAATTCCTCTCCGACTTCTGTACTCTAGTTTTTCTACTACATCGCCACGCCTTTCGCTAAATTAAATTCCCTCGTATTTTATCTATTTTCGTGTTGTACTTTCATCATTGGTTATCCTAAAATTATTTATATCTAAGTTCTTCTGATTCGTTAACTTTATCCGAAGACCATTGGCTAGAATTATTCTTTCCCCCCTGATCTAACGTCTTCCCACGAACTTGAATTTTCCCAGAACAAGCTGTCGTAAATTTCGGTACTTTCCTTATATTCTGATTTCTATTGAAAATCTTTTGCCTTCCTTAGTCTGTAGATTTCTAAATGTTCCCGGAGATAACGCACGTGTTTTCGGCTTTCCTGTAATAAAACATTTTCGTCTCCGTTCTGACATTTTCATTTTCTCTTAAATTATTGCTACCTCTGACTTTGTTAAATACTGTCCCGTTACGGCCACATGTTTCTCTTATTGTCAACTCCTAAGTATTTTCCGGGTAGAAGGTTCGTGACCTAACAAAAGATAGTTTACCCTTTCTTCAGCCTTGTCTAAGGAGCGGTCAGTGAGTGGAGTCAGGTATACATATTCGTCTTTCTCACACATTTTACACAAAATGTATACAAAAACTCTTTTGTATGTTACAAGTTACAAATTATTTCTATTCCTGTTATACCTATCTCAAAATGATTTTCTTATATATATATATATATATATATATACATAACAATTATCCTTATCTAATATAATGCCTTTATAAATATAACTCTGCAGTCTTTTAATTAAATTAATAAAGGCAACCTTAATTCCGGCTTCAAAACTCAATTCACGTTTTCACCGATTTCACTTCGACTTCTTTCTGTTACTTTAGATTCTGACAAGTTTAATGAGATGCTTCAAGGGAAGAAAGATTAAGCAATATGTGCATTAGCATTCATTAAATATATGACTTCAAAGAATCGGAAAACATATCTGTCGAGTGTATAACTTTAATAGGTAGAATGAATGCATGTTTTGTACGTTTTCATTACTTACTGTTACTCAGACAGGTGCCTTTTACTTGTGTCGTGTAAACTATAATGTATTTTGCCTTCAGAGTAACAAATTTGGTATACTCCATTGTTTACCCTTCTTTCTGATGGTGAAAATGATACGTTGTTCAGCAATGCTTCTTCAGTTCCTACTGGTGAATATCTGTGCCCTCCTATAATTTGTTCCACAAGTGAAATAAATGCAGCTCTGATATTTTATTTTCAAT
The DNA here is from genome assembly GCA_030762175.1 of Metallyticus violacea. Taxonomy (NCBI): domain Eukaryota; kingdom Metazoa; phylum Arthropoda; class Insecta; order Mantodea; family Metallyticidae; genus Metallyticus; species Metallyticus violacea. The sequence goes on along the minus strand of CM060846.1, from coordinate 282,598,954 downwards.
TGCATCCTCTTGTTGTAACTCAACCATTGAAAATAAGAACAAACCTCACGAAGTTTATGTTAGAAATGTCCTGCTACCTCCAAATATCTCTGGCATTTTTTTAGAAAATTTGCACTCAACGCACTAATTTATCTTCCGAAATTGAGTCAATTTCTCGCCTGATATTTTCTTTCAGTTTTTCTAATATGAGGGTGTTTGTTCCATAGACTTAATTTTTCAACTTCGGCCATAAATAAATGTATGCAAGTCATGCGCACGATAATAGATTTTTTCATCATGAAAGGGGTTTCGCGACTTTCTATTATTTAATATGTGTTATTTTAAGTCGAATGATGCCCATGGAATCAAGCTTCATTGGTAAATAGTACTAACTATAGTAATACCAACCCATATTACAAAACGTATATTATCAACAGAGGGAGTTTTATAATCACCATTGAGTAATATTTTAAACAATTTTTAAATTAAGTTTTATACAACACAATGCCTATAAAGGTAGCATTTAACTTTGTTTAACCTTTGTTATCATCAATAACATTACATGTTTAGAATGAAAAAGTTGACTTGCATATTTGTAAGCAGAAAATTTGTGCAAATAAATAAACTAACAATAAGAATATTTTCAGGGTAATATTAACATTGAATCTTTAATGATACAGTCACTGAACATGCCAGTATCTCATCACCCTCTTCAGTATTTTCTGCACATTTTGAACAACTCATTGTTTTCTTGCTGTGCCTACCTTTGACAATTGCCATAAATTATTGCAGTTTTACTAACTTTATTGCACGTTTCTTTCTTAGACTTGTGCACAAAAATCAACAGCCCTTACCACCACTCCCTTCTCATCAAAAGTCTGCCTCTCTTCCTCTCAAGAATATCTTCCATGACTTTTTACACTCTTCAGTAGTCGTGAGATCTCTGAGTCGTTCATCAAAAGCTGGTTTGATTAGCTGCAATATGCAATCCTAGTTCTCACAGGTGTGGTCGTCTCTGATTTGGCTTATTCTCATTCCAGTCAGGAAAATTCACGATAAATGTCGTATAATAATTTACAGCGGCTATATCAACGAGGGTGAAGGAAACAGATAGTGACTACCTTCTGGTAGCTCTTTTTGGGGAATATTTCCTTATATATTTGTTCGACGGTGTCGACGCTACCCTTTATTTGGTATAATAAAGACTGATAACAGTTCGTTCCTTCGGATTGGACTCTGAGCCTATGACATCGTCATTATGCTAAACAGACAGCTTAAGAAGAGTCCTTATTGAAACAATTGTGACTAGAGTCTCTACTGTGTTAGGAATCTCTGAAAGCAAATTTTCTTGAATACAGCCCTCTTCCAGAATATCTTTGAGCCCTTGAGGAATGGACTGCAGTGTTCCAGCAAGTATTCAGTCAAATCAACAGAAATATAGTATCTGTCTGTTGTTACGTTACGTCAAGAATTATTTATAGGATGCAACAAGCGTTTTACAACAGATGTAGCTGAATATCCTTGAGTTCCATCATTCCACCATTCTCCCTTCCTGCATATGGTTCCATGCTAGGAATCAGTGAACTTGCATATGAGTATCCCATATTTCTCTGGTTTGTTCTTCATGAACGCTCTGAATGGACACCTTCTACGGAATAATGTTAGCATTTCATCAAGTAAATGCTCATCAAATGTTCATATATTAATTTAGTTAGCTGAGGAAACCTGGTCCTGCTTATAGTTTCAGTGTTCATAAATATAAGTATATATAAATCTGCCAGCAATTATTAGATCAGAGATCTGCAATACAGGTGCATTGTCACCTTCCACTCTCATGTATATAAGAACTCCTATATCATCACACGAGTTACCGACGAGGGGGGTATTTTATGGCCACCTTGATAGATCAATGTTTCATCAAAAGACCAACAATGAAAACTTGGAAACAATTACGCTGTTCAATAACAGAGACAATGCAAATTGTAGAAGGTGGGTATAAAGTACCCCCTCCCCTTTTCCCGTTGGTAATGCTAGAGTTAAACATCGATCAAATATTTTATATAACGTTCCATAATATGCAATTACGGAAATTAATCAAATATCAGACTCATTTGCCTGCAATTCAGGGACAACATTAACCGTGTATGCTTTCAAGTTTAAATTGACACAACTTTGGAAGATGAACTGATAGGTGTCAATGACAAATTTCTATAAAAGATGCCAGAAATATATGAATGTAGGAGGTCTACATTTTCAACACCTCCTGTCATAAGGTACGTGTTTTTATTTATTGTACTGCGAGAACTTGAATCATATATTACATCCGTTTCACATCTCTGACTACTGCCCATTCAGCAGCTGTGAGAAAGCTTTTACAAAACCTCGATAGACCGGGTAGATGGAAGCACTGATCTAAATCTACAAACGAAGTTTTTTGCGTTTTAAAAATTAAATAGATTAATAATGCTTTGCTTCTCAGCATCACTAAAATTTAAACGCGGTAAAATTTACAATATTAAGAATGATCTGCGATTAGGCCCATAGGACAAAAATTTCCCAGTAACTCCATCAGTTCTCTTTCTTTTCTTAGACACATTGGCATTAATTTTCCATGTTATGGCTATTTCTCTCCTCACTCACATCAAGAACGTTAGTAGCAAATTGTGGAATTAAACATGTTTGAGATTAAACTGACCTTCAATTCAACAATGAATTCATTTTCAAAATAACGATCCAATTCTGTAAGTTTGCAAGTGGACCAAACTCAGCCTATATAAAAGTACAAAGTATTTTGCCATTCTTTCATTAACAACTTGAACGTCTGCCATTTTTAAATTTGAATTATAATTGTAAAGTATTTTTCGTGATAAGTTATAAACACATGACTGAGAAGAGTTTTTTCTGGCACTTTGAACTCTCTTCTTATCCGTATTATTTTAGACCCTCATCTAGCTTAGTAATCAATGCCTGCCCATGAAAGCTTTATTTTGTATATTCTTGTATGTTGCTAGTGTTCTTTCAACTTAAACCAATTTAGAATTTTAATTTCAGATAGAATTACACCCTTGCTCATGGGGCATATTTTTTTTTAGTGCAGCTCTTATCTTCCTTCTATATATACTTTGTGCGGCTGATTCTGCTGTTTCTTTTGTAGCCTATGCTTTCATATCATAACTTATTCCCATTATTTTTTATTAGTTTGCAACCATTCTTTAAGCTGAGATTTGTGTACTTTAAGCTTGAGAATACGCCATATTGTTTATGATACTTGGAATTTATTTTGTGTTTTTGCAATCCACTTTATATCAGGCAAATAATATATTTAAAAGATTTTATTTCAGTAGAATATTCCGAAATTTTGCATAAGGGCTAAATAGCTGTTTGTAGCTACAAGTAAATTTTCATTAAAAATTTAAAATAATTTCGTATTATTTACATAAATTATAAGTTTAGAGATTATTTAAGCTGCTTTGGTAATAAAAATAGCAATGGAAACCTTTAACTGATGAATGAATGAACAGCCTAAAAAATGATTGAGGGAAAGTTCTCCTTCTGATATAGAGGGTGATAAGGTTGTCCTTCGGGTCCATGGAGAATGGTGCAACTTGACCACACATTCTCCCCACTTCTATTTCAGCAGTTCAGCCCTTGAAGCACCGCCACGGGTGGCCGAGGTCGTTAAGGCGCGGACTCGTGAGTGGGAGGTCTGAGGTTCGAATCCTATCAGGACCGTCCTCCCTGACAGATTTTTTCCAGGTTTTCCTCAGCCCTCATGACTGGCAAATGACGGGGAGGTACCCTAAACTTAGGTCGCCTGGAACGTTTCCTTCCTTAAAAAAATCCTTTCCGAATTTATAATTTCATTTCATGTATCACCAGGGTTACCGCCTGTGGTGCCTAGGTAGTAAAAACGGGCGTTAAACACTATTAAAAAAAAAGCCCTTGAAACAGCGTCGACCATGTCAGTATTTTTTCTTACCATACCATTTGTTACCCCGTCCTGTAGTGTCACATGTATCTTGCGCTCCGTCTTGTGTTTACAGATTTGGAGCATCCTTTCTTTTTTACCTGAATGTTAGAGACAATTTTTGACATCAATAAAAGTACTGGTAGTACGCAGGATTTAAAAGCTTCCTTCTTTAAGTTCAATTTTTGGAACGTGCCCTCGGAAATAAAATTTACACTCCATAATTTGTTTAATGCGAAATTGATTATTGTGTTTATTTCTTTCTCCGATTCTGTTGTCAAAGAATGTAATTTGGCGTAAATATACGTTTTCTAGTATCTCTCCGGCGAACTTGATTGGCTCTTCAGCAGCATCTTTGATTTCCTAGGATTTATGGCTAACCCCGCTGCTTTACCTACTCTATGTATCTTCCTCAGCATTGATCACATGGTCAGATCTTGTGTACATGTGCCAACCAGAATACCTAACCTAACACATTCAGTACCAGCTTCTCAGTGGGACATTTAAATGCCTGAACCAGTCGTTTTAATGCCACTCCTATCTCTACACACCACTTCATAAACTTCTCACCCAGTCGCCCTAAAATAGTTTTAATCCGTAATCAGTGTGGTGCATTTTTTGTAGCACAGCTGGTATGGTGGGATCAAGTGAACCCCATTCCTTTATTTATAATTATAAAAGATGATAATAAATCACAATAAACAAACATAGCTTTAATATTTAGATACATTTAGAAATTAATCAGGCTACAGTTACATTATAAGCTTCTTCATGAATGCATAGTTTTTACTATATATGTGATTTCAAAAATCAACATAGTCATTTTAAGAATCAATAATTTTAAATTTTGGTTTACTGTGAGAAAAAAGTTTGAAATCGCAAATTGAAAAATAACAATAACCAATAAAAGTGTTTAAAAGTAAATACATATAACAACTGGAAAAAATGCAGTAGGCGTTTACAAACAATCATTTATCTAAAAATCTCTCTTATTATCAACAGTCGCAAAAATTGAATTTAGATCCTCACCTTTGAAATTAAACATTGTTAAATAGAAAAACAAACCCAAAAATGTTGTATCTGCTGCTTGATATTGTTGTTATAAATAGTCATCTGATTTGCTGTAGCTTTTCGTTTCGTCTCAAAATGATTTCCACTAAAATATCACTAGTCGTCAGGCATGACCAGGCATTGAGTTCAGTGCAAGATCTACAGGTCCAACGACTCCAGATGAAATAATAAAATTATGTGCACAAGTTCGAAAGTTTGTGGCAGGTGGTATGGAGTTACACTTGAATCTGTTCTTTCCCTAATACATTCGTGCAAATGAAGGTGTCCCATTACCTTCCTTACTTCTATTTCTTCTCTACTCAAATCAGCCGTCACTACTTCTTTTTCGTCCCAATTTTGTAATTTCTCTTCCAGCTCTGAATCACGATCTTAAACAGTTTTATAGTCCGGGTTAAGATTTGAATCATTAATGTCACTAAAGTCATCCTTTAGCTCATTTGCCATATTTCTCCACATTAATGGTCACCAGCTTTCATTTGTTTGCGTGAGGTTGATGTCATTTCCTTCAGAAACAACATACATGATATAATATACTTTATTTGCATGCAGATGATGTCATTTTTGCTGAAACATATCGCAATGCGAGATAATATACTTAACATTTTCAGCATGGTGGGGTCGCCCTGACCCCACTGAGGGGAAAAGGTATTGTTAATGTCGTATAGCAATTTTCTGCAACGCAGCCTCACCACTCCACAACTCAGAAAGGTACTAAGAGTCACATTGTACCACTGCAGCAAAAATATGAATTACGTAGTAAACAAAGTTTGTTGGGGCCCTCCTATTACGGGTTAACTTTACATAGTCTGTCTGTAGTATCTGTAATATCACTGTCACTGAAATGAAGAAATGAAAGAATACGCAGAACTCAGGTTCGAGACATTGTTTTGGTTAAAAAAAATTCAAAAAAATGGTCTGCAATCCAGTACATTTGTAAAATCTGGCTTCTGAGCAATTCCTGTAATGAAACTAATTCTATAAATATCTTTAGTTCAGGAACTGGTTTCCTGAATTAATGAAAATTTTTTGAAAGGTCGCGGCACCGCATTAATCATTTGACCTTGTACAAATTTGTATGTTCGCACATATCCAAAAAAATCATCGTTCAAAAGAACATTTGCGCAACCCATGATTTCACTTTCATTTTCCAATTGAATATTGAGCTTGAATTACATGTAAATGGTGGGATATTCGCACAATAACTATTTTGTATATGTAGTCTGACTTTGTTATTCTGGCCTGTTGCGTTAGGGAATCAGAGTTTCGCTGTCACTGCTATTAGAATCCACTTCAGGATAATTCATCACCTGAATTGTTATTGCAGAAAATATATCAACTTTTTTCGTCTGTAAGAAACTTCTTTGTTTGATAAGCCATTGCTATAAACCTACAACAAGCACTACACAGAAATGCTGACACGCACTGTTATATCAAATACTTAGACATTGATCCGAGGCGAAGTTGAGATATTTATTCTGCATAAACCACACATCCTATTACTTGACACATATTTATATGGAAGTAAAGATCAGCTTTACTTCCATCTATAAGAACCAATAATAACTAAATCATACTTAACACCTAGGTGCGTAATATAAAAGGAGTTATTTCAAGTGACGTTAAACGTCGCAAGCTGTCTATGGCCCATTACACGAGGGAGGATTTAAACGTCGTTTGCCGTCTACGGCACTGAATGTGTTAATTAAATGTACAATGCCGATTATCATTCGTTAACTCTTAAAAATTATTTTAAACATGTATTCCTCACTTCAATGCATATTATTTAATTGCAATAACACTGTCTTACTATTAAACCATTTTAATTATTCCCTATGAAAGAAAAAACAATGTTTATAACTATTAATGTATTATCTTTACGTACTTAAGTAGTTAGTAACTATTTGCGTCGTTTTCTTAAAAGTTATATCACCTTGGGTTGCTTATACGATTGAATATGTAGAAAAAAATAGTTTGTTTATTAAAAGTCTAAGGACAAGACCCGTCTGCGAGTGCATTAAATTCAAATGTCTCGGCTTAAAAATTATGCTATCAATAAAAATTGTTTTAATGCAATTGATATAAACGTAAATATTTACTAAAACCATAAAAGAAGTAGTTGAAAATATATAATTTCAATACAGCCCTGGCATTAGATGTTTGAATGTGCCATAGCTCGTCTATCTTCGGCATTCTCGTATACTTTCGGATACTGTATGGGAATGCTGCTGTTGCACTTGGCATTTGCAAAAGAAACATAAAAAGGTGCAACCAAAATGGGCCTTAACATGAATGTAAAGCACATTTAAATGCTTCCTGATGGGAAATTGTTAGATAAGTGAAAGGAGTGCAGTGAACTTCAAATCTTTGGAACATCGATGAACAAATTTTAAATTGCAGTCAGAAAATACGATTCTAAGGTCAAAGGTGATCAAAATGTAATATTTTACAAAATATTGAGTTATTTAAAGTTATTCACTATTTTTCATTCTTATAAATCCTGAATCAATTTATAATAGATAATAGGAAATACATGAAGATTATTTACATACGTGTGTAAATAAGTATTGTAAAATTTCAGTTTATATTATAGGAACTGCATATGACGTTTAAAGTTGTTATATCAGTTTCACTCAATCTTCAGGTACACAGGGGTAGCTATAAAGAATTTCCATGACAGAAATAATGAAGTATAAATCCTGCTCCGCATTTTCGCTACCACTCTCAACACACCTCCTCAGACGTTTATCACGTTCCTTCCAATCCTCTTCAACATGTGAGGATTCAGTGCAGCCGTTGCCATACTTCTTTCTCGGATATTATACAGATACCTTATTTTTACAGCATGTACTTCAGCTTTCAAAATCCCCAATTCCATAAAGTTCAAGTAGAATGACCGTATAGCCCATATCACAGGACCGCTTCCCCCAGTCCAGTGTCAGGGAAACATGTCTAATCAGTGGCCTACACAAGTTGCACATTGAGGTCTCGCATAAACTACTCTAGATAACTGCCGATTATATCCAGTTCTGGTACCATTTCATCACCCAACATATTGAGGTACTTTAGCTGAAGATTCAAAAACAGAAAGGGCCAACAATCTTCTCTTGCAAGAAACCACCATACGATCAATTAGGGAGAGCCTTGCATTTTGTTGTCGATGAACCCCAGGAACTGAAATAAATTGATTGTTGACCCCTCCAGAAACAAATACACGCCTCGTTGGTTGTAAATCACTCTAAGAAAGATAGGTTTACTGTAATTTGGCGCTGAAAGCATTCACACAACTCAACCCTGCAATCAGGGTCGTTTTCCGTTAGATGATGCAGCTGATATTTGTAAAGGTGGAATTGCGCATTGCTCCGAGGAATGTTGATTTCCATGCTCATGCACCTTAATCACTTTGTTGGACTAACATGAAACTTGATACGTGCTGCAGTTCTAGTTACTTCATCTACAGAAGATCTGCCGGAACGCCTTTCATCATAAATTAATCCTGTTTCACGAAATTTATTCTGAAATTTTCCAACTACGTTATGAGTTAGTAAACTCTCCGGATGCTTCGTATTGAACACTCCGCCACAGCTCTCTGCAACACTCTCTCGTCCACTAGGAATAATTATTTCCACTCGGTTGTCTTTCGTCAGTACCCTAAGACTTGATCTGTAACGTTTAAAAAGGTTTTTATAGAATTCATTAACAATTAACATGTGTGTAGCAACGACACACAACAAGAGGGCCTTTTCCAAACAAAGGGGAAACTGTGCATAGTCTCCTTTTAAAGGACTATATTTTGTTGAAAGAAATTAAAACAATTCATATTGCTGATATTTAAAGTTCTCCTAAGATTCCAGATTTTATAACACCCGTATTCTTAAGAAAGCTCTTCGCGTTTCGCATTACTAAAGCAATTTAGAGTATATAAATTTTGTTAATACGTTTTCAGTAGGCCGTAGCAAAAAGAAACTGTGGTGTTATAAGTTTTAGGAGAACAAGAGTATAGCGTATGGTGCTATCACCTCATGTCGTTATAAACGGCATAGGATATCTGATAACTGATAAGTCCGGTGAATGTGGATAGCTTACATGTTCAAAATGTCTTCTAAACGTATATTTCAAGTCCCTTCTCCTTTGGTGTTCTCAACCAACAACAATTTCCCACTTCCCCTTAGGCCTTCCGCATCAACGAAGTATCCCTAGGGAAATCAAACCTGTTACATTTCTCTTGATATACAAGTTGAAGAGAAGAGGAAGTAACTGCAAACATTTCCCCATTCTCTTCTTTAGCAATTGGGGCAAATGATGAAGATGATGACAAAGGCGATAAGGAATGTTAGAACTCGAAAGCCTCAAGGTAAGGTATTATCATTATTCCGAGTGCGCAGTTTTCCTTTACTTTCTCCTCGTCCCAGTTTGTTCCCGCTTCAGATATGAAATCTCTGAAATCCACATAATTCCTCCAGAGAAACAAATGGCAAAAGGTGTAATGTTTATCACATGCATTTGAGTATTGTCAAATTTTCCTTGATTTTCCATAGATTTTTTTCTGCTTCATTGGCATTTACCTACACTAGCAGCAAGTTCTTCAAGCACAATAAATGACCACATCAAATTAATAGTGCATTCACTGTACAGCAAGTGATAGTAAACAAGCACATTCTGCAATGATTCTCTAGTCATTGTCTCCCAGTGAACATGTAAAATTAGCTTTCTCTTAGTTTACAGTCTTCGTCTTCTTTGTTTGTTCTGTTTCGCTTCCTCTCATTCTGATTTCTTAGCTTAATACAGAACAGCACAAGGGCGGATTGTTTAGTCTAGTAATGCCTGTAGGTAAGTGTGATTTTCAAACAGATGCAAAGGGCAGTTATTTTCTGGCAGTCTTAAATGATCGGCGTAGCAGTTTCGTAGAAATGGATAAAGAGGAGTATCGTGCAGTGATAAAATCTTTTTATTTAAAAAGGAGGACTGCAGTCCAGAAACAAACTGAGTTGAAGGAAGTTTGGGGGACTCAGCACCAGGACGAAAGACCGTTTATTACTGGATAAATTAATTATAGATGCTGCTCGTTACGGACGCCCTATTCAGGTTTTCTCTGAAGAAAATGGTCGATAAAACTCGTGGTATCATAATAAAAGACGGTCGGATTAAGATTCGTGAGATTGCTGGATGGTAATTATTTCATATGAATGGAACATAATATCCGCATGAAGTTCTGCATAAAAAAAGCTGAGTGCACGATGGGTGCCACGCTTGCTGACTCCAGACCAATAACACTCGAGGAAGTACATTTCAAAATCGTGTTTGGAAAAGTTGCACCACATTTAGAATAATTTCTGCTGTCGTTTTGCGACTGCAGACAAAACTTAAATTCACCACTACACCCCGGAAACAAAACGGTGGTCAAAACAGTGGGTTGGCGAAGGTGAAAGTGCACAAAAAGAAGCTAAAACCTTTTATTCGACAGGAAAAGTGATCATTTTTTGTGCTTCATAAGGTATCATCATGGCTATTTGAAGAAGGGTAAAACTGTGACTGGCTGATATTAAACAGTGTTACAGTGCCATTTGAATAGTGAGGAAGCAGAAGCAACCAAGATTGGCGCCCACAATAGTGCTTCTCCACCAGGACAGCACGCCCGCTCATGCATCGGTCGTTGGGATCGCAAAAGTGTCTGAGAAGGGTTTGGAAATAGTTCTCCATCCATCCTATTCCTCAGATTTAGCCCTATATGATTTTTTTCTCTATCCTAACCATAAAAATTGAACTAGCAGGGAGAAGAGGTAATCTAACCTGTAAACGAGTATTATGTTGGAAAAAAAATCACAGTGATTAAAAAATAGGAATCATGCTGGACTAAATAGATTAAGCAAGGGAAGTTATATTGAAAAATATATGTTTGCTTTTGCCAAGAAAAAAAACAATGTTATATACTGTTTTTTTAATTTATTTATCAATCGGCCCATATACCGACGCACAGAACCAACAGACTGAACGTGTTTTTATGTGTAGCGGTTTTAGGAAGAGATGGGGCGGGGGAGTTTATCACATTAAATGCTTATTGATGTTTGTTTGTGTCAATGCCCCACTTTGGTTGCGTTCATGTGGGGCGGTTTTTAAAGGTGGGGGCGTAATATGGTGTGTACGGGGGATACGGTGGTTCGGTTGATGACTGCTGATTGTTGAATGGTTGTTCTGCCAGTTCCTAGTTCAGTCGGCTGCTCCAATTCTATTATGATGAGTTGTCAGGATACACTGGAGCGTTTTGTAGATCTATAACTGATATGATTTTCTCCACTTCTACTCTCTGCCTCACTATCTGCCTTGGTCACTTACTGCTCTCAATACTATAACAAATCATTGATAGTCTACCTCTGCACCGGTTATTTTAACACTTGCTCTATTCTCCGTTACTTTTGCGGCTATCGTCACCCGCTATTCTAATCACAATAACTGTCTATCTTTTACGATATCTGTCCACTGCTGCCGATCACTTTCGTTTCAACTGCATTCCCCACTCTAAATCTATACTATCAACTATCAACGACCAACTCTGTTCTCCACTCTCAATTCTCAACTATCAACTTTGGACTCCATTCTCTGAATTACCATATCATTCTACTCCACTCCACTACTTTGTGCTTCAGTCTCGATCTCTAACGATCAACCCTCTTTGACATCTCGTTTTCTACTTTCTGGCTCCGCCCACACGAAAATAACATTGTATTTAATTCCCAACTTATAAATTCACTTTTGGCTATCTTAAAATGATTATTACATAGTTAAGTAATTGTCATTCGTTCATTCTAGTGCAATGGCCATTGGTTGCAATTATTTCCCCTTTCTGACATTCACTTTTCCCACAGTCTGAGATTTCCTGAAAAAAGCCAATTCTATTCTTCCCTTCACTATCCTAGACCTGGAAAATAAGATTTCTAAATAGCGTACGTATAATTCCTATTATCACCAGCTTTCATTCTCGTTAATAGGCGGCATAACTCTTATATCGTAACATTTTCCGTCTGTCTATAATAAAACGCTTTTGTCTTGATTGTGACGTTTCAATTGCCTTTAGAATTATTTCTTTCAAAGTGTGTTCCATAGTTCGGTTCTAACAACCTGTTATAGCAATTTCTCTAACTTAACCCGTGGAAAAGGATTCTAAGTTTCCAGACTTTGTCGGATTCTATCTCGCCGAAATATTCCCGCCAAGTGCCTGGCATGTGACCATTGACAAAGGGACGTTTTTCCTTTTGTTTAGTTTGCCATGGAGCGGACAATGTTGTTATTCATTTGTATACAATACTTCTTTCCTTCTCTAATGGGTTTCTTGTAGGATTCTTAAGTCAACACAAAACATGGAAATAAACATAATGCCTCTTACAAAGTGCTGTTGCATACCAAAAATACACATACACATATAAGAAATAACGATATCGTAAACGTATTTCTGAACCATCAGATTATATACATACTAGGGTAAGTTTCCGGCCTGGCCAATAAGGATTATTGCCATCAAAAAGCCTTATCTGGGGTCATATCTTATCTGTTAAGTAATTGCAGTTGTAACATCTGCTCCGCTGTGTTCAGTTGTTCAGATATAGCTGCATATAGAAGGCTATTTGTAGATGACTGTGACATGTTCAAAATGGAGTTTCGAGCTGTTATTAAGTTCTTCACAAAGAAGGAAGACTTAACTCCAAATGAAATTAAACAGCAATTGGACGGTGTATGTGGGGAAGCACCCCCCTCATATTCTACGTAAAAGATGGGCCAAACATTTTTGAATGGGTCGAGAGAACATTAAAAGCAAAGAGCGTGCAGGTTGGCCCTTGGAGATGCTCAATCATGAAACATCGCTCTTGTGGAAGGAGAAATTATGGAAGACCGGAGGCTCAAAGTTACAGAAATAGCAGCAAGTTTGGGCCTTTCTAAAGCAACAGTCCTTCGAATTATTCATGGACATTTAAACACGAATAAGGTTATTGCAAGATGGGTGCCTACACTTCTTTCTTCAGTCCAAAATGAGCAACGAGTCATCGGTTTTCAGGCATTTTTGGAGCTCTGCGTGGTAAAGAGAGAGAAGATCTGCAAACCATTGTTATAGGAGCTGAAACTATGGTTTTCTACTATGATCCCTTGCCTAAAAGAGGATCAATGGAGTGGCGTAAGTCTGCGAAGCACCGCCCCTAAAGGCCAAGATCACTCAGTAAACCAAGGAGATTGGCCACAATCATTTGGGACTGGGAAGGAATACTCTTCATTGACTTTACGGAGAGGAACACCACAATAAATGGGGAGTACTATGCTGCACAGACTACGTTCTTCCATCAAAGAGAAAAGGCGAGGAAAGCTGAGTGGTGGTGTGCGCCTTCTTCACGACAACGCGCCTATGCACACAGCTCCTGTTGCAAAGGAAGCTGTGAAGAAATGTGGATTGAAGGAGATTGATCATTCACCCTACAGCAAGATCTAACTCCCAGTGACTATTTCCTCTTCTCAAAACTCAAGAAGGACCTTCGAATTTAAGTGTAGCGAAGAAGCGATGGATGCTGTTTATGCCTATTTTGCACACAAGACTTCTGACTATTTTTGGGGGGAGATTGAAATGTTAATTCAAAGATATGAGAAGTGTATTGCAATAAAGAGTAACTATATTGAAATGTAAAATATAGTTTTTGAATTTATCATACCTAGACAATGGTTAGGCCGGAAACTTATTAACCTACCCTCGTACATAATAAATATCCATATCAAATCATTACTTTAATAAATATAACTTTGCATCCTCAATTGTCATGAGTATGTCATTATTATTACTACTATCAACATGTTAAAATGGCAAAGGTAGCCTTGAGCTCCGGCTGCAAATGTACATTTATTTGGTTTGATAAAATGTATCAAATTACATGCTATAAATTGCATACTAAAATAAAGCAGAATATGTATTTCACAATAACAAAATATAAACACTAATATAAAAACAGTGAGAATGACACACACAAACAGATGGATTAACTCAATTTGTTTACCCCACCTCATCCCCTGTTATCAGTGTTTAAGAACTGAGCTTCTCCCTTTCATCAAATATTTAATTATTTCTTTCTATTCCTGGTACCAGTCTCTCTTGCTCTGTTTGATTCCGTAAATTACGATCCCTCTATTCTTTTGCGCCTTTACATTCGACCAGTAGACTTGTAAGTATCACGATTTCTCCTAACACAGATGGAATAAATTTTCAGCCCATTTTAGTCAGCGACCTAAATCGTCCCCCATGCTCCTAGTCTAAGCCACGAGTGAAATAATTAAAACTTCCAAAGTGGCTACAGAACTAGTTCAGGAAATGTGATGGATTAGTAGATTTCATATATTGACTTAACTAAGATAAAAAAAAGGGTCTATAAACGTGAGATAAACAATTTATTTATGCACTTGCGGGAGTTTTTTATATTCATGTTTGATTTTCGGCAGATGGAAAAACATTCTTATATATTTTAACCTGATATAATAGTACAATACACTTTAATTGTGCTTGTTTATTTATTTTATTAGGATTTGTATTAACTTTAATAATTTCCCAATTCATACACTTAAAAATTCATTTTTTCACATTTCATTACATTTATACTTCAGATAGACGAGTTAATTCAATTAACCTACAGAAGCATGCGATATAACTTAAACAGAAATTGGTGATAGCTAACCATGAAACTCTTGCTCGATTGACAAATTCTTTATCTATAATTCATATTTTACACCATCATTCCCCCTGTCGGTTCTGGTGGCCTGGTGGTAATCATATTTGCCTCGTAGACCCAAAATCGTGACTTTAATACAGGCCAGGATCGATGGATGTTTTCGGCCGCAAAAATCCTAAGTATAGCTTCCTTCGGAAGGAAAGTAAAGCCGTGGATTCCGTGTCGTGACTTTACGACAGTCAAAGAGCCTCAAGTCTGAAAGAAGAAGCCTCTGAGCAAAATTTACTGGCAACTTCACGCCCGGAATTGAATGGAAAGCAGATATTTGAGTTGTTAAACAGCGTCCATAAATAAATCAAATCAACACAACCATCATTCCCCGTGATTTGTACCATTAGATCGTTTCGTTTCTAATACTATTCATAATTGATGTATCCCTCTTTTAACCGTTTTTCCTTGGTAATATTTTTAATAACAGTTTGTCATGCGTTCTACAGATATGAACATGCCAATTCTTTTGGCATTCTATCTTTTGCATTAAAGTTAAAATATTTTCAGTTCGGTTTGGAATTCTTCGTTTTTTTATTATCTGACTATATCCCGCTAAGCTTTAGTATCTTTCTTGTCAACGTACAACACTGGAGCATGAGGCAAGGCCAAATCTTTGTAACATTTCAATAACGTTTCTTCCTAGTTTTCTTAAGTTCAGTTCCTTTTACTGTACGATAAACATTTAGAAACAAGTTAATTTTTATTAATATATTTGGTTTTGTACATGAATATTCCTAAGCAATTAAAATCTATTACTGCTTCTATTGGAAAATTGTTAATTATTATTTGTGTTTTCATTGACTTTTCTTTCTGTTGTTCCAATATTTTTAATAGGCTGTTTTTTTTTCCATAATTATTAGAGTTTTTAAATATAGAAAACAAAATAGCTATTTCCAATTCTCTAATATGGTTAATTATTTTGCAATGATGGCTTTTCATTTGGCGTAAAGTTGCATCAAGGTATTCATGTCATTCGTTAATGTGTTAAGCTGGCGTATAACTTCCCCAAATTACAATATACTGCTACTGAATTTAACTGAAAATATTTTACGATTGAAAGCATAGAGGGAAATTACGAATACCTATTTGTTAAATAAACAGTATTAAATAATAATGCAAACAATTGTAATTTTTGTGCAATTAATTTTGCTGTATTTCTCACTAGAAATTTGAATATGCTGAAATGACTGACAGTGTTATATGGCATTCCTGCAAATAATGCGTATGCTTTAAAAATGAGAATAAAAATTAAACATTTTCTTCTTAAATATTGTTGCTATTTCTGTCATTTTGTGTTATTAATTTTTCCATATTCAGGGATTATCGTTCACTTGAGGTTGCAAAATTTGAGGCGTTAAAACTTTCTTTTAATTGCAACTAAGTACAGACCACGTCAGTGACGCCGCAGTCACGAGAATTCTGACAGGTCTGCAGGCTCACTCTATAAGATTTATAGCGGGGTGATTAAATAATCCTGAAAGAGTTTAGGCATTTATTCTGTCGCGATTGATAATAGTGATTATAGTGATGGTAATACTCCTTTCCGAACAAAATGGACTATGTGCTTGGGAAAATTTGTGCCAGCTAGGTATTAATGAGATCTTCAAAATAAAAAAGAAACAGCCACACATAGCTCTTCATAGGGAGCTGCAAGCCTACTTTCAAAATAAATTTGTATTTGACATTTAAATATTCGTTTTGGCATTATGTCACGTTAATGTTAATTGCATTTTTCACAGTTTGTGTCGAGGACCAGAAACATTAATAATGGGCTATACACTATATTTAGTTTAGAATATTATTAGTGAGATTCCACAGAGTGGGCCATAAAAGTATTTAACAGTTATTGGTTCATAAATGGTTTTGATAAATTAATTACACATCTGAAACTCATAAGGATGGAAATTAAGAAAAAAACTCCTTAACGGAGTGGCGGATTAAAATCACTTAGGCATGAACAAGGCAAAGTACTTTTGATGTGCTCTGAAATTTAAGGATATTTTACAAACGTTTTAAAGCTGAAGGACATGCAGAAACAACATTCTGCATCAGACTAGGTAATTGCAGAAGGAAGGGTCCAAAACCAAAGCAACCAAAGCACCAATTATTCTAATCCCTGAGCGGACTTAAACATTCAGCTTTAAGATGCCAAAGAATAATGCAAAAATTATTTCGTTGTGCTAATGTGTCATATTGACCATATTCTAATATTTTGTGAAATATAAATTTGTTTTTTCAGAATATATTTTCAAGTAAAATAGATTTCTTAAACTTCATGGCCCATACTGCGGTAAGTTAAATACTTGTGATGATGATGATGATGATGATAATGATGATGATGATGATGATGATGATGATAATAATAATAATAATAATAATAATAATAATAATAATAATAATAATATGTAAGGATGAATGAATGAATAATGTTTAAAGCCCGTTTTTGCTACAGAGGCACCACAGACAATGGACACTGATGCTAAATGAAATGAAATGATATATTGGGAGAGGATTTATTTTTAAGGAAGGAATCGTTCCAGGCCTAAGTTTAGGGTACCTCCCCGGCATTTGCCATTTATGAGCAGGAAAACCTGGAAAAAGCCTCAGTCAGGGAGGACGGTCCTGGCGGTATTCGAACACAGACCTCCCGCTCACGAGCCAACGTCTAAACGACCTCGGCCATCCGTGGCGGTTATAATATGTAAGAAATCCTCGTCCTTTACTGATATACGAAATCTACTTAGAATAGTTTACCGCTTTTCGTAACTTTAGTAAGCTCTATGTAATTTAAATTTTTAGCGTTTCTTCTGTATAGGGGACATTTTTATAAGGAATAAAACACATTGAAAATAAAGAGGAGTTCTGAAACTTAGTTTAATTAGGGTGAAATGATGTATTAAAATTTACAGAGTTAAGGCTATAATGCCTTCTCTTTCATTCAACCATTCTTAAAAAATTACATTTATTAATATTAATAAAATGAAGCTACAATTTCCGGTTATAAGCAAATAATTGGCGCATGAAAAAATACATAAACATAAAGTTACTTGATTGAATTTAGTGTATAAAATAATAACTACGGCCGGTTGCTTATAATTTAAATGTTAGAAATACGCAAGAATTTATGAACTACAAAACTGTTAAAATGTGAAAATAACATGTCCTAAAAACATCATTTTTACATACAGTTGCAAAATCTTACCTTTGTTTAAATTAAAGTATTTCTGAATGCTATAGATATGTAACACCCTAAAACTATTAATCTTTATTATTAAATTTTGAATTTATTTAATCAATCAAAAGATAACATTCAACTCTACACACAATGAAAGATGTATTACAACTAGATCGACGGTCATACAGAATTACAATAACAAATTGTATAAATAAAGACGATCTACTGTCACTCAGCACTGACTTGTTTCGAAAGAATCTCTGCCCAACTTTGCAGAATGCAACTGCGGCACATCTGAAAAGTGGAACAATTACTGTTTAATTCAGGCTCAGAATGTCACTAATCTTGCACAGCGTTGGGTACCATTCAATCAGAGTGTAGTTTTACATTAACACATTGCATGCAGATTTTAAGTTAATCTATACCTTTTTACAGGTTTTTAATAATACAGAGTTGTAATAATTGTGTGAATGTTGTTGATATTGTGCTAAAATTTGACTGCAGTAAAGCGAGGTCCCTGCTCAATGTTGTACTTGAATACAGCACCATGGCAGTTTTGATTGAGGAGGAGAAAAAAATAATATGATAAATTACAAGTAACAATTTAAAGGGTGTGCAAAATCCGTCCCTGAGATGGGTGAAAAGAAAATAAAAGTGAAAAATGTCGAAAAAATTTTAAAAAGTCTAAATATGATTATGGATGAAAACATGTAATTTAATGAGCTAGGGTAAAATTATTTTATTTTCAGTTTGCGATGCAAATAAGAAAAGGGAGGGGAAATATGACATGTCATAACCATCCGGGTCTTAGTTATTAGACGCATTACAAACTGAGTAAGACAAACATTTAAGTCAATTATATTTATGTGAAATTAATATTATTTGGAAAAAAATAACGTCATTATTTAGAATAAGAGCACCATTTAAAGTTTACTTAATTAAGTGATTAGATTTATTTATGGACGCTCTTTAACATCTCAGGTCATCGGCGTCCCATTCAATTCAGGGCGTGAAATGGTCGACAAATTTTGCTCAGAGGCCTCTTCTTTCAGGCTTGAGGTTCTTTTTCGTGCTGTAAATGTACAACATGGAACCCACGACTTTAATTCTCTTCCGAAGGAAGCCATACTTAGGATTTTTATGCCGGAAAAATCCATCGATCCTGGCCGGGTTTGAACACCACCATCTTGGGTTTAGTAGGCAAGTATGGTAACCACTACACCACCAGGACCGACTACTTAATTAAGACAACTATTGCAAATTAATTATCTGTTTAACATTAGACCATTCATTAATAAATTGGGAGATTTGTTACATGAATTTACAAAATAGTATCCGATTCATTAAAAAATATTCATGTAATTTTTGCTCTAAAGAAGTATATTCAATGCGATAACACTTAACTACCCTCGGTAGGAAATTTCAGTTTCTGGTAACACAAACAATGTACGATAAAGGATGCCTAAGTCCAATGACTGAGGATAACGCGTAAATGTTTCTAACTAAAGTACAATGTGCTCACAAATTTTGAAACGGGAAGTTAAGTAAACTGCAGTAGCGGTGTGCATAATTTAATGCTGGGTATGGCATGTGAAGGTCTCTCAAAATAAAGGAATAAATTATGATACCTACAATCATTGCAAATATAGCGACGTTATAGTCTATTACTCGGGTTAACACCGACATTACTAACAGAACATCCCAGAAGTACCGCCACGGGTGGCCGAGTACGTTAGGGTGCAGACCGTGCTGGAGGTCGGGAGTTCGATTCCCACAAGGACCATTCTCCCTGACTGAGGTATTTTATAGGTTTTCCTCAGTCCTCATAGATGGCAAATGCCTGGAAGGTAAGCTAGATCTAGGCCTGGAATGCTTCCTTCCTTATACAAAAAAAAAAAAAAATAATAAATCCTTTCATCTCATGTATCATCCTGTGGTGTCTCAGTAGTTGAAACGGACGTTAAACAGCATAAAATAATTCGCAGTCAAAGTGTGGCATCACGTGTGTTAATTTCGTTAGTGAGTAAGATAATACCTCATTCACTTTAGGGAGCAGTTATATAATCCAAAATATATTCTTATATAATAATACAATTCATGTGAATTTTGCACTCAAGGTGAAAGTCCATATATAGCCCAAATGTTCACTGCAGCTGTATACAATACCGTTGTTTGCTGGTACAGGCGGTACATTAGTTTAGCCCACTTTCATCTACGATGGGCTCCCAGGATAATCAGAGACTTACATTGAGATAAAGTCGAAATGTTTTCAACGAAATTAAAATTTTATTCAAGTCACAGTAAGTGTTAATCGAGTCTATCAAGTTCACAGTGTAAATATACTTGTATATCATCGGCGTAAACTGGTGATTTCAGCGTGTTAGGTTAATTAAATGTTATAAATGCTAAACTAAAATAATAACGGTTCTAGCACATATGCAAGTTTCATAGTGCGCTAAGGAATACTTATTATTCGAAGAGCAACGTTGATGGTACAGTCAGGATATTTTAGTTAAAAGCGTAGCTGCGCCCTAGGAGAAGCCAGTCTTCAAGGACATATGATGCATGTGCAGGTAGCATGTTGTATTTAATTTGAAGGAGACTTTGTCAGTAAATTCTCGTGCATTATGTTAGTTACTAATGCTTTCATGCCGTGTAAATTGTATGCTAATTGCTCTTCGCTAGTTAAAACACTGTATTTGAATAAAGGTTTTTTTTTATGTACCAAAAATATGAGTGGCACATTTTCAAAACCCGTCATCTCCAAAACACATTTTTCACGAATAAAGAAAATTTGTAAAAATCGTAGTTAGGCCAAATTTCATTCAATTTTAACCTATTTGCAGACCTGTTAGATTTTATTTTGTGTAATTTGAAAATTTGAACATAGTATTCTTTAGAAACGTTTAATTCTGAAGGTAGTGAAGTGTGAAAATTAATATTGGAGATGGGGGCTTATGAAACGTAATTTTCATTATTTAATCTATTTTAAGCACAATGTAATCGCTTATCCTTGGTAATAATCATGCAATAGAAATTAATATCTCATATAAAATCTATTAGGCAGAAGCAAAATATCTGAGTTATGTACAAATGACAAAAGTTTAAAGACATCCACTTTCTGTTATATTAATAAATACAATTCTTGTTGTGGTTCATAAAACCATTCCATTTCACTTGTTCCTGATTATTTTAATTTTTCTGTGAATATTCAGTTTTAACAAAAAATGAAGCTGTCTCCAGCCGTTACCGTAATGCTTCTCAAGAAGTTTCAATCATCCTTTATATTTCACACTTGACTGTGACACGTCCTCTCACAATTTGTTGTGGTCGTATCATCAGCAAGTCTTCATTCCTTAAATTTCAATTTTGGTAAACACCATCATTAGGCATATTTGAATCAATTTTTTTTTATTTCCAAAACCAAGTCTGTAGCTACCATTTAGTTCTTTCTGAAATAAGGATTTCCTTACTTTCAAATTATCACTTTTTACAATGTTGTTATAGAGAACCGCAATACTGTAATGTTCAAAGGTGTAAGCAGATGCGTTCTTTCGGTGGTGTTCGAATGGTAATCTTGTTATTCTGTTACCTATAACTTTTCAATAAATATATTAACAGTAATATGTGCTTAGGCATGAGAATGACTTCTCCTATTATCTCCTTTAATCTCAGTAGTCATTTTTCTCGAGGTTCAAAATACGCTTTACAACCTCTCTGTTTCCTATCTTTTTTAAGTTAAGTGCATTCATGAAAGTATCACGACATACAGACACGATATTAGGCATCCCTCTTTCTAAAAGACACGTGTATAAATTTTGCGTTTCTTACATGGTGAAATTCCTTTGAGTTATGATCATATGGACGTCCCAGAGGGAGAATACACATGTATGTAGCAAAAAGAAACCACTACAAAATATTTTATTGTATTGAACTCAAAACCCAAACGAACGATAACATGCGCACACTCAAAACTAGTGCGAAAAAAATAAAATAGGTTTAATAGGATAATTTTCTTACACTTTTAAATGTATTTATTTTCCAATTTTTATATTTCGTTGCATCTTTATATCTTTTCCATACTGTACTTTGTAACGAAATTATCAGTAGAATCCAATGTAGCGTGTTCACTAACTCAATACACTACATTATTTGTATCGTGAAACATTGTTATTTGTATTATTCACATGAACAGTAACATGCACACGGATAAGTTGAAATGAAGGTGATGGAAATCGTTACTAAGAATGGCACGCTAGGCCATGGAGAGAATGGATAAGGAAAATAACCCTCACTTCCCTTGTTAATTTTCCATTGAATACAGTGTGTGTAGAAACTAAGCATTAACACCATTTAATATGCCATTTAAAGCTGTACAAATCTGAATTTATAACTAACTTTTGACCAAAATTGGAGATAGGGCGGTTTGAAAATAGACGGCACATATGGAAAAAGGATGATTGTTGCAGAGAAATAATGAGATTAGCAAGAAAATATGGTAACAATATTTTTCCAGGCACAAAAACTGTTCACTCACTTGTTAAAAAGTTACGAGAGAGTCAATGTCCGAACATCTTCGTTAGATAGAAGAAATTCAGGAATGACCTACCCAGATGCAGACAATGTACTGCCCCTGAGGGGCATCATTTTCAGTATATCTTAAAACACGAATTAGTGTTTATTATACAACAATATTATCAGTTTTAAATCTAGTATAATTTAATGTTTTCAGTAAAAACATAAATACTAAAATAAAAAGACAAACTTATTGCGCGGCGACTCTATTTTCATTATATATATTTTTACGGCTGCACTCCCCCAATAAGCAGCCGAGCTCAGGATAACCTGAACTCAAATATCCTCAGTATATTAATCAGATCATTTTTCAGGGTAGTGATATTTGAACAATATTTTAAAATATTAACAAATATAAATAAACAATGTATACTTCATTACAAACTAATTTTTATAGGGAAGACAAAGCCATTTGTTTAGAGTTACAAATGCGTTAGTAATATTTACATAAAAATCTATAGCAGAGGCACTTACAAAGTATACATCTTTAATTTAATTATGATATTTAGAAAAAATCTTAATATTCTGATATTTATATTTTAACAATTAATGATGGCGCAAGCGAACTCTTGAGTTCTTAGCACCTCAAAACTAACTGGCATTTCATTCATCCATAAGTTTAAGACTCCTGGTGCAACTTCACTATCATCTGCAATGAGACAACATAGCGGCGGCTTATGGTCCGGTCTAATAAAGTTCATGCTAAGGGGGGGGATGCCCAAGTTCATGACGCAATGGGCTGGCATTGAGCAAAAATACATTTTTAACAATAAAGGGGAAAAATAGTTGGTACAGCTTATAAAAACAAATCTATTAAGTATAGAATTAGATTGTTATGTTTAAATCGCCATGTGCATCATTATTAAGGGAATAGATAAAGAAATATAAACTACAGTTTCAGAAACTTGATATGTAGATTCATGTTAAACAAAAACCAGAAAGGTGGGCTAAGGTTCATGAAAAATTTACGTATAATTTAGAGAGAAAATGAAGAGTAAATTAAATTGCACATGTTTATTGGAAACTTTTGATTTACTTTATATAAATATAAACTTTTTCACTATCATAATTTGGTTCCTTTTATTCTAGTTATTATTGTAATTATGGTTTATTTTGTTTGTGATTTTTTAACTAAAGATGCCTAAAGGAACAATTACAATGGTGCTGTGATCTACTGGGAAAACATTACAAGAAAGTTATTGAACTGCTCTTAAGCTTTCGATGTGTATAGCTCAACTGGCAAAATACTAAAATACGCTGTTACTTTAATAATGGTGTCTAGGATAGCTTTATTTTAAACGACCCATCCATCGTTCATTTCCACCAGAGGTTTCACTGTGACTCTGGAATTGCTCTCCAGCACTCATTTCGAGCGGAAGCCTTCTCAGTGGCATGAATATTTATGTGTAAGAAACCTATTAAAGCAAGAGCTAAGGCATTTAATAACAGATGGAGTCAGTGTTCGCGTACCTATTTCACTAAGGATAATATACCGAAGTTCATTCATATCTTTTTCAAAATGGCTTCCAGCAGTTATTTGAGGGCACCACCCTCCCAGATTAAAAAGCGTAAGAAAAGTAGAAATGTGTTCCATTGCTAAGAGCAAGGCGTCATATTGTAACTTGGAATGCTCTACTATCTTAGTTAAAAGTTATATAGGATGGTTGTTCAATAAAGAAGGAGGATCATAATTTTTCGCGCTAAAATTTAACTTTACAATGTTTTGTTAGCTTTAGCTTAATGTACACATGGTAGTAGATTCATTGATGTCACTTGTGGTTTACGCCTGTGAGAGGTATGTAAGTTGAGATATGTCCAGTTCCGCCTACAGCAAAATGTAGATGACAAGCGGCAACAATATGCTGCTCTGAAAGACTGCTTTCCTCTCAACAAATCTTCAGCTGATATCCATGCACTGTTATAGGAGGCATGTGGAGAGTTTGTTCTTCCATATAGTACAGCTGATAGATGGTTTAAAATGCTTAAAGAGGGGAGGCAATCAATTTCTAAGGACGGTGAAGCCGCTCCAGTTGCTGTTTTAATAGAAGAAATATATACCTTAATAAAAGAATACGCTCAGTTTCTTTCAAAGGTAATCATTGGTAATGCAACTTGGCTATGTTATTTCAATCCTGAGAGCAAAGAGCAAAGGTCTGTGTGAAAATATCCGTCATCACCAACACAAAATTCCAAAGTGCTCCTGCTGGGCAAGTTCTGGTCATCTCATTTTTCAACATTCAAAGAATGGTTCAACGGTATGTAAATACTACGACATGTCCTAAAAGCCGTACAGGGTCCTATCATAAGCAAAAGACTCGTTTTCGGGCAAAAAATTGCATGCTGCACAACAATAATGCACAGTAGCAAATTGCAAATGTTGCTGAATATTTCGCAAAAATATATTTGAAGAGTGCCCCTTATTAACTTTTTATTCTAGATTTGCCCGCTTTAACTTTTCCTCTTCCAAAATTGAAGAAACACGTTATGTAAGGCATTTTTCAACACCAGAAGCACTGATGAAGGCTGCGGAGGCGATTCTGAAGCATCTGTCAAAAATAGTTTCCAGTATGTTTTTGATGACTGGCGGAAATGCTGAGACGGGTGCATTGCATCCAAAGGGGACTACTTTGAGAAAGACCATCAAAATTATGAGGATGAATAAAGGTATGTTGTCAGAAATTTATGATCATTATTTATTGATCAGCCTTGGTAACTTCAATATCTCTGGGAGTCTTTCAAACCGATCCTCAGAGTGTGACAAGTAAGTGCTAACAACATGCGTAAATATTAGAGAGTAGTTTATTTTTCCTATTTAAATTAAATGACATTATTCAGTCAAATGTTCCGTAATATGTGCTTAATTGAGTTATTATGTAAATTTTACTAAACTGCGAATTCGCAATATACATTGTACTATTAAACAATTTTATTTTCCCAAAAATGTTTTTCAGCTTAAGTAATTTATATTAAATAATGTTTGTAGATTTCACAAAGACTTACAAATGTATCCCTGATGTTACTTACTTAGCTTATCAAATTTTCTCAAACGAAGCAGTTCATTTTTAAAATTTTCTTTAGTTCTTTCATATTATGTAAATTTTACGGAAATAAATAAACGATTATTTAGAATTTTTTCTGATTAAAATATGGTTACCAAAAATGTTTTCAATGTGCCTTTAGTTATAAATAAACTTGTCAATAGAGTGGAATATTGTGCGTTCAGGTTACTTATCCCTATGATGGAGAGCGCGTGTCTATATCTGGAGGCAGGAGTAAACAATAATATGATATAGCTGATTATCACCACAAGTAAGCCACACTAAAATACAAATTAGAAGTAATTGGTTACTTTGACGAAAGTGCATGCTCTGAAATTAAGATTAAAAACATCTTGCGAGAGAATGTTGATTTTCAGTTCAAACAGATTAACTTTGCATATGTTCATAACTCAAAAATTAAGAAATATCTAATCTTCAGATGCCTGAAGCCATAATACTAGCGAATGAAATGGCGCTGGCAATTAATCCGATATCAGATCTACCTGTTTCCGAACGCGTGAAATAAAAATTAAACACGATTCTGAGAAAAAGTAGTAATTACTCAAGGATGTGTCATGCTTAGGAGAAAAACAGAACTAACGGCCGATCCTCAACCACAAAACAATGTTGTACCTATCACTTCTTGGGATGTGGAATGGAGATTTCCCGATATAGCAATTGTTTTCATAATATTAGGAAATATTCATGTTTAAGGTAGATGTACATTGTAATTATGGTTACATGGATCATACAGAAAAGCAGGAATTTTTAATTGACAAATAATTCTTTGACAATTGTTCAGCAAACAATATGTAATTTCTTTTATGGTGTGGAACAGAATAAGAAAATTTAATAAAATAAATCGAAGATATAAAGCTATTTCCAATTAATTTTGGAAATGTCCCCACATTTTTATGTCTGTAGTTCAATGCTCTACTTAGAGCACAAGGTCATGCACCACACTGCAATTAACACGTCGCTCCCCAAGCTTACAAGCTAGTTATAAATATTGTCCGCTCATGCCGGGTTGTACGTCTCAGGTGCACTGCCCGTACTCAACCCTCTTCCCTCTTTGTCGCGTCCTTGCTGCATTCTGACCCTGTCTCAAGGCGGTAAACATGCATTCGCCAATTAAGACTGTTGGCTCTATAAGAACGCCATTTTTTGCTTCTTGTAAACATGAATTAGCTTGTCTTGTATGTGAGGAATTTTTGAAAAGTTTCTTCATAAGTTACCCCTTTCTAAAATCACAATTTATGATATTATCCTCGATAATTTGAATCTAATGACTCAGCTCAAAACATAAACCAAGTGAAAACGTTCAGTTTTAACAGGAGAGAAACTATACAAAATAAGCGAAAAATCTTGCGCACGTATCGCAGCAAACTTTTTTTATTTTATATAAAAAGATTAACAATTAATGAGGTTGAATTAATTTTTTCAACCAGAATGTGATTTATCGACAAAACTGCCAATTTAATAGATAGAACTCTTACAATTTTAGCATCTTCTATAAGGTATGGCTATATGCGCAATTAAAGAAGCGGAATTGATATATGAGCTCCTTCGGTGCGGCAAGTTTATTAGCAGAGACAAAGCGAACTGTGAGAGCAAACAAGTTTTATAAACAAAACCGGGTAGAATGCGAATTTTCTCCTGCTGTTATTCGTCAAGAACATATGAAAACTATTTTCGAAGTGAAAATATAACGTAAAAAAATGTTTATATATTTCAGAATATAATATAAGACGCTTATGCGTTAAAAATTTGCCTGAACCCTTTGTAGTATAATAATATCGACATCTTTCGTTCTTTTCTGTGCTCCTATGATCTTAAATATATTATTTTTTTTATTCTGACCTATTCAAATACAAGAATAAACAGTAAACAGATTATAAAAGCCTCTTTGGTAACCGTCGCATACTTTTAAACATGCTGGAGGGTTAAAGAAAATCTTCCTCGTTTTTAGCATCTTTAGTTCTGACACGTTAAATTACAAATTAGTTTAATTTTTCTTCTATATTCAGCTTCTTATTTTTACGTGATGATCGTCATTTATTAAAAACTAAGGGAATGCGCTCATTATCTTTTTGCTTAGTATGCTGAGATTTAAATATTTTTGGGAATAATTTCTAATGCGAACTAGATTTGAAAAGGAAAATTATTTAAGTCTCATGGCATGAGTTTGAAACTTTCCTTTATCACCCGAAACAAACCGTGTGTCAAATAATAGTATTTTGTGTCACAGAATAGTAGAAGAGACAGAGACAGTTTTTAAAATTAAGAGGAGCAATCTCAAAATATAGGAGGGCAAACAAAATAAATGACTGCCGTATATTCGGCATATATGTCTTCTAGGAACCGCACTGCACTGGCCGGTATCCCCGTTATGCGTTCTTTTCTTCCATTGAAGACATCTGTAATCTTAAGATGGCCCAAGAACACATGATTCATGTCGCATAAGACGGAGATTGATTCATGATACATACCTACTAGTCGTAGTAAAATTACTTTAAAATGTTCTCCTCGTTATGCTTAAAGACAGTTTATTCCAATGTTTCCCAGTGTTTATTTTATTTTGCTGTGATCGTTGGCTTGAATGAAATTTTAAACCAAAGTTTTCGCTGGCTCTGCGGTCGGCATCATCAGTGAACAGAAAAAGTCTGGAGATGCAGTGGGACAGAACTACTAAAAGTAGGGTGGGGTAAAAGTAGCTGGTAGAATGTAAGCGGGATTTGCGCCTTAATGAGTCAGAAAAATCTGCGATTGCGGAAAACGCCGTTCAAAATTGTTATGGAACAAAATTTGAGGAAGAAAAACAGAAATAATTGCAAAAAGAACCGAATACTTTATTGTGGCTAGCAGAGAGACTTTAGAAATATAACAACCTTCAGGTAATATAAACAAAGAGAAGGAAAGATATGGAATCCTTTACTGATCAATAAACAACGTCTACAGTACAGCATTTTCATTGTTCCTGCCCTCTCGCACTTCGGTTCAGTCCCTCTGTCTCTCCAGACTCTTTCAGTCCACTGATGATACTGGTCGCAGAGTCAGCGTAAGTTTGGGTTTTAAATTTAATTTAAACAAATGATCACGGTAAAATAGCCCAGTAATTATCAATTTTAATAATACCACAGGTACAGTGTTGGACAAAACACGTTTCTTAAGATGTTTTTAAAGAAGGAAGTGTTGAATGAAATCGGAGCAGTCTAGAGTGTTTGTAACAAAAATCAATATCTAAACTTGTGCAAAAAACAAAAGTTTCTGTAACTTTTGCAAGAAATACAACTAAGTTACTGAAGTGAAAATCATACGGACTCGCAAATGTTCGTGGTTTGCAAAAAGACTATTCGGTTTAAAGAGTGAATTATTGCAATTGATTTTGAATGAATATGAAATGAGCAGAATTTCAGTGAATGAGCTTAAACGAGTGAATGATAACACATTATCCAAATATGGAGCTTGATTAGGAGTAGAAGGAGGACACTTGCAACCTCTGTTCTAAAGTACGGCTCAAAAACCATTTGTGCTTCGGATGTAGCGGGGAGCATTTAACAGGCTGGTGTTCTACCTGTCGCCCTTGAACTGGACCTCGTGCTACGGCTGCCATATATATTAATGCCCATGTATTTTGTACGGCGAGGTTTTGACCATCTTCCTGGTACAACATTCCTTAGTAATAGTTTACTGTAATTGTATTAATTATAAGTTGATTCAAATCATTGAAAGCAAAACATACCACAAGTTGAAATTTTGAATTACAAAAGAGGAGATGAACATATTTTTCCCCTTATATCACTAAAGTAATATAATAAACATGAATACAATATAACCCAGCATGATGTGAGCAGTGACCGATGCGATGCCTCTGGTAACTGTCCTCTATAATTTTGAGGGTTCAACTCGCTTTTAATTTTAGCTCGCAAATTGACAGGTTTAAAAAATGACTCATATTGATCGACTTTTGACTTATAATAAACTCAACCTTGTATCGCATTACAATTTGTTCCAGAATGAAGTTCGTGTTATTCGAGCTTATTTTTATTGCAGCCGTCATACATTACAACGTATATCTCACGTGTATATAATAGATTAAACCTGCAAGCGTTTCCAATTCGTTATTTCTCCGCCGGTTTAATTTGCCAAGCTTTTTATTCCCTATGGGATTGCTCAAGGATAGGTTTAAATAAAATTCCCACTTTCCAACTGTTTTAGAGCATTGGTGTTTCTGTAGGAGTACATGGAATAAAGCATGTTTCTAGATGCTTGTGGCTATTTACTGTTAACTAAATGTGTATGGCGATATGTCTTCTTATTGAACATCTATAATAATAGACTAAAATGTAATTGTACAAGGTATTTTGTTTCCTCGCTAATATTATTCCATTTTTTGTATTTTAAAACGCATGTTCATTTTCAAGATATAGACAATTTATTCTTTTCATCATATACTTCTTTTATTTATCAGTGTGAGTGGTTGTGTTCATTTTGTATTAACAATATTTCTATTTAAAGTTACAGTACTTAAAGTATGTTAGAGTTATATTATTGAAATATAAGCTCCGTATCTACTAGAAGGGTGAGAATGAAATGTAGCACTTGTCGCAGTAAATGCATCTTTTTAGTAAGAGTTCACAACAAAATTAGTATCCTGTTTTCCATTTGTATTCCATTTATTGTAGTAACTTTTGGGTGCATTTTTAGGTATCACCTGGTAGTGACACAGAGACTTCTTGTCAGAATCTTTCATGGTTAATTTAAATTGGGTTACTATATAATATTTTAATACTAATATATCAACGAATAATTGTATTTGAAACTACTGCTCCCAAATTAATTATTTTTTTAAAAAAAACCAATGTTATATTTGTGAGGATTTGTAAATAAACTCCTACAAAAAGTTATGAAACGTAATACACGCTTTATCATGTGAAAATTGAAATTGTATTTATAAACAATTTGCACTTCCTTTTATAACAAAATTATTATACGCCTCCCCCCCCCTCAGGTAGATATGGATTGTCAAATAAAATCGTTAAGCATTTTTATTTAGAAATTATTATTTATAAGCACTGTTTAACTCCGTTTCAAATGCTATGGTATCAAAGGCGGTGAGCGCTGATAATAACGGGTCATTCAATTAACTAATGATCGATGATGCGACGGAAACTGCATCAGTCGATCACGGCTAGCCTGACTACTACAATAGAATCGGCGTGTATGAGTGGAGCAACACGAGAGTCGGTGGTAGAATTACTAGAGTTACAGTCTAATTCATTCTAATGAAATTTATATACTCACCCATGTCACACAAAACATGTTGGTATTACCTCCCTTAATTTTCCATATATTTCTGGCACCTATTATGAAATAACTCATTACTTTTCTAAAAATATTTTCAGAAATTGAATATCTTGATTAACACATTATATATGTGTGTATGTATATATATATATATATAGATATATCACATACCGACTTGGAACTGGATCACGTAAGAATTTCTCTTCAAATGCTCTTCTGATAGCACAAGAGGGCTCGGTACTACATTCAATAAATAAGTGAGGACTTGTTCTAGGATAGAATAAAATATTTTAGCTTAATATTTGCTATATTAGTTTTTATGACAGACTTTACTTTCAAATTAGACAGCGCTGTTTCTTTCAATAGTCAAAGAAACTGATTGAGACTCAAGGCCAATATAGGAGTTCGGGAAAGGGGGAAAAAAAAGAGCAAAAGAAAATCTGCTCCTCCCAACTTATATAACCCAGCAGGGCTTCAGTTTAGAGTACCTTCTTAGTAGTTTTCATTGATAAGTACTGGGGAAAACCTGAAAATAAACCTCAATCAAGGAAGATGGTTCTGGTCGGATTCGAATCGCAGATATCCAATTCACAACTCCTCGACTTAGCGATCTCAGTTCCCGTGTCAAGAAAAAATTTAATAATTTTAATAGCTATAATATTTAACCAAATTTTAAATATGTCCTTCTTAAGCACGAAACTACATAGGTCTTGCCTTTCTTAAACGTGTGACGAGAAAATTTACACTTTTTCTGAATCAATTCAATCAACCGTGCATTCCGTTCAGCCACCTTCTAGCGAATCGAGAACGTCGAGTTTTGTTTGTTCGGTGGCCGACCTGCGTCCGTAGCTAGAAGATAATTTAAATGTTTAAAGAGGGAGGCAATTTATTTCAATTAAGTTTGTGTTCTAACATAAGAAAATATTAACATCGCTGCTGTCATTGTGAGAGAGTATCGTTGAAAAAATTAAGGACATTTTCAGAAATTCTAATGTTCAGTAGGTTTACTCACAAGTTGATAACTGAAAAGATGTATGTGAGAAGTGTTGTGCACGGTGGGCTTCAAAACTGTTGTTTCCCCAATAAAAGGACGTTCGC
The DNA here is from genome assembly GCA_030762175.1 of Metallyticus violacea. Taxonomy (NCBI): domain Eukaryota; kingdom Metazoa; phylum Arthropoda; class Insecta; order Mantodea; family Metallyticidae; genus Metallyticus; species Metallyticus violacea. The sequence goes on along the minus strand of CM060846.1, from coordinate 282,567,001 downwards.
GTGCAGATTTTATGTACTTTACAGGAAGATGCATAGTATATTTTAAAGGTCATCACTGCTGATAAAACTTGGCTGCATCATTTCGATTCTGAGAGCAAATAGGAAAGATCTGTGTTACAATCTCCATCATCAGCAACACTAAATACTGCTGCTGGGAAAGCTATGATCATACTATTTTCATGTCATAACTGCACACTACTGTAACTGGGCATACCACAGTGATGTCATGAAAACTGTACAACACAATATGACACCAAAAGGCTGCATTTCCATGCAACATGCTGGAACCTGAACGATGATAATGCACGACTACACATCGCAAATATTGTTGCGCTAAATATTCCCAAAAAATCAATGTGAAATGGGTCCCTATCCTCGCTATAGCCTACGCTTAGCCCCGTGTGCCTTTTTATAATTATTTTTCCCCCTTTTCCGCAAATTGAAGATTCACGTTCGTGAGGGGCATTTTCCATCATCAGAAACTGTGCTGGAGGCGATTCTGAAGGAGCGGTCAAAATGAGGCGTTCGGATATAAATAATGGTAATTGACATTATTCCTAAAAATGAGATTTTATTGCACTCAGTGCTGCTAGTAATTTGTATGAGTATTCCAAATGGTTTTACAACGGGACAACAGATTAAAGAACAAGTTAAGTTCAAAGTTATGGCATCTACCGCCAATTTCATGTAAATAATGCTATCTAGTTCCAGATGGCTGCTCGAAGGAAGTTGGTGTCTTCCCCGCTTGTGCAAAATATGGCTGATATATTAAAATAATGCCTTCCAAACAATGATTCCGATTTGATGATTCAGATAAGGGTCCAGACTATATTCCAGATTTGCCAGATAATTTATCTTCTGTATCAAACAGCGAATCTGAGATAAGATGTGGTCACATCGAGCCAGCACGTAAACGTCATCTGGTGTAGATATCATTGTTTAATACCAAAACTCTGTGCATTTACCGTGATTAAAGTTTATTTTCAAATAAAATAAAGTTGTTAATGTGTACTGACTGTGAAAATGTGTCAATTTCCTCTCTGTACAGATTCTAATATAACAGCATAAATAATTTCTCTTTCGTGCTAAAATGTTTTGCAGCTGAAGCTCAAATCCAGTTACCTTTATTTACATGAAATACCAAATTATATTGATTCAGTACCACTACGAGTGGCGGAGTTTCGAATTCCACCAAGGCTGTCCTCTCTGACTGAGTTTTTTCCAGGTTTTCCTCAGTCCCCATAAATGGCAATTGCCGGGGGGGGGGGGTACTCTAAAGTTAGTGCTGGAACGCTTCCTTCCTTAAAATACAATCCTTTCCCAATATCTCATTCCATCTCATGTATCATCAGTGTCCACCGCCTGTGGTGCCTCAGTAGTAAAAACGGCCTTAAATGCTAATAAAAAAGAATAAAAAATGATTCGGTGCATGGCGTTGGAGGCAAAGATGGATTGTTGAATTCATCATATGTTTCCGTCATTAATGAAGACAACCCTTTAATTCATAGAAGGAAAAAGTCGATAGAGAGGAAAATGACACAACTGTCACTAGAGGCAAAAAAGTAAGAGACACACGAGTACTCAAAGTGTTTGTCAGCATAAAAGAAGCAGAGGCTTGTCTTACACAAACAAAAGAGAAAACATAGGAAGGTAAAATCTATAAAGCTGAACCAGAACTATAGGCGTTAACTTAAATGTTTCACTAATATTAATCAATATAATTGAGACATAGCTTTTGCAGATAATGGAAACTAGAACAATTTAATTTGAAAATTTCATATTTTTGGTGTCCTTAAGCAGGTAGAGACAAAAGATAGGACAAACAAAAAGAAGTCACCATCTAAACGTAGATATACGTTACGATATTTTGTTGGAACTTAGAAGGGGAAGAGGTAAAAGTAAGTAAAGTGGTATTTTTGAGTATTCGTGGACTCCAAAACCATTAAGGCCGTGTTGAAAGCATTGCAGCATAATATATCTCCACCGACAGATAAGAGAGGAAAACATCAAAACCATCCAAGAAAGTAAAGCGATAAATGTCTTGAAGGTGTGAGGGGTTGTATAAAATAACCTCCAACTTACATAAACCATTAGTCAAGGAAAGAGTCCAGAAAAGAAATGTATGACGATGAATTGCACAAAAGAATTGTGTTTTGATAAATATAAGGAAGAATGCACGAGCTACCAAGACCATTACAGGACTTTGAAAACACAAAATTAATTGCATGTGAACGTGAAATTTATACAGCATGCCAAACATATTTATATTTCTATATTCTTAAAAATGTATGAAAATAATTCATAAAAAACTTGTTATTAGTATCATATAGCTAAGCAATGGTTTTAAATGGTTTATGTTTAAAATATGTTTAAAATACTGTGAAAACATCTAATTGCATATTTTCTAATATTATAGCGATCTGAATATATTATGTATTTATGTAGGTAATTAATGTTATCTACAAAAAATGCTGGCAACTAGTTTATAAAACTGTCACAGGTAGATTAAAAAATATTAAAAATTTATATCTGTATCCATTTCAAGTTATACTAAAAGAAAGGACTGTGTAGATTTTATAGTAAAGCTTATTATTTTTGTAAACATTCAAAAAGCAAACTGTCAGTTACCATTATTTACACTCGGACTTCTCAAATGTCTTCCAGCATACCTTTGAAAACTGATAGAAACGCTGAAACAGGTGCATTGTATTAATCGAGGAGTTCTTTGAGAAATATCTTCAAAATTATGAGGATGAGTAAAGGTATGTTATCAAAAAAATCTATGATCATTATTTATTGAACAGACATCCTAAAACAGATCGTGAATGGTCAATAGTGACATGCGTTGTTAAACCCTCCCTAAGCTGCCATCAAGAACCCCTGCTCAAAATTAAATTATTTTTATTTTGTGCAGAGCATGTATTACAAAAATAGATTAACTTCATTTCCTCACATACGTGTATTTTTATTTACCTATGTAGCTCATTGTGTTGGACAGGTCTCATTAGAGTACGCATTTACTACTATTTACTCTTTAGTGACAAGTGTAAATGTGCAGCGTTCATTCGTGTAGAAAAAGATCTAATGTAAAGTAAGTTAATGTAAACGTAAATATATGAAATTATTCTTCCTATACGCTACTTAACATTAGCCTAAAACTTACGTACATCTTTGAAGAGTTTTTCTCTGTGAAAAAAACTACAGTTCAACATGAGTATCCCAACAGAAAGAAGCCATTAATTCATGTTTCTTGTCAATGTTGGTTTAAGCTTTCAATTGATGATTTGAGAAATTTTACAGATCGTGAGCTCAGAGAGACAAATATGTAAAACATTTGATCGAGTGTTTTACAACTTTTACAGAAGGACCATTTTAATGCATTAGGACCTAAAAAGCTTACTTCTACTATATCAATTTGCTTGTGTCTTCCTTTATGAACTGCCCATTGTTTAACACGAATAAAAACATTTTAAATTCTGGGAGTTGGAGGTGGGAACCGTGATTGAAAATCATGCAAATATAAATGTGTCTTTCTAAATAAGGAATGACTGAGTTAGACTATATTGGTTTGGATGTAAAATATTTGTAAGAGAAATAGCTTTTATTGCAATTTAACCGGCAAAATATAATTGTTAATCATAGTAAATACAATAACAATTCATTTAAATACCACGTTTATATATTAATACAAAATAATTATATCCCCTTTTAGAACAAACTTTATTCTTCTGCATTTATTTTTCTTTCTCTTTATTATTATTATTTTAAAAATTGGTATATTTTTCACATCATCTTTTATTTTTTTTTTTCATTAGCACAAAAATAATTAAGTAACAAAGCAACTTTATAAAACCCATTATGGAAACTCAATGAATAAACTTTCATAGTAAGTCTTGTCATTTACTGGCATCTATTTTTACGCTTATACGATGCCTGACACTTTTGTCTTTCTTCAATAATTACTTGCTGGATCCTGTGAAATATATGAAGCTGATGCTCATTAGATATGCACGTATTTACTCGATCAGCTATATTTATGATATGGAATATAGTCCCCATGTAAATATTTATATCCAATTTTCAAAGCAGAACCTTGCTCAAATACTAATTAATTAACTTTTGCGTATGGTACTTGAAAATAACACAGCTTGGAAGTTAGATATTTATTATAATATGTTAAATTAGTTGTCATTTGAATAATTTTGTACAGATTTTCATAATTAATTTTAGTAGTAGAAAAAGCAGTGCATTTGTAGTAGCAGTAGCAGCAGCAGCAGCAGCAGCAGTAGTAGTAGTAGTAGTAGTAGTAGTAGTAGTAGTAGTAGTAGTAGTAGTAGTAGTAGTAGTAGTAGTAGCAGCAGCAGCAGCAGCAACAGTAGTAGTATATTAGGAGTAGCAGCAGCAGTAGTAAACAGCAACAGCAGGTGTAGTATTAGTAAAGTAGCAATAGCAGAATTAGTAGTAATAGTATCGCATTAATAATGAGAATAATAATGATAATGAAAATAATAACAATAATAAAAATAATAATAATAATAATAGTAATAAAATAACAATATGAGCATTAGTAGTACTATTAATGGCATTAGTATTAGAAGTAGTAGTAGTAGCAGCAATAGTAGTAGTACCTGTTGTATTAATGATATTACCAGTAACTGTACGTGAATTAATATAAATACTAATACGTTAGCGGTGGGCTTTCACTACTAATTTCTCTAAATATTTACTAATAATTTGTACTTATAATGGTATTGTCTATGGTGCTTTATTAAATCGTTGACATTCTACTATATAGAATGGAATGATATGCTAATTAATAAATAAGTCTATAAGATTGCGTTTACCAATGGAAAATTAATATGAAACGTATTAATTTTTAGAGAACAAATTAATTAATGAAATTAAAAAGAAAAGTTATTTTTTATTTATGCAGAATCCTTGCGTTGTACTTGACTGTGTTGGTTTTGCCGCCATTAAAATTAAACAGAAATTTATCAGTAAAAACATCTTCTCAGCCGCAAAAAATGTTTGGCGCTAGATTTTCTGCACGCGGAGAGAACCTCAAGGGAATGACGCGAGTGATTCAGACATATATGAGATTTCTTGCTACGGCGCATACAGTCAAGAGCCGCTTTTATTGCTGCAAACAGCTCTTTTGTTATCCCCGTTGTAGCAGCACATTCTCAAAGCATCTGTTGCTTCTCAGAACTCTTCATTCGTGCCGAGAATTTCTGGAAGACATAGTATATAAAACGTATATCATGTTCGTGCTAAGAAAGAATTGGAGACAGTCACTTCAAACTTCTGTCTGACAACTATTGATCACATTAAAGAGATTGTGACAGCCCTGCGAAAAAAAAAAAATCCTTTAGCTACAGTATAGTGAAGTTATTATTAAAAGATGTGAATGTGAATTTTCTAACAATACAATTTGGCTGAGCATCAGAAACAATCGCTGGTTGAAACTTAACAGCGTAACGGTTCTGATATGTTTGAATGTAACGGAACATAAAATGTAATTTCTTCCGGTCAACTTTACATGTTCTACTAAGAATATTTGTCTACTTGCTTCATTGATACAGACCCACATAATAAGTAGCTATCACTATATATGGTATGCTAAACAGATCCAGGACAGCAAGCAACATGAGTGATTGGAGAAATCTGCAAAACCCTGCTATAACTAATGTGGGCAAATAGTTCATTAACTTGTTTATATATATATATATATATATATATATATATATATATATATATAAGTGACTATGACGTACTAATATTATTATGTAACTCACTTCTCGTGTGGCTGTGTCCAAGGATATGTCAGTTTTACTAGAAGATAAGTGTTCTGTTTATAAGTACATCCTAGTACTATAAACTCTCTCTCTCTCTCTCTCTCGGGCTTTCCGCTGATTTCTGACTACTGTAAGCTAGTCAAGACTGAGTGAATGGGAATTTAATATTGAATGCCACGATAAATAACGCCTCGTGATTCAGATGCTGAGGTTGTTTATTCTCCCAAATATCAATAATCAGTTGAACTTCAGTGGTCTCACGCCGGACCACTGGCAAGGTAAACTTTGCAAACACGGAAATCTGGTTGCGTTTAGCCAAATGATGGCTAATATAAAGAAAGTGCTACTTCAATGGTATTTAACGCAGCGTAATTGTGCTATATGTGACTCGCACGTTGATTGATGGTCGAGCCTCGTTGGTATCGGACCTTCCATCTCGGACTTGGGTCGCTCTACCTGTAACTGCCCGGACGACGCAGTAGCAGAACTATCTTGGCCTGAAGAGTTTTGAAACTGCCCCCATTGAGGCAAAATTTGCTTCTTAAATACTCTAGAAAAACTGACGCTTTCCCTTTAACGCGACGCGAAATATTCCCGCCAGTTTTGTTTTCACCATGCTCATAGGTCAATGCTGACATCATCGAAATCCATTCCTATTTGCTGAACAAATTTTGGCAGAACACACGTTAAGCTAAACGTCAATCATCTCACTTCAAACACATTTTACACGTTATGTCAATGACCTGTAAATGCACACCTGTGACTTCCCGAGCGAAAATAGCTGGCTTCCATGGCAGAGGGGTGAACATTCATTGCCTGCTGCATATCAGAAGGAATTAACTTGCATTGTCTGACTTTTGCCAAGGCTTACTGTGTTCGGAGAAAGACGTGAGTTTTTCCTTAATTTGCTATAATATTACATGTTATCTCTTAAATGTTACTAAAATTTCACATTATTGACATTATGCTCAGTCTTAAACGCTATACACTCTTAATTTTACATACACGAATTTTGTCATCGAAATCTCCTATATACAGACAGCACGACATACCTGTAAGAAATCACAGAATCGTTGATTTAAAGTTACAAATATTAATTACTTAATTACTCTGTAATTGGTGGGGAGCCAGGAACAGCTTCAATGCTCTCGATACCTCGGTACTCAAAAGGTATCGATATGAAACTACAATCCCGTACTTGTGCTCGAAACTTTTTCCATACTTTGTTAATACAACTATTTTTACATAATTGTTAGAGGTAGCACATTTTAAAGAGATCACAAGAGACTCTTGTCTCGAAAATAAGCTTCTAAATGGAAGCTTCAATATACCAAGAAACTGGGTGCGTTCTAACCCGACCGCAGACACAATAATAAAAGAGGCCCCCTTTCCTTATGTTCCTGCACTAAGTCTAACGACAGTATGCCTGAGCTAAATATTTCTATAAAAACTAAAATGCGCTCAATTGCTGTTTTAGGTAGATATTTTCAAATGCGATATTGTATTAATTTTAGCATGATATTCATTTTCGCGGATATGGAAAAACCATGCTCCGCCTATAAAATTACTTCAGTTCAGAGTCTGACCACTAATTAAAAAGACTTGTGATAAACCTATTATGTGGATACATTAAACTATTCAGTCACAAGTACCTTATTATTAAATATCGTACACCAGTATGAAAATTACTTTTATATTATTACCTAGTTATTATTCTCAATACAGATCTTATTTTTAAGTGACAGATGACGGTGCATTCTACAAATAGTTAAATTTTGGGGGACGGATAATATGAGCGATGTTTGGGAACCATTTTTAGTTGGGCACTGTGGGTGATAACCGCGCCATTTGCCGCATTTGTAAAAAGAGAGTGGTGCAAAATCTCACATTATAAAATTTAAAGAAATATGCCACCGCAGTTCATTAAAGTTTTACTGAAAATTCCAGCTCTGCAAGTAAGGAAATTGAGATTTATTTTTCTGACTTATTATTATTATTATTATTATTATTATTATTATTATTATTATTATTATTATTATTATTATTATTATTGTTGTTGTTGTTGTTGTTGTTGTCAAAATGACCTGCTCTATAATCTAGTGTTCAATAAATCCGAAGGTCTCGGTTTGATTTGGGATTTATCCCGAGTTTTCCTTTAACCTGAAAAAGTGAATGCCAGCAAGCGTTGTGGGGCTTCCGGTTTATTTAGGCACTCATTTTATCAAAAAGAATTCATTCATCGTCTCTTAAGACATTTGTTATTTGGAAGGATGATTAAATTGTATAAAAATTATCTTACAATAATAAAATGAGAAATTTTGTTTCATTTTATGAAAATGTGTAAGCATCCAGTATCGAATTTAAACTAAAACCTGTAATTATCGAATATCCTGTATTGGAAAAAATTGTTATCAACAAACTTCAGAAAATTTATAAATTGACTTATACTTAGTTCACTTTCTGTAGATTACAAAATAACAATTTTTTTTCGTGGACTCTAGCTGGGAATATAAATACGCAAAATACGATTTAACATAGTGAAATTTGAACAGCTATTAATCCTTGAACTTATGCTAAGGAAATAGTGTGATTAACAAATTAGTTTGAAAAATATTTTCAAATTTTATATAAATTTCCGCTTGTATGTGTAAGTTACAGATCAATATGTTATTTTTGTATGAAAAAATGTGTAAATTACTGATGTGCAATAGTTACCTTTGTAAATGTGAATCCAAAATTAACTACTGCTTTGGTATTTTTATTTTGCCGATTTTAACATAAGATGCAGTTTGTTCGGGAACAGCATGGGAAACGCATGAATTGTTTTTTTATAACGCTTAAATTAGTTTTTCCTTAGTAATATAAAGGTGAAGAACGTTTTAGAATTATTTACAAAATATATATACAAATTGGTTGGATTTTGTAAATTGAAATATTTTGTTGATGCAAGTTTAATGTCTATTAATAATTTTCAAATACTCATAAAACGTTGCGTATAGCATTATTTTAAAACAGAAAAAAACTAAACAATGGGATGAAAGCTGTATTTTTATACTTCCAGAATTAAAGTGCTAAAAGTTTGCCACGCATCATTTATCAACTCATTGTGTAATTCTTATAACTTTATTTGATAAATTGTAATTGCCAGTATTTTTATAGTGATTAAAACACTTAAAATTATTTTGTAACGGATTTACCTATAAATTGTTGCATTTCATTTTTTACTAAATTTCCTTATTATTTTGTGTGAAAATACATTGTAAGTAGGATAAATAGTATATTGATTAGCCGCAGGTTATTAGCCATACAGCATTCCTTGCTGAACACATTTATCTTGTATTGCATTTTAATTGACATTCCGTGCCACAGATGGCATAGGGAGGTCTTTTTATATCATACCACGTTGTTTTTCTTCCAACAGATGGCAGGGTATTGTATAATGGTAGTCATTGTGCTTTAGTGTGTCTTGTCTCCATTTAGTTCTAGAAATTCTTGTGATTTTCTTAAGAATGCATATATATTAAATATACTACTTTGTAGCCTTTTTTATTGTATTAATATTTTTAAGTTAGTCGGTAAGTTTTTATCGTAGGATTGATTGATTTATTTATGGGCGCTCTTTAACATCTCAGGTCATCAGCGTCCCATTCAACCCAGGGCGTGAAACGGCCGACAAATTTTACTCAGAGGCCTCTCTTTCAGGCTTGAGGTTCTTTTTCGTGCCGTAAATGTACGACACGGGACCCACGGCTTTACTTCCATTCCGAAGTAAGCCCTGCTTAGGATTTTTACGCCCGAAAAAATCCATCGATGATGGCCGGTTCGAACCCGCATTCTTGGGCGTAGGAGGCAAGTTTTACTGTAGGAAACGGTATCTATGGCTAAATTCTAAATGTAATGTAAATTCAGTTATTAGCACCCGCCCAATTACTGTTCTATCAATTGACAATAACAGTATTTCAGTTTTGTTATTGACAGTCAGCTTAGAGGAATTAATTTTTGTTTCATCTCTATTATGTCAAACTAACCGAGGACAGCTCGCAACATGTTAAAGGTTATGGGATTTCTGTGCGATCTTTTGCAAAATTGTGTGTTCCAATGTCTAGTTTTCAGTTTCATATAGACAACTAAGGTCACAAAGTAACACGTGATTGATTATGCTGATTTTGTTTAATTGTGTGACAGGAAAGGATTGATAACTTTAAAACATTAAAGAGGCTATTTCCGAAACAAATGGGAGGTACTCTGTATACTTTTACTGCCTGTGGTAAGTATCAGAAAGCACAAGAAAAAGAAGAGGGAAATGAAAATGAACAGCAACAAACATTAACCACAATCATCGAAACACCAAACATTTCTGAGAATCCTAGCAAGAATTCATTACGAAATGTTGGGGAGGGCAATGAAGTATTTATGTAGGCCCAGGCTTCTAGAGTTGTTGAACATGAACATGTGGGGTAGATTCTAGTGTCCTCCATAACTCTCAAAAGAAATGGAAGGCATCAGATTGAACAACCATTCGCTATCACTTCAAAGAAATATAAAATAATGTTCGAATACAAAAAAAAAGAAGAAAAAGAAAAGAAAAAGAAGAGATAAAGAAGAAACGTGAAGAGAAAAATATTGTAACAAATAAGAAGATTAGTAGAACTTGGCTTCAGTATTTATTGAATCGAATCCTTTCACTTGGGAATGAATGAAATAAATATTCCTAAGCCTAACGAAAGGACACATTTTCTAAGATGTTCTCTCTGTAACAGACAGCGAAGAATTAATTAAAGCAAGAGTCGTATGCAGTAACTGTTGAAAATTGTATCACAAAATATGAATTAAAATCTCCGCAAATGTATATTCCAGAAAACGATACTGTAATTGTTGTGATGGTGAACTTTATACAATTACAAATTAGGATCACAGCACGTGAAATGCATACGATGTACAGACAGATGTAACATTTTGTTTTGAATTTTTGTAGTATTCTAGTAGCTTCTTGTGTTTAACTTTCAACAAAGCGATTTGTGTTTCTATTAAAAGAATAATTAATTAGAGCAATAAAATTAATAAAATAATAAGTCATATAATTGGAATGATTTAAAGATATGTTTGTGTCCAATCACTGCCATAACAATCAGCAATAACTAAAATTTATTGGCTACTCACTGTATCAATGTGCACTTTCTTTATCGACAATAAAAAATAAGGTAAAATAACAGTATTGGGATACAAAAGAAACACAAAAACTTCATTTGCAAACATAGGAGATAATTACTAATTTTGAAACTATATGGAAATTATAAGTGAGAATATTGTTAAGTGACCAATCACTATACTGATTGTTAGCATTAAAAATTTAAATAAAAAATCTAATAATCCGAGTAAGCTAAATTATTTATTGATGAATGATGTTAGTTGTTTTTACTCTATTTCAGCGGTTTCAACTTCGCGGAATCCCTGATGGTCCAAGAAGCATTAGAGTACGGTAAATAGCATTTATTTTGAATATAAAGATATAAACAGTGAATTGTGAGAAAACGAAATATACGATATATATTTATTGAGATAATGTATATTGGTATAAAACTGAAGGAAACTAATTCTTCCGGAGAGAGCTTTGAAATATATAATCGGAAAACGAGGACCAAGCAGAACACTCGTGCCGTCATAATTTTCCTGGCAATAACTGACATTTTCAATGGCGAACTGCGCAAGCTGGGCTTGCTTGCCTCAGATATTCTCGAACTATCAAAGCATTCCATGAAAGTATTGATATCTTGTGTGAAACAATGGATTTCTGCACTCATTTATCTAAAATGTCGTTTGTAAATGTAATCAGAACTCAGAAATGAATATAGTGCTCCTAAGTGAAATGTTTCATCATATCTTACAATCAGGAATTAAAATTAACGAATAATATCCTGTCATATACAATTGCAATTGATATTGTTTTAAGTGTTTTGTATTATTTCGAATGTAATATTGTTGCAATTATTTTTACGCTATATAAGGATACACTACAATAAAAAGGAAAATATTTAAAAATGTGCACTTATCTCATTGTCTATATGTTTAATTTTGTAAATCACTGATGAACAACTATAAAAAATATATAGAATGCATATTTTTGATAAATGTTTAATAAATATAATGGATCCGCGACAGCAAGATTTCTTTAAAGGGGGCCCGGGGTAAAGTAAAGTTTAAAAACTGCTGTTCTGTTTAGTTGTCAAAATTGCAATTAATTTTGTGAAATTCCCATTAATTAAAAACATAACATAGTGAGTTATTTAAAACTCTGCGCTTCTAAAAATATACAACATTTTAAAGCAAGATTTCCAATATATTTTTTTTATTTCAGCAGTTGAAAACGTTTCGATTGTCGACTCTTAAAGGATTAAAATATAAATTATTCAATAAAGTTTTATATAAGATCAAAGTTAATTACAATTACTTGATTCTTACTTAAGTTTACTGACTTAATGCACATTATTAGTTTCAAATAAAAAATATAGCCTTTAATTGTTTACAACGCCCTTTTTTTTTATTTTGCTCAGGCATACATTGAACCTAGAAAATGTCAGGGAGGATTCTGGCGGGAATCGAACCCTAGACCTCCCGTTCACGAGCCCGTGCCTTAAATACCTCGATCTTCCTTATTGGCAAAATATGGGTCAATGTTTTTATGCTTATGCTTACGAATAATTATAACTGTAGATTACCTCCATACTCTAAGTATATTAGAGTTGATTTTTTTATACCAGGTTCATAAATGTAGCAAGATGATTTCATTTTAAAAATGTATATAAAGTAATTATTCCCAAGTATGAATGGACTTATTGGACAAATGATAAGAACTAATAACAAATATTATTCATTATTAGTTTATCTCAACTTAAAAAGTTGTAGTTTAAAATATTCTGAGGAAATGGTACAGGAAGACGGTGTGACTTGCTTCATTATCCCAGCACTTGTCATTTCAGCGTTTTCACTTCCTTCCACTGAAATTTCTTTGATCTGCTTTACCTACTCCAACCTTCCTCATTGTTTGATGTTTTACCCCCATGGATGAGGAGCAAGCAACCAGATCGTAAATAATGATATGAGAAATTTTGACGCGACAAGGTTTTCCTAGGCGGGGCACATAATCCGAGAAATGAATGGTGATGTGTCTGCTGCAACACGGGCTGCTTTTTATTCTTCCTTTTTTGTGTGTGTGCAGACGTGATACAGGTCCCACTCCCTAGGTACGGGAGTCTATGAGCAGACGAGCGGGTGTATTATTTATTATATAGCACAGAAGAATCCCCTGTGGTGGGATCATATTTCCGGACCGACCGGGCAAATGGGAAACCCGAGTGAGGCTAAACAGCTAAGGTGAGATGGGGCGACCGATGACAAGTCAACAAAAGACGTGTCATTTTTAGCTATGACACTGAAGATGAAAGGATCCAATATGAAGATAATAACAAGAAGGAAAATAGACCTGGAGAATAGCAAACTTCCTCCCTCCAGCGGAGAGCATTGTTTGTGCACTGCAACGAGCCTGAAAAAAAAAAAAACCATAGCATTATCCAAGGTCATGTCGAGTTTACCGATAGCGCGATAGTGTTATAATTTAGCACAGTAAGCTAATACCTTTTGTCATTTTTAATATGAATATATAGCCCGATCCTATCAAATGTACCCTTAAGGTCGCTGCTAGAGGAACTCAAGAAAATTGAAGACCACAGAAAAAAAATATTCTGTCACGTTATCACGTTAAACTACTTTGAGATAAATGGGATATGAAGTCAAGATCCACTAATGGTTAAGATGAAAAATTAATGCGACATTGATTATGAAGCTTCATTTATTTGTAATTTAATAAATGTTGCTTATATGGTTTAAAACCCTGTTATGTACACATCAGCCGCCATTCTTGTTAATATGTTGAGAAAAATCATAACAAAGAAGATGTATCAGAAAATGTCTAGAATTTGCAAATTAATCCAGGGATAGGATTTTCATCTACCTTGGAATGTTTAACTTAAAAAGGAATTTATTTGATTTGATTTAACCTAAATGTAAATCCCGGTAGGTGAGCCTAATATTATATTTGTTGTTTTCTTTGCAGCTTACTGTTTTAAAATTAAAACTAACTTTAAGTTGCAATAAAGCCAGGATTACAGCTGTAATGTATGAACATCAAAAATTCATAAGCAGGTAGCTATGGGTTTTGGATCTCTTAAATACTAGAAATAATCAGTCATTTAAATATGTGTGGCAAATTTGCAAAGAACATTTCAGCTTTAAGATCAAAAATATCTTGAGAATTTACAATGTTTAACAACAGTAATAGGTACAAACAATAAGTACAAACTCTTGATATTTTAATAATGACTGAATTCTTGCAGTTGCCATTTTACCTAACTTTAAACTTCTTTGCTTGGTTCAGTAGCACTAAAATATTCTTCACTCATTATCAAGCTATTTCAAAAAAGACAACAAGGAAATACTGAGGTAAACAGCATCTGCCACTGAAAACGTCTACCACAAATGTAGACAAAACGTTTGGGAAGAAGTCCAGTAGACCACGGCCCACAAGCCAGGAAAACACTGTACTTAGTAACTACATGACTGTGAAAGCCTAAGAACTTTGATAAAAATAGCTTGTTATTTCACTGCAGCCTAAAGTTGGAATGCTTTTACAAAAATAAAGACACAATGATCTTCCTTGGCACAACCTATATTTATATCTCTACTTCTTTAACTGAAAGTGTACTTTCTTGCATTTTATTTATGTATAATGAACTTCAGTAGATGTAGCATTAGAGGACATGCATATCTCATGTTTTTAAAAAATGTGACTTAAAATGTTCTTTGCATGTGATATTCAATTATATCGTTCTGAATTAGGTATACCCTTTTATTGTCATTGAAGCTTTATTCTATGATAAAGCTGGTGTATGGTGTGTCACTAATTACGATTGAAAAAATCGCCATTCAGCTACATTTTCTTTTTGGTAAGAAAGCGAGTTATAATGCCAACTTACTTGTCGACTATATATTGAAATTCTGCACACTGGAGGCTGAGCGCAGAAGCGCAGTCAATTTGTAAGTACGCGCGTCAAGAATCGGGGGACTACATTACGCTGAATGATGAAGGTGAAGATGAAGAAAGCTTGATCAGGGAAAGGCTATCCGTACAAATACCAATTACGAAAGCTGGGATGGAATCCGAGCTGCCTCGTTGGGAGGCGAGCATAATCGTAAATGGTGCCGCCACCTTGTTATTTTCCTTTCAAAATAAGAAGCAAATTTGCTGTAAACAAATATCAGGTACAGCCTATGATTTGCTGAAAACCGCAGCACGCCATAAAACATATCTCCGTAGATATTTAATTACAGCTAAACTTACATTATTTATGTTAGGTGAAAGCATTACAGTTACTAGCACTATAACGGCATTTTATGTAAAAAATTGGATGTATATGTGGACATTTTTCTTTAACTCTGCTGTATTTTGCCTCCTCCTATTAGTGAGGTGTTAAAAATGGCGTCTTTAATTTGCGAACATATTTTGCCACTAGGTGAAATGCAGAACATTCTAAAGATAAGCTGTCAAAAATCACGAAAAAATAATAACATTACATTTTTTCAAAAACTAATTCAAGTAATTCCAACTTTTTCTGTGAATGACAGTAAAATTATCTGTACAATAGACTGGGGTATCCAAGAGGAGTGCATTGTGTGCATGGAAAGAGCCGAAGGAGCCCGGAGTGTTGTGAACACAGGGAAAAAAGGAAATAAACTTAAGCTAGAATTATGACTTTGCTGTTGTATTAGTTTTCTCTTAAGGAATCAACTACCCACGTTATATAACATTTAAGTAGTGTAAAAACAATGATCTTCGTAAATGTCGCGTCGTTCCAATGTGAGTATTTCCATGCAATTATCCTTCAAGTGCAGGATATTTATTATTTATTTTAACCCATCATGCACACAATTTGTATTAACTTTTATAATCCATTGTATGCATTAAAATAACATGATTATATATTATTATTTTAGTAATTCTTCATTATTTTTGCAATTATTCTAAATCATAATTTACGTAAGAGTGTCAGCTTTTTTAAGATTTCATAAAAGTTCATCTTCGTTTTTCAAAAGTGTAATATTAAAATCCAATTTTTATAAAATGTTCACTATTTGTTTGGAATTTTCAAAAATGTCCCTGCAATCCCCATTTTTTACACTATAAATGTGCAAAATTTCAGCATAAACATAAATGGATAATTTGAAACAAATTAACTTGCACTGCCGAGCGCTGGCAGTTCAGTAGGAATGTCACTCCAGGACGGGCTAAATGAATGCGAGAAATGAATAAAGTGCGAGAAAAACCTAAACGACCCTGGCCTATCCTACCGTGTTCCGACTGTCTAGTGTTATTGCTTTTGTCTAAACATCAATGCACTGACCATAAGTGAACTAAATAAATACTCCCATATAAACACTTATTTCACACAATTATTTGCGCTATGGTTTCAGCTTCTTTTGTTTTATACAAAATATTTTTAAGTGTTTGTTTTACTTTCTACAGATTCTATTGCGCATACTTTTCTTTGACTATTACACTTATGTGACGTCATCATAAAATCGACAAATGAAATGAAAAAATTTTCAATTTGACCAATCACAGCCCGATATAGCAATGATATTATTGTAGTTTTACCAAATCCCTTTACCGCGCGAAGTGCATTTGTCTTCTGGTCAGTGTAACCAGCTCTATACCCCCTCTATAAATCCTGAGCACGCAACACTGACCAATTTTGCTAGCAGGCGGTGGGAAGGTATTAATAGCACAAAGTATCGACTATAGACAATAATAACGCAAAATGGAGGGTCCTTCAAAGACTTTTGATGATGCGTCAAATATGTAAATTGATCTTACCATTAGAAATTCTAAACCACAGAATAAAAAAAAAAAAACAGAGGCCCTGTGTGGAATCAGTTTAAAATATTTTATAGTGAAATGGGACACGAGCTCCTACCAGGCACATCAACTGTAATTGTAATCAGCATAATTGTACATTTAACTAATTAGTGTCTATTCGCTGAAACAATTGCTTTTGAGTATTCAGCCAAAAAGCCTGAAGTCATTTTGTACAATGATTATCTGCCTAAGCAACCATAAATTTAATAAACACGTTGTTCAGAATGGTAAAATGGTATCTCTGTTTTGTTTTTCTCCGTTGGTATTAATACATTAAACGGTAGCAATTATGATAGCCGACTTTGGTCTATTTCAGTCTCACGGTTTCTGAATAGGTAGGCATTCATAAGTATAACATTTTATACAAGTGTTAATATTCGTGCATACATTTCACACACACACACACACACACATATAGATTTTATTCTTATTTTAAATTAGTCCTAAACCCGTATTTCTATTGACACTACTAGCAATTAAATGCGTTCGTTGCAATAATTGTAATCAGTTTTGATATTTATATCCTTATTTTCCTTTATTCGTAAAATATTTTAATAAATATCTCTCAAGGGTCTGAGCTTTCCAGATAAATTCACTCACTGTGTTCGTGAATTTATTAGCATTTCAGCCCCTCTTGTGATATTAATTGTGGTAATTTTCTTTTAATTGGTCTATCATGAGAGTTCTGAATTTCTCGGTGTACTAAATTATCAGTTTCTGAGTTTTCTGTTGTCTCCTTTCCAGTTAAGTTCTATTTACTGGAACCAACCACGATATTAATACTGATAATTCCGACAGCGCTGTATTTATTAACATCTGATTTTAAATACTTTTTCTTAATACCCTTTTAAAAATATTAAAATTGCAGGACAACTTTGTGTGTTGTATGTTCAATTTAGTAAGAATTAAGGAAGTCATGCACCATAATTACTATTTTTTATATCCATGTTTGCTTAGTTTTAAAGGGTTAAGGCACTGCTCATGTCTTAAGTGCGTTACATTGCTCAGCGTAATTAGTTTATGTATTAAGTGCGCAAACAGAACTAACATAAAATCACACACACTCCTAGGAATATTGTGTTATTATCACCCAAAGACTGAAATCTCGGGACAAACAGGAAAATAAATGCCTCCCTAGTCAAGAGGCGGCTTAAATTAGGAAGCGTGTTAAAAGTTTTACAAAGAGCGCGGTAATAGAAAAATGATATCTTCCAGGAAAGGAACGGTGATAGTGCTAGTTGTATCCGCGAAAAATAAGATGGTCAAAATGCGGAATGGGCACTCGGAATACCACGGAATGGCTAAGCACTCATTATTTTATTTATTATTTTCTACTTTGACATTTATTAATGTTCCACTTTGATTTTTTGGGCACTTAAAGAAAATAAATGAGAAATTCTGGCATCTAAAATGTTTGTATTTAATTAATGCAAAAATCATGTAAATTGTTGAAATTTATTATTATCGGGATATTTTGCGATGGTCATTAGTTTAAAATAATTTAAATTCCAAAACTTTCCCCGACGCTATGATCGGCATCATCATAGGCTGAAAGTGTCTGGGCAGGCAGAAGTGCTGAATGGTTAGAAGTGAAAGGGTGTAGGTGTGTTGGGAGAGTTGTGACGCAGACGTTGTTTGTTTACCAGTAACGGATTCCACGTTTTGCTTATTTGAAAATCCCTGTATTTGTTTATATTATCTGGATGCTGTTCTATTTCTAAGAGGTCCCCCCAAATTATATTCCATAGCAATTTTAAATGGAATGTTCCGCAATCGAATATTATTCTACTTGATTAAAACATTAATTTCGCATATGTTCTATGAGTAGAGTTTGGAATTAATTTAAAACAACGACAACGGAAAAATAGGCGGTAATGATAAATTTCAATAATAACAACACCGGCCCCGAAACCATAAATAATAATTTGAAACTTAATATTTATCTAATAATTAAGAGTGTCATGTTCCGTGAATACATATTGAATAAAATGTGCACATTATACGTACATTGTAACCCTTTAAATAACACTAATTCCCGTTTCATAATGGGGAAAACTAGCATTTATATACGTTAGTGTGAGCGCTTTTTCGAGAAATTCGGTGTATAAAATTCAAAATAATGAACTTTGGATCCAACAAAACTATTCGAGTGTCTTAAATTTATCGTCAGAATGAGTACAACGGTTTCAAACGAAGATGAATCCTGCTACAACAATGTGTATTTACAGTCCCACTTTCGAACAGCGACGCAGACTAACGTAGGTTAGCTGCATAACTATTTTATAAATGTAAAATGTGTGGTATGTAATAATGTTTATTATTATTATTATTATTATTATTATTTGGATCTTGTTGCCATTGTTGTTGGTCCCACGTAGAGCGATAACTTCTAAGTTGTTTAGTATGGCCCCAGTACTTTATTTGTAGCTCCACGTTGGCGTCAAATTATGAAACTGTTTAGTAGGTTTCTGCTATGTGCATCAGATTGGTCACCAATTTTGAAGCGATTTGTTGTCGAAGTCGAGTGCCCTCACATTGCGATGCCAATTTTGAAGTGAGTTTGAAGATTGATTATTGGTCGCTTCGGTATTGTTGCCCACGCTTCAATGACAATAATTGCTCATGGAGAATTCTGCTATACTCAACAGGACTGAGAGAGATTTCAATAGTGTTAATATACACGCGATTCAACATATTGGTGTTATATTATGTCCAAAATATTTCGCGTCCTCTGGTGTTTTGCGTACGGTAGATATAGCTACGCAGATACAAACGCAGTTACCGCGTGTGAAACTTAGAGATCAGTGCCGCGGCGCGTGAATTTAAAGTAGAACTTATAACGAGTATGCGAACTGCGAGTAAATATTATAACTGCGTGCCTCAGCAACTTCCATCTTAAAACTGCCTTTGCGAACAACTTACTGAGGAAAGAGTAAATGCAAAATGAATGAGGAAATGCGTCTCGCGGCGTGTGGAACTTAGGACTGCATGCCCCAGCCAAGCAACCGCCTCCTTATATATTAAATTTAAATCCAGGGATTACTGTCTTAACGATTGCCATGTGGTCAGAAAAGCACGCGCAAATCTTCGCGCCTATCTTTAAAGGTTCAAACATACATTTTCCATCGGTTAGTTCAAGTTCGCTGCCATTTTTTAAAGTTAAAATTATTTTATTCGTATTGGCTATTTGAAATTAAAATTCACATATATTATAGAATATTATCCATTACTCAAATAGATTTACATACAATTAATAACGTTTTATAATGTTTCATAGCGATGGATTCTGTAAACTATAAATATACGTTTGCATATCTTTTTATAAGTAGCATTAAAAGTCAAAGCAACATTTTCTTTTCCCCGTTAGTTTACCTTGGAAAAAAAGAATTGTATGTGTGGTATTTTGAAACTTTCGCACATTAATACATGATGTAGTTATCTTCTTCCGCTAGTTGGCAATGTAAGTATCAAAATGGTGTCTAAGTAATTTTATTTATTTTGGACGCTCTGAAACATCTCAAGTCATCAGCGTCCCATTCAATTCTATGAAATGGCCGTTAAATTTTGCTCAGAGGCCTCTTCTTTCAAGTTTTCGGTTCTTTTACATGCCGTAAATGTACGACACGGGGCCCACGACTTTACTTCCCTTCCGATGGAAGTCATAGGATTTTTACGCCTAAAAAAAATCCATCGGCCCTTGTCTAGGCGAAAATGCTACCACCATGGAAAGAATATTGAGGCAGTTTCACTGATCATTCTAGTATGGCAGCAGCACAATGGAATATCAGCTGCAATGTTGATAAGTGTCTGGACATTCTTATTCAATACGATCAGGAACAGCCACCAAACAATTGTTCAACTTAATATTACTGTCAGCAGCATCAACACAATTATTCACAGAGTTTGCTAAATGTGACTCTCGAAGCAGAACTTAAGGATCATCTGTTCAAGGATGCTTGCTCATCACAAGGTGGATGATTTCGTAACGTGAAATAAAATATGGATCCATCATTTCAAGCCCGAGACTAAAAGACAATCCATGGAGTAAATTCACAAAAATTCTCTCCTTAAAATCTGTAAGACCATATTCCCAGCCGGTCTGACCACATTCCTCTGGCACGCTAAAGGCATTATATTGGTCTATATATTGCCTCTTGGTGAAGTAGTATAATCCACAACTCTCCGAAAGTTGAAGTTTTGTCTCACCTAAGCCTGAGTTGAATGTCATATTTTTGATTGTCTGAAAGATCTATAGGAGCACATTTGACGATAACGAGGAAATCACAGTCAAAGTACAAAGAGGACTGAAACATGGAGTTGCAAATTGGTATAGCGACGACATGCAGGGTCCTGACATCTAGGTGGCGCAATCAGATAACGAGGAAATCACAGTCAAAAGTACAAAGAGGACTGAAACATGGAGTTGCAAATTGGTATAGCGACGACATGCAGGGTCCTGACATCTAGGTGGCGCAATCAGAGATTTACAACATATTATTTCAGAAAATAGGGGTTTTTAGCTAGAAATGGAGAAGCAATTCACTGTTTGAAACTGAAATAAAACAAACCCTGGGAGAGGAAAGAAAATGTGATATATTACTGTAGTATGCGCTCTTTCTACTGTAATCTATACGCGGTCTACATGATGCAATATCAGTACATTGTTATATATCAGGGAAATCTTGTACAATTGGTGGTTTTGCTAGATAGAGTTATTCATAAATGGTCCCTCAATTAATTTCTTATATTAAAATTGTGTTTTAAATGTTTAAATTCCCTGTTGGAAATCATTAATTTTATTTATTCCTATTTCAGGTAATTATTTAAATGTAAACATTTATGCTTTTTGTAACGCCTTTACCCACATAAGCTGGGTAACACTTAAATAAATAGGATGAGTAAAGTTAGTAAATATACATTTTACATAATTTTATCTTCATTATAGATTATTTTGTAACTTAAATAAATAGGAAGGAAATTATGTTTAGCTACAAGTTGACGAGCTTGTTTTTTCACCAAAAATGGTTTATTTTCACTACTATAATTTAGTTACTAAATATATAAAATATGTCAGTTTATATTATTATAATCATTTGATTAGTACCTGAAATTACAGGTTAGTTTAGGGAGGTTTTCTTCAAGTCAATAAATGCTAACTGCTAAAGGGATGCTGTTCTCATGAACATATTCATTATTTTGTTAGTATTTATATACTTTCCCTTTAATTTTGTATGCTTTTGTTTTGATAATGTGCATTTTATAATATTTACCGAATATTAATTGTTTATCTGCACACACAAAAATGCAAATATTGAAGTAAAAAATGTAACAGTAAACTAGTAAAATGCGTAAAATACATACATCATATCTAACTTAGAACGTTTTTATATACTTTTCAATTGTCTTCTAGGGCATTCGCATAGATGTTTTCACATATTTCAAAATACTTGAATAAACCTTAAACACTCTTTTTGCTTTCTTTGCTCGCCATTGTGGAATATTTTAACAGGAGCTAATGGAAGAACTTTTTCAGGACCTCAACTTAACTGGATCTACAAAATAAATAGTTTTCACTGATATTTCAATTGATGCAGAATTTTTACAGACGCATGATTACACGTTGATTGTTCATCTTAAAATGCAATTTTGACCGTGTACTTTTATTGAACTTTCCTTGAGATATTTAATTTTTCAGTCTCTAGCACTTTCGTGAATCCATGTTTCTTTAATAGGTCGTAATATTCTTTCAGTGAAGTGATGGTTTACTGTCGAATATAATAGCATTCATCATTCAAATTTCTCAATAAATGAAATTAAAACTGTGTCGACATTGAAATTATACCTATAATAATGACTTAAACCTGTAAGTTACATTGTACACAATAAGGAAGCTTGGAGTTTAAATGATGTTAGTAAAAATTACATTGATATATAAGAATTGAAATGGAAAATATTTACTGATTTATATACATTTGTGCATACGCCTTTCTTTAAATGGATATGTTTTCCGTTTCGTATGTAAC
This sequence comes from Metallyticus violacea, assembly GCA_030762175.1. Taxonomy (NCBI): domain Eukaryota; kingdom Metazoa; phylum Arthropoda; class Insecta; order Mantodea; family Metallyticidae; genus Metallyticus; species Metallyticus violacea. The sequence continues at coordinate 282,544,214 of CM060846.1, read as the reverse complement.
TCTTATGGATGTAGCAGTAGAGATAACAAATTTCATTTGTCTCACTTCCAATAGCACGTCCCCTAGAGGCGTTCTCTCAGCTCTCATCCAAGACTACAACGTTGCCGATATTCCTGGAAATGGAATGGATATGCTATATATGTCAGTTCTCCAGATTTCCGACAGGTCAGCGAACCAGCATTGCCTCTTGACCTGTGAACAGATTTCAATTTTCTCGTGAAAGTGAGAGAGATAGAGCGAGAGAGAGAAGGATAATGGAGGAGCGAGAGAGATTTGGAATCGTCTGTCAGGTTAGTTACTTGAAGTCTGTTCTTAGGGGACCTGATTCAGCGGGGAATTTCTAAGTAGCCGTCCAACACTCTAATTCCGACTGGACACACCCTGCGTCTTGCCTTGCTCGCCTACATAACGCCTTATTCTTCTGCACAGGGTCTTTCGAAATGCAAGATATACTTTCTGTTTCTACTGTTATCTTCTCCTTTCTCGCATATATTTCCAATAACTGAATTCTTAAATTTTGTCTATTTGAAAAGTATCTCATTTTATTTTCTGCATGCATTCTTCAAGGTAGAAAGTAAAATAAGTTTTCATATTTATATTAAATTATTGATATCGTTATTTCAATAAATTAAATTACATTTCTATTTATATAATGTTACAAGTTACTTGTCTTGAATCATTTGTAAATCGAATTTATTCCTGGTTTTAATTACCACCAGTGATGAGCAAGTATTATCTAATATACCACTGAGTTCTGTTCATACTCCCAAAAGGTAAAGTTATTCATGAAAAGTGATGCTGCCACATATGTGAAGTGATTATATTTGCGTCTAACAAGGCATCCTAATTTCAGCAAATCGAATTTGTTAATAATTGGTGTTACTTTTACAGCACTAAATTAAAAATAAAAGCATAATTATATTTATGGAACGTACGTCAAAAACCAGACAAGTCCATCAATCACTCTTATAATAAAAGAATAAAATAAATCAAAATTGACCATCACACTAATAAAATGAACTCAACACTTTGTGATCATATTGAGGGGTCACAAATTTCTATTATAAACCAATTCTTATTTACACAAAATTCTCTTTAGCAATTGTAAAAAATATGTAAAATTTGTTGAATTTTGCTTCGCAGTTTAAGGCTCCTTTCACATTATTTTCTCAATTAAGACTGAAAATAGCAAATAGATTCCCAAGCAAGTGCGCTAAAGAGACCTGTTTAACTGTGTTTTTAAAAATAATAAATCGAAATGCATCTATAAATGAGTTATTTAAATTTGAAGGAAATGTGTAATATAGTATTTTTTAGTTTCCAATGGACGTGTTAGGTTTTGTCTGAAACTCGTTTTCCGGTGGCAATTTTCTATGGAAATTTTTCAACTTTGACTGAAAATCAATACAGATATGCATATAATTCAGTAAAATCATACTGAAAACGTGATTAACTCATTTTCGTAAAATTAGACTTGTCTGGTTTTGGGTGGAAGTTCCAAATATATTTTAGAAATACAAAAAAAATACCGCCCCCGTTTCGAAATTTGTAGCCGTGAGATAACAAAATTTCAAAATAATTAAGTTATTAGAGAAAATAATTCATTAAATTGTTTTGCAGTAAACAATATATAGCAGTAAATAAATACGAGTCATTTGAAGTATGTCTATAAATGTTGGTTGCGTTCAAAAGCATGAAACAAATGTTCATCTATCGAAATGAATGCAAAATCGAATCGAAATGCAATATGTTGTTTTGGAATCGTTAAAAAGAGCCGAAATAAAATGTCAACTTTGTGCTAGATATTCCAAAAATATACTAAGAATGAGGCTTTTGAAGACCTCTAATTACATACATAATGAAACACGAAAACGAAAATAAAAATTTACCAAAATTGCCCCTATTCGTCTAAGATAGTCGATTTCAAACTTTCCTTAACCTTGAAGATCCCCTGTTCCCGCGGACCACTAAGATTTAACTCAAACTTTAAAATTCTAAATTTGTACAATATTTGTTTTAAAAATTTGTTCATATTTGGTTTACAAATTTTAAAGATATAATTAATAATATCAGATTTTTCATATTTGTATTTGTATTGTACTGCATCCTTACGCAATAATAACCATAACAATAATATTATATTAAAATATATACAGTACATAAAACATTAGTATGATATCAACTAATGGTATATGATACAATAACATTACTCCTTAAATAATTCCCGAATGAGAGGGTTGATACTCCATTTCACTCAGATATATCGAACTTAATAGGAAGCATTTGTATTCTCAAGTCTGATTTATTGTTTTCCATACGGTTTCTATGTTTACTTTTTAGATAAATGAGTGTATATAATGATTTTTCACGCAACTAAGTTGTTATGAAAGGCATTAATATTTTCATGGCCTTCTTTGATAGTCCAAAAAATGTGGAGCTTACTGCCTGCGAGTCTCAGCCTAAGCAGTTTGCTACCTAAAGAAGTGCACTGCTCCCAAGGAAACTATGGTGGTGCATTATGGATGTTCTGTATGATTCTCTGTTTGAAAGAACAAGTAGTTGCCTTCAATTTGATTCTAACCTACTTTATTTCAATAAATGCCCATCTTAAATATGTATCAGTTATCTATTTCTCATAATTTCTCAAATCACTTCGATTTGCATCTATACATTCAAGAATAAATGCTGTTGATAGTACTCTAATGATGTGTGGACATCCTGAAAGGGCAGCGCAAACCCCCGGGGTTGTGGGCCATAGCTTGAGATTCGCTATTCTATGACTTTTCTATGACATTCGAAAGTAGATCCTTATTTTAACTGCTTACATGTTCCGCTATTTCTCGAGATGTCGCAAAGGTTACTTTTCTGAAATACTTGAAAAGGTTGTTCACATCTGGATAACCAACCGATATATATATATATATATATATATATATATATATATATATATATATATATATATATATGTACGTATGTAGCGTATAATGTAATGTGATTTATATTAATATTTATTTCATGTGTCATACTATTTTATATTGAAATATGATTTAGTACCGAAAGGCAAGTACGAACTAGCAGGTTAAAGTACAAAATAAATCAGCTATTAGGCGAGACATAGTGAAAGGACAGATGCAAGGGTTTGTGTACATGCACGTATTATATTTGGAAGGATGTAATAGAATAAAGAACCTGCACAGTTGGTCATTAAGAGGACAAAAGCATAAAAAGTAATACAAAAGAGATCATAACAGAGCACGATTTTTGTAAATATTAAGCCTTTGTAAATCAGCAAGTGAGCAAACGCCATTGCGTCATCCTATAAGAATTTGGAAATCTCTGTCAATACAAAAGAAGTTGTCTTTGCCATAACGCTAATATAGTGTGGACCAATCGAATTAAAATAAATTATGCTACAGCCCGAAAGTTCGTTGAAAACAGCGCAGGAAGCCCAGCGATAGCAAAATTCCACATTTTTTATTCAATAGAATTTAAATCAAGGAGGAAACCGTTGAAAACCTCGCAGGAAGCACCGTAGTAAGATATATTTTCAATCTATCAGCCAATAAAAGAAGAGGAACAATGTCGCTACAATATTATGAAATGTTTATAGTTAGTGGATGTGAACACCGAAATGGAATGTTTCGTTTTTTTTTTTTTTATAGAAGAAAACTAAACTTATGTCACAAGCACGAGTTTTAGCGGCATGTGTTAAAGTAATTGAGACCTTTGGAATTCATCGGTGGTTATTTATTTCGTCGAAAAGTTGTAATTAAAATTGTTTTGCTATGGAGTTCTTGACAATCATGCTTGGGGAATAGGATTGTCAGCAGACGATACGGACTTAATTATATTTCTTGGAACTAAGAATATTCGATTTGAGGCTCGAAAACAAATAATCGGCGCTCGCTTCGCTTGTTGGTGAAAATTGGAATGTATTAAACAACGCTAAGCTAAATTGCATGTGCTAATTGCTGGAGCTACTTCTCCGTCATCCTGAACACCGATACCCAAACTTCACCAACACTTCCTCGCTTGTCACCAACATATTTGTGAATGTTGAACGAGAGGAGGAAGACAGTCTTCACAAAGGTGACGCGAGGACAAATGCGGCTAGTCATAAGCATCGAATCATAACTCTTCGCCAGCAGACGGCTTCATATCCCAGTAAACAAATGTGGAAATAAAACAAAAATTAACATACGTAATTTTTCAAATCGCCTCAGAAGAGGCTTTCTTAAATTCCCGTGTGCGATATTAAAATCAAACTTTGATGACAGTTGGAGTTCATTAAATAAGCAAATACTGATTACATATATTGTACACCTCTGAAAATATATTTAATGGCCACCAGTAACTATATTATTTTTGTTAGTGGCATTTACGCTCTGTTTCTACTGCTCCCATCTAAGAACTAGTAGATGATAATTTTGTAAAACAGCTTTGTACGTCAAACAAAGGCATATTTGTAAGAAAGGGCTGCTCGATGCACCTGTCTTGCCTTGGGCGACCAAGCTGCCCTTTACAAAGAAAACAATGAAGACTGATGCCGATTGCCCAGGAAAATAAAGGTTTTGTATCAATATCGCATTAATAGTTATGGGCACTATTGCAAAGCAAAAGATTGACACGTTACTAATTCCAAAAATTACGTAAGTAAGTAATGAACTTAGCGGTCATCTAAACGTACAATTCTTCGGTACCCAATAACATGATCATATGTTCGAAAGTTTTAGAGTAGCGCCGAATAGTGAGCTTTAACTCTCCTATGAGAAATGACAATTTTAAAAACTCAGCTCCCCTGCGTTTAGTGCTGAAGAGCCCTGTGAGCTGGGGAAGCCAAGTCACTACGGTTTAAAATTAATATATAAAGGGGACACCATGCGCAGTTTGGCATTCAGTCTTCTCTCCTATTAAGTTTTACTTCAATTCGCACTGCACTGACAGTGGGGCATTCGAGTTGGCAGTGCAGTTTCTCATTCGCTTGCTCCGCACATATGTGACGACGCAGACATACGCGTCCATTCTTCTTAAGTCTTACTTCACTTGCTTCAGTTTCGTTCGCAGCTGGGCAGTTTTGCAGTCAGTTCTACAGCTTCAATCGCGCAGTTCACATATATTGAGATGAGCAGTTCTCGTGTTAATTCGCAGTTGGGTATTAGCATTCGTTCTCAGTCTATTACTCAGTTTGTTGCAATCAGCTTTGCTTTCGTCTCCTATAGTCCACGTGCTATCAGCGTAAGCTTCACGGTCCAGGCACACACATCGAGGAGCATAACAGAGAGCGTCGACCAAATAAAACCGTTATGAAATCTATGAATCCTCCCTCGCTGATTGATTTGCGACCATTCCTTTCGAATCCTTCTTCCGTGCAGAGCAGGCACAAATCAACAGAAACGGCCCATCATCCCCCACGTCGACGATGCTATCTCAGTTCAGACGTAGGCTTCATGCTGTTTTGTTGTTCCACCAGTTATACAATTCTACTCAACCAAGATAAACTCAAATCCATAAAGCCTCGTTTATTATTTACAGGAGAAAAAAAATTGGGCACTAAATTCTCTATTCACAAATAGCCACAATTTAATTAGCATTTTAGTTCACAAAGGTTCATTTTTGAAATATATTTTAATTAAGGTTGCGCCCTCTCTTTATGTGTTCATATGTGAAGCAGAAAAGATGCACTTAAGAAGCTTATATTCCTCTAATATTCATTGTGTCCTCTATTAAATGAGTTAGCTGTTCTTGAGAGTGTTCTTGAAATGTTTGGGTGATAAAAGGCCGCTTATTATAGTTAAAATAAATTAAGTTTTATGAAGCAAAAGCACTATTAAAAGTTTGCTACCGGTGCTTGGCAATTCATCTGAAATACAGCAGTGAACATAACGGATTCTGACTGCAGAAATTTTAAGGTTATTTAAGGTATGGGCCGTCTGAGTGCGGTCGCTTACTGCGGAAGTTCAGGCGCCGTATCTGGAAAAAGAAAGTAAGATTCGCCACTCGTAAAGTTAGTATTTTAACTTCAGTGTGTATATTTTTACTGAAGACATAAAATGATACTGCATTTAAAACTGATAATAATAACCTAACCTGTTTGTTAGCAGATGCTAAAAATGTCGCCGCCTGCCGGCATCTGCATAGGCAATGCCTACATTTCATCTAACTTTTCTTCCTTAGGAAAATCGCCTGTGGTGCCTCTGTAATAAAAACGCGTTAAACACCATTCATTTTTTCCCTTAAGAATACTGCGATCGGTGCGGAACTCGCTACTTGTCTTTGAGATATTCTGTCTCTCGTAAATTTTCAACAAGCTGGAGAACAATTTATCTACCTGGAATACGATTATCAGGCGAATCGCTTCACCACTTCTCTGCAAAAATCCGTTTTCACGCATATTTATTTTTCTTAAAACCCTGTTCTTCAAGACCGTATTTATACAGTAGTATAGCCGATGAACAACAATTAGCACACAATGTATTCACAATGAACGTACCGAGTAGCGTATGAACTCACAATCACAAGCTGACAAAGCCCCTCCCCTAAGTATAAATAATAATTGCCACCTGAAAATTATTATTATATGGCCTTGACGATTGAATTCCCCCAGTACACAGTCGCGATGTACTGGATCGAAACTCAAATATCCTTACTGTATAATAAATGCAAATAATCGCGGAGAGTCATCCAAGACTTAGATCTGTGTTTTAAATGTAACACGTGACGATCCACAGATAAACAATATGCCGGATGTTTAAAATTACACGATAAATATTCAGTATTTGATTCCTCATGTGTAGAAAACAGTTAAAGAAACATTGGTTCCAAAATTAGGAATGTCCTAGATGGATTTTAGTATATAATACTTTAAGGATGCACTCTGTTGATTATCTTAAATATAATGTTGCTACCTTCCTCCATACCGCAGGTCTTATTTCGTTGTCGCGTTGCGTTATGAATACACACAAAAATGCCTGAGATTATTGTGTTTGACAGGCTCGCACAGTTCGCTTACGGAGAATTGCTTTATGATCATGTCGCGTATACCGGCGACTTTGTATCCCCACACAAAGAAGCCCAATGGGTTCAAATTTGGTTCAGTTCACCTTCACTAATTCGGTGATAAGTGTGGTATGCATTAAGGTACTCACGGGCACAGGAACCAAAATGTTCATTAGCGCCGTCTATCATGACGGAACGCTATTGGCACTCCTTGCAAGAGAGCAGATAAACGGTGCATATTTAATAACATGCACTTCCCGTACAACTTCAGCTCACGTAATAAAACTTGTATGAACACATAGCACAATTAAAAGCATGTATTTTCAACATTTCATGTAAGGAGTATCTTTACATCCAATAAAAATTAAAGCCCGATATCTCAGGAATTCAGAACTTCCGGATCCACCATTATGTAACTTCTTCTCTCCTTGTATAGAATCCATCTCTAAAATATTATCATGTATTTATTTAACATTATAATAATATAAATATTTTTCAGAAAAAATTACCGAAAAAAAAGAATTATTTATATTAAGCTTCTCTGAATGCATCTTATAACTCTTAAGTGATTCTTTATGTGTTATCTTTCAAAAATACACAATAAACCCCCCATTTTGTGTATCATAAATGACGTGTTCCACACAAATTTTAACTCTTGTTCTAAATGTAGGGTTTCATTATAACTTCTAGCTAATCTGTGATCGAAGATGTTCCATGAGTGAAATGAGCTCCTTTGCCGTAGCTCTGTTTAAGAACAAGTCATTCCGTTTCTGTATCTATCTCATGTTGCACTATTCTAATGCATTATAATTCGCCCGTTGGCTGATCAAGAAATAAATTTATTTACTAATATAAATTTATACATCTTTTACTTTTCGCTTCTTGCCTGCATTCTTCAATCTCCACATTTAATCGCTGTCTCAATCGCGCGCTGCATTAGCACATGACGCGTACATTAAGATGGCAGATCTAAAGTGAACCTCACACATAAAATTTCTGGATACATTTTTATTTACTTTGCTTTGATACCTGTGTACTATTAAATGATACGATAGCTGGTGAATAGTGATAAGCAGTTCTCTCTTTTGATAGTGACCGTGACCAACATAGAGTATTAATACTGAAATGGGATCATGTATTAAAGCATATGTTAAACAAACATTAGAAATTGTTTGTATATTATACAGAGTGTTCCGTGCGCAATACAGTTAAGCTCTCAGCATAGTATCGTGATATATGCACCATTTCCGAATAAAAATGCGGTAGAATTGGCAACGAGCCTAATTTTCCAAATCTTTTTTGCCTGTACTGATACACTCTCAGGTATTGCATACCACAATGAGGAGATGTCTTTCTTAATTGCGTCGTTTCTAAAATTCAGAGAATGTTTGCTGTAAATTTCCCCGGTATCAGAATTCTACATCAATCAACATTAGTGTTTAAAATATCGCAAATTTTAATGAAAAAATTCTGAACATTGATCGTTATATTTGTTAAGGAATGTGTTGATGTTTCCTTTCTTTGCTTATAATTACCCTAATTATATTTATCTGGAATTGTGGGACCCTTCAGAAACCATCAGTTTATCATCAATTTCGGAGCAGTTTTAATATTTAATGCGAGTTACTACTTCATAGAGAAATTTTTCCATCACCAGAAATGTAAAATGTGAAATATTACACTATCTGACACAATAGAATGTAGAATAAGGACATTTTAAGTATGGAATAAATTTGTTTTCTTTTGAAATATTCACTATTTCCACAATATAAACAATTTATTGGTGATTGATTAATTAGGGCTTGTATTTTATAAATAATGTATTTCAAGAGTAAAATTCATTCACTCAATTATACAGTAATGTCAAAAATTTAAATCAAAAAGAGCATTTTGCATTATCTATAAAATAATGAACTACAGTGACTTGACTTAAATGATGGCACGTGCCGGAGTGCCTGAAGAGTTCCACTAATATCTTTGTGCCTTGACGATTCAAAATCGATTCCAGCTGCCGCAATTGGAATTTGTGGTGGAAAAAGCTACTGGAAGTGCATCCTCCTAAAACTTCGATTACTACTCACCAATCGTTCCGCTCCATCATCATCCAAGAGCATTACTAGAAAATGTACCACGCAATTGCCCTCTCTTCGCCGAGCGCAGAGCCCTAATGTCCTTTAGACAAGCGATCTGGAAATGGAATCATTTTTAAATTCCTTATTATCTTTGACAGTGGTCATTGTTTCACATAAAGAGACACCCCCGTGTTTTATAACATGAAATTAACACGTGATGAGCCTTTTAGTTTGGTGAAAGATTGCTAGACTATATTCCACCAATGTGATTCAAGAAGAAAGTACTACTTTTAATTGACAGGCTCATAAATATATCCCATTTGAAAATGTGACGTTTCTTATTTCTATATCCTTCTCACTCTCCAATATATTTCGAACTGGAGTCTGTATGACCAGTTTTTTTTTTTAATGAATTTATTTATTTCTCCCCAAGTTTTGTTAGAAATATTATCCTTCACTTGAGGTTTAAGCTCGGAAGCTGAAACAAATGCCCAATTAGCACTGAGGTAGTCTTAGTATACATTTATTCCTTTAAATATTCATAAAGCACACGTAACTAATGCAATGCAGGCGGAATGTACAGAGTGGATGAGATTTAAGAACCTCTTTATTGTATCCGCTGTACCTAATGCAGTGCGGTTATTTGAGTTATGGGTCGGTAAGTCGCTGCTGCTATCTGAGAAAAGCCACTCGTCAAGACTGCATACTGCTTGTCGTTAGAGAGAGACTTTTTTAAGGAGTGGTTGTGCGTTCATATGTAACTCGGAGCTTCATTATATATAAATATGTGCTAATGGTTCCTTAGTTATGACACTAGATCAATACAGATCTTGAAGAATGGAATTAATGTACAATACATATGATGTGCCGCTAAAAAGTTCCCGGAATGGTTCTGTTAGAAAGAAAATACTTCAATTACTTCATTTTGAACACCACAGTCATCGAAATACTTTCCTTGGGCAGCAGTCCCAGTCTTTCTGCCACTTTTGGAATGCGACCTTAAGAGATTGTGATTCCCTCAACGATTCATGCTGTGTCTCGTCAACGATGTTGAAACGGCGAACTTTGAGGTCAGTCTTCATCTTATGCAAAAGGAAGAAGTCCGCAGTAGTTGATTGTTCATTTACGATTCTCATGAAGAACTTCCAGAATTTTTTCAACTTCCAGCGTAGTTCTACTTTTGAAACGCCCGCACTACATTGCGTACGCTGCATTGCATTAACGCCGTGAGCTTGCCAAAGCATATGTAATGTCTCTGTGGCCGAGTTCACAAGTTTAACGCACAATTTCACGTTAGCTCTTTGTTCCAACTTGCTGTCCATGACGAAATTGCAGGCCGTACACGCATGTGATGACAAAAATACCGATTATATTATTCCTAATATAAACATAGCGATGTCGCTTGACACACTGCTGGTACAAGGCTACAGCTTCATAGCGCTGTGCGCGCAACGCAGTACTGCCATCTGCCTCATATCCAGTCCAGAACCTTTTGATATGACCTCAAAAGCAAAAGCGGATTCTTGCGGGCAAGTGGTAAGGCGATTCGCAAGAAAATATCCTGGCAATCGTGTTCCAGGTAGAGAAGCTGTTCACCAGCTTGATAAAAAGTTAGGAAGGATAACTCAAGGATAAAAAAATGTTCGAACCGGCCGTGCTATTAAGGAAGAAAATTTAGATGAAATACATGAATTTTCTTTGCAAATTCCGACAGTGCATTGCCGCTAAGGGGCATTATTTTTACATCTCTTATAACACAGATTAGAGCTTATTGTTCTCAGTTTAAATACAGTATTCTTTTAAGTTTTGGTAAAAACAGAAATAAATTTAAAAAACTGCTTTACGCTCGACGATTATATCTCCCTTTTCCCGGATGTGGCTGCTACATTTCCCCATTAGGCAGCAACAATCAGGTGGTCCTTAACTCAAATAACCATCACATTTGGTGATCTGCCAATATGCTTCATATACAGCATATACAGCACGGTGCGTTATACGCATTCATTGAAATTCATGGGGTTACAATAAATACAACTCTTTTATTTCCTGAGTGACACAAAGTCAAAGTTTACGAAAAAGAGTACATTTGCATAACTCTTTAAGGTGAAATTATATCAAAATATTTCAATCTACAAGAAATAAACCAATAACACATTTTGCTCTTTTTATCCATCTAATTTAATGTGCACATATGAATGCAAAGCATGAATATTATAGAAAAACGAAAAATAAAGTAAAAAACATTATTCCCTCAAAGCTGCATTAAACTTTTTTGTTCTATTCATCTCTTTACATTTTACGCGTTATATCCTCTACTAACCTGTAAACCTGGAACATTTAAAGGGATGAATATGCTGCAGAGGCATATTTATTTCGAAATATTTGCAAGGAGGCGTTTCGCTAATGACTGCTTATGCTGCAATACGTAATTTGCTTCTGCAAGGCAATTACTTAGCTAGACATTATGAAATATAGCTACATTACCTAACTACATAGTAGGGCTAAGCAAGCGCATTCGAAAACCATTTCAGGTATTGAGTAATTAAATACAATCACAATAAACCAGCAATTGAAAGATTCAAAATAAAAAAGAGGCAGAAAAACTTGTAACAAGGCATAGACATCATTATTACATATGAAAAGAAAATATATTACACATAAATCTTCCAACAATTCCCTAAAAGTATTTCATTTCGCAAATATAGTTCATATATTTTACTTATATTATTTTTCTCACCCACAAAGAAAAAAGTCGTCAATTCACTGTTCATAAAATAATAGCTATTAACATTTTGTATTTTTTTAGTTTTATTTTGAATGTGCAATAGACACCGAAAGTTTTCTTGTGCAACTGGAAATCTGGACTAATAAATTAACATTTTTAGTTAAGTAGGCAGCTAATGTAATGATAACGAAAAAAGCAGGAATCTGATATCCTGAATAAAATGAACATCCCCTGAAATGTTGATGTACCCGTAACCAAGTAGATGATGATTGTCTTCGAGTAATAACTAGGCATCGGATTTTCTAAGCCTGAAACCAGAATGAAGCGTAATGAAGTTATGTTGGTACTGGACTATAGACAACAGGTGGGAGGTACAATAGGTCAGAAGCTAAAAACCACTCTCTCCCCTTATGTCTGTCATCAGTTCTTGTTTACCTGCCCGGCGGTTGCTCATAGCTTCTGTTCTTGCTTTGTTTGTATTGACCTAGTAGTATGGGTGTACCTGATTTCATTAGTGCTTAAGAATTCCTATGCCTAGTAATAACTTAGTGAAAAGTTATTAACTGAAACTCGACCTCGTTTAAGCGAATTTTGTGACATTTTTTAAAATAAATCTTGATTTTTATTTGAACTTCATAAAATACTGTATATCTTCCTATGTTATAAACATGCATTATCGGCTTACAGATGTAATTTTTTTAAAGTCTCTACAAAATATTTAAGTGTTGTTTAAATAGTTAATATGAGTTATGTACACACATTTTTCATTGTTGATTTCTTGCTTTCGGAAAGTCTCCATTTTCGTTCCTATAAAAAAAGGTCGTTGCGGACAAATTATTATAAACGTGTGAAATATCGCGTACAACTGTATAGTTTTTATAGCAACTGAAAAGTTTTCCTAAGTATTTACTTAAGATATTAAAGTACTTTTACAAACTGCATATCGTTAATTAATAAATATTTTATACGAAAATAAATCCTCGTTTAATAACCTCTAAATCTAAATAACCTGGATATATAAAAATTCTGAGTAACCTAGCTGAAAGGAGCACACATATAATGAGCTCATTTATAAAAATTTTGGATTACAATAATTAACTAGTGTCAGAAGGAACTTTTAGCGACATAGCAGAAAAAGAAAAGGAAAGAGAAAGTAAACTATATTACATTAGTCACATTTGGATAATTATAATAATAATAAAAATACTACTACTACTACTACTACTACTACTACTACTACTAATAATAATAATAATAATAATAATAATGATTGTCGCAAGTCTTGGGTACAATTTCATAATGCCTGCGTTCATATTTTGAATAGGCACGTTAACTAATATTCTAAACATAATAGCAATTGGAAATAAAAACATAAATATAATAACTATAGTCATTATGTGAAACACAATGACCTCTATAGTGATGATAGTTATTATTATGATTATAAAGTCAGGAGTAATGATGAAGAGAACGATTATAGAGGAGGATAAAGGCAAATATATGAGCAACAATCGCTGATTTGAAAGCAAAACTCCACTCGTCAGAATATTTAAAAATAAATTAATTAATTAATTGGTCACGTGTATGTGATTATATATCATATACAGAGTGATTCCTACAATTCTTTGAAGCATTTTATGTACGTAGCACAAAATATATTTTTTTGTTATTTAGACATTCTAGAGCATTTGCATCGCTGTTTATACATTGAGTTATAAAATTTCCTATTTATGTATTCCTTTTTACAACACTTTAGCAGTAACCAGGTATACCTTAATTACTAATGTGCATCTAGTCTTGCTAAGACGAAATTATTCCTTCTAGATTTTATATTTCAAAATTTATGCCAGTTGGAACGTGAAGTTCAGTAATTTAAAGTTTTAAAATCCAGTTTTTCTTTATTACCTGCAATGATTATTGCATATTTTAAATTGTAATTAACACACTATTTTATCAATTCTGAATGACAATCCAAAAAAAAAAAAAATTAAATAAAGACCTAAATGTGTCATTCATAATGACTGACATGTTACAAAGCCACTGTGCTTCAAGTATTCAAGAATCACCCGTTTTAGCTTACTGAAGTTAGTAACTAACTCCTTACGTCACTATTTTAAGCACGTGCACATTACACATATACACTCTGTATGCACATCCTAGTTCCGTAATACAATCGAACTGATGTGACTCTACCATGTTTTTGACCCCCGTCGCTCGTCCTACTTCTCGCAGTTACCTACGTTTTCTTGTCAACAATTACATTAGCGACGCCACGCCCAGTGGTAAAGAACTGAAACGGGTAATAAATGCTGATAGATGTTGACAAGCAGTCACCACGAAAAGATGTCTCAAAACTGTGTAACAGTTCCTCCGATCCGCTCCAACTAAAATGTTATTACCACGTATACTTTTGTAGCCCTGTCATCATACCTGGTACTGTAATTAATAATATAAATGTTGCATATGTTTGTGTCATAATTGTAACTACAGCATAGGAACTGTAAATAGAAACTTCCTTTGATGGCTGCTACGGTAGTAGCTGGACTCGTCAACAGCATCATAAAACCTGTAGACAGCTTTTATACCGGCCGTTAGTTCTTTAAAAATATCCAATTATGATAATCGTCTTAAATACGTTCAAATATAGTGAATGAAGTGTGATGTAGATAAAATTGTACCAACTAATGAAAAAAATGTATTTGTACTTTTTAAAAAAAGCGCGACGATGCGAGCTTTTCTGCGTCTCATATCCAACGATTTTCGATTCGAATTTGATACATAAAGGAGGCGGCCACCCCGCTGGGACACTCAGTTTACTCAATCCTACGCTAACACTTGGAACTTGGAAGTCAGTTCTACGCAAGAAGTACTGAATTCGCGTTCAAGACAGGCACTTAGCATTCTGTTTTACGCGTTCTTTCAACTTGTTCATTTCAGTTCCGTCAGTTCGACTCAGTTGAGCAGTTCGCAGTATTCGTCTGAAATCTTCATACGCGGCAACTAAATTTATATCCAAAGTAGACCAGTCTCTCAAACGCAAAAACACCAAAGGACGCAACAGAATTTGGACACTACGCATTTATATATTATGTTGCATAGCATGCTCATTTACACCATCAAATTTCCCTTCCGGTCCTGTTGAGCCCCACTCAACGAAAGAGCGGAATCATTTAAACGACGGCAACTATACCGAGGCAACCCACAATCAAGCCGGAAACCACTTCATAAGTCTACAACAACAACAACAACTTTCTCCCGACAAACCATTTCCTAAATTTGGCATCGACGTGATTGCCATACCACCACACCACTTCCATTGCTAATGCATAAAAGTAATAACTATACTAACTAAGAAGATGTTTTCTTTTGCTCATTATGTTATAAACTTTGATGTACAAACATTTCATGATATTTAAACATTAATTTAAACAAATCATTATTTGAGCTACCTATAGCTGCGACCAGCTAACTTTTCATATCATTTCTAATCATTATTTTAGTTTTTATAGCTGAAACATGAGTATCACATCTACATCTTTCACCTTGAAAACGACCACAAGAAAACGATACAACACATGCTATAAAATCTTATGGTCTTTACTATAATTAGTAGTTGCAATTATTTAATAGTTCAAGCGGTTCTAGAATAAATTCTCATATCCCCTTTCTGTTCTTAGAAATTAAAGTGAGTACATATTAATGCTATAAGAGGCATTCTTGCAGTTTGAGGTTCAAACATGTAATGCTGCTATAGATTGGTATCAATTACCCTCAGGGTTACTATGTTTCATAAATATAATAGGGCTACTGTATTATCTTCACTCCAGTATTGTCTTTTCTGGAACTACAGATTTATTTGTTATTTTATGTATTTTCCTACGTTGGTAAATAAAATGTGTATAAAATTAATTTATACAACTAATATCAGCTTATACATGGAATAAATTATTAGTTTTTTGTCTTTTGCTTTGTATATAAATTTTTGCAAAATGAATGGGCCAGTATCTTTTAACAATCACATCTATGATTTTGAAGACAAACAGTCTTCCAACAGTCGTTTGATCAAAATAATCACATAAATTTCATTACTTATAGAAGTAGGTGTATTTCCACCAAACGATCTGCGCTAAGTAAATGACAGCTAGAACTGCACAAGTAATGGAGAACAACAATAAATATTGTTTTCCATGAGTGATAGATGCATACGTGCTAAATTATGTCATTCAAGTTATCTTCATATAGAGGCACAGAGAATTACTGTTTTACCACAAAGTACTCAAGACCGGCTTTTGTAGCCGCAACATTTTGGAAAAGGATCTTACTGTCGGCAACTGAAGTAAAGCGAATCGACGAATTTTGTATTTAAGTAAATGAGTGGCCTAAAATCAAAATCCACCAAGTTCAATGGAAGATAAAAGTTCACATGAATTTTTATATGTAATTTTGCACTAGTACATGTTTGCGATTATTTGTTTATAATACCTGCTATTTCTCATTGAAAAACACAGGCTTTAAATCTGCATTGGTTTTAATGTTTTTTAAATTAATCGAATTTTCTCCAAGTGAATTTCAAAATCGTCAAATTAATTTTAGCCGATTAGATTAGTTATTTCCTGCGCTCTTTCTATTTTCTCTAACATGGTATGAACTAGTCCAGCTCACTTATATCAATAAGTTGTTACTTCAATATTAATTTATAGCAGAGTTTTCAATTAATAAATGGTCATTTTCTTTATTAAAATAATAACAATATTTATAGAGAAAAAGGTATCATGTTTCTGATATTGTTACTATGTATATTTCTAGAAAATACAATTCTTCCCTTTAGATACATTTTTATCCTCTAAATTTACTCGCACATTCAAAGTCAAGAAAATCCAATTAAATATTAAGTATTTCTTTATATTATTAGCTAGCTTAGAACTTAGTGTTTATAAACTACTTAGACATTTCTTGAACTACAAGAACAATTTTTATCGAGGAATTTTTATAATATATGCTTCAAATATTTTCTTTCCAAAGTGAAATGTAGGATTAAAAACCGCCAGCTTCAAATACATCATTCTACACTCACACACATAAACTGCAACGTAAAAGGAAACTCCCAAATTCGCAGTTGATATTTAAATCCAAATACGTTACCATAATGCTAATGTACAGATGAACTTTTTAAAGCATCACAATGAACTTTGGCCACCCCAGTATTCTGGTTCGTGAATGATTCTTGGTGGGAGAGAGAGCCTCTCCTTCAGCTCTAGTTTTTTATGACCGCTTTTAGTGTTATCATGCCACAGCCTGAATCGTACTTCCATTTACTGTTTCTTTGTTCCTATTCCATAGCACACCATCTTGAGTGGTTTCTTGTTATTATCGGGAAATTTAAACCATCTTAGGGCTTTAGTATTTGAGTATAAACTAAACCAACCGAGATATCTTTCCAGGAACGTTTTGTGGACACCGTTCGGAGTTTGTCTACGTTTGGAAAAAGATGCACATAATGGATTTTGCAGGTCTTAGGTTTCTATTGTGTTGCAGCTGGCTTAAGAGCTAAACGATTCTTTAGAAATACAGTTGGAAGTTCTAATATTTTCTTCTTTTATATTTTAATATATAGATTAAATTAAAATTATACACACTTCAAAACGTATTTCATAAATTTATATATGTCCATTTGTGTCTGCTATACTAAAATATAGAGAACAAATTACTCAAAATTTACAGATGTTTACATGTACTTTCGAAAAAGTTGAAGCTAGTTTAGTAAAGGTAGTGTTTATTACATTGTATCTCTTTGAAAACACACAAAAATCTCTCTTACAGCATCTTTAAGGAGATTCCAGAAATCGCCAGTTAATTAAACACAGTGGTTTATCTATGTTTATATTTGAAATTGCCTGTACTACACATAATGCAACAATTTCATCACGGGGAACATATTGAATGCTTCTTTTATGATTTTTGAATTATGATTATAATTTATATGTTTTACCATTAGCACGAAAGGTGCAATATTACTCCATATATTTAATCTGAATCCCGAAATCAGCAGTTACGCATATTTGTTTTACATATTTCTAGAAAAACTGAGTTCAAATACTGCTCCTCACTAGCTTTCTATTATTAATGATCATAAACACTTTTATGGGTGGCAATTCTTATCTAGATGTGACACATAATAAAGGAATAAATGTAACATAAACGCATTTCCAGTTAATGTTATGGAATGACGGGAAGCTCTGGAAATAACAGCTCACGTCACTACCAGTCCGGACTCGGGACAACAACCTCTGTCGGCCCTGCTATAGAGAGACAGAAACTCTTGCACACGTCCTGGGTTCCTATCCTTCTGGAGAAACACTACGTAACTCTTGTCATTACAAGATTCGCTCAATGATTGCAGAAGACCTCCGATCTACTAACTTGGACGTCTTCTAAGAAATTCACGGTGTGGCAACTACCAGTAGCTCAAGAAGAGACGATATGATTGCCATCCCATCATATAACAATATGGGCTATATAATATATCCTACCATTATCATTTAAAAACATAAGGGTCAACCTGAGAAACTGAATCAACAAAATAGTCATATATAACACCATACCTTAAGAAAAAACGTAATCTTCAGAACATAGAAATCATTGGCAGGAAACGCGTGGTATTATTCCACTACACATTATACCTGGAAATGTTCAATTTATAGAAAACAAAATTAAAAGAGGTCGTTATAGCTGCTCTACGTGAGTCTTTTTATTTTTACTTTGCCACCTCCTATAAAGTGACCAAAGAACAATTCTTATAGAAAAAATTAAATAATCTCTTCTTTTCCCATTCACATTGATTTTTATAGGAATTGGTTTTCTGCATTTGTCCTTATTTTTTAATTTTATGTACTTTATTCATGTGTACTGCCATGTTCTATCTATTGTGCCTGCCCCAAATCGCGGGAAGCCGTTGTTGTTTTGTCAATAAAAAAAAACTATGTAATACCAAACTTTGAATGATCTAAAAAACACCAGTAGTTTATGAGCGTGCGGTTATGTGAATATCACTGATAGAAAAAACAAATTAAAATATGAATATTGCGATGCTCTCGGTGTTATTATTTAATATTTAGAAGTACTTTTACCTCATAAGTTACAAATCATTAATTTCACACCTTAAATTAGATGTGAGAAATTGAAGAAATAACCTGAAAATATTTACCACTTTCGTTTGAGGCAAAAACACCGATTGCGCGATACGAGAACCATTCAGTATCCAAGTTTTCCCAGTAACTTATTAAATTAAATCACTTAAATACCAAATGTTTTTAGGAAATGAGATACTGAAACTCTGTCAGAACGCACGGCTCCAGAAAATATGTGCTGAGTCATAAAAAGGTTTTCAATCACGAACTTTGCAATTCCTGAACATCCCCACTGAGTTGTCACCCGCTAACTGACTCATAACTGGCATGACATTACTTGCCAAACTCTCAGTTAGAATATCGCTATATATCGCGCGAATGGTCGATGCTTGAATGGCTCACACAGTATTAAAAATTGGAAGAAAAAGTACTGACTTATACCAATTTTTTTTTACAAAACAAATGGCTATTTGGTCTGCATAAAACTTCAGCTCAAATAATATTACCAAAAATAGTACTGCAAATGCTTATTTTCATTATATGTAAACCTACTTTCTTTTCGATGCCACTTTTGAGCAGTTTTACATCTCTGAATTTTATGAGAAAAATGTGCAGATATTAAATACTAAATAGTGTACATTAATTTGGAAATATATATATATATATATATATATATATATATATATATATATATATAGTGTATGTGTGTATTTGCGTAATGCCGGAGATGCCATTAAGTAATACATTTAGTTGTTTCTCAACATCTAAACTATGAAGGGTTTAATAAAAGTATGTCAGGATATTCCTGCTCAAAACGGACCCAGAAAGTGTTTCACGGTAAAAATAGGTATCTATAGCTCTAGCATTGTAAATTTCATTAAATTTTGTATTTGTATGTGTCATAGGTGTTTTCTTGCATATTTAAATTACAGGGGGGACCGAATTGTTATATGAAAAGAAATAAATTCAACATACATATCTATGAACAAAATAATAACCAAAAAGGGAATTTGTATGTATCTGATATTTTTTAAATATTCGTTTATTATTAATTAATATTTCGAATCTGCCAAGCTTGCTAGAAACAATTTTTGATACTTTCAACATTGGTAAAATATTGCAAAATATTAGACAGTCCATTCGTATAGGCTTATTTTTGTTCAACCTTCCTTTCCTTCAGTTCCCACTTCACTACAGACCAAATATGTCTATAGAATTAGTGACTGGAGTACTTATCGTGGAACCACAACTGTTAAATGATTTCGAATTATTTTGTTACTTTTCTCCCTTGTGACATTATGCATTGTCATATATGAAAATGCATAAACTTTGACAAATCAGTCATTTATTTAAGACAATAAGTTATTCTGTTTAGCTGGGGCTTCACCGTCAATACAACACATGGAGAATGACATTCTTTATATATATGTACTGTCTAATTTCTGGTAACACTCCAAACAGACTAATCAGTGAAGCATATTTGCAAAGAATTAGAACTGTATGAAATATTTATAATAAATACAGAAATATTGTTCCTTCATGAAAACTGGGTTAAAATATTATAGATTTTGTACAATATTTACATATTGTAAATATAAAGTAATAACGGTAAACAGTTTTAAGTCAGCTGCATTTAATTTCTTTTTAAAGCGTTTTAAGATGGTGTATAAGGACCTTCCATTTCAAGTTCTTATCACCTAAAATGTGATTTTGGCCTTATTGATTTAATCTCATATTTGAACAGTGTTCTTCCAACTGTTATGTTAGAAACATTACATCAACTTGTTTTTTCACGATTTATTGATATTTTTCTCTGTTTTTCTTTGAGCTCTATATTACATATATTTTTTCAGCTTTCTTCCACATTTTCTTCTTTATTTTAGCTGCTTAATTATGGCAATAGATTTAGTGCTCACTACACCTACTTTTAAGGGAGATAAATAAGCTTTCTCATAATCTCAATTCTCAGTAACACAAAAATTAATCAGAGTTTTCTGATATAGAAAACAAATAAAAGTTAGTTTTGGATGCTTAATATTGATCAAGAATATTATAATTATTGTTAGCCTCCATAAACAAAAAAACCACTAAAATATGAATTGGTAAAGATCTACGTAAGAAACTGCATAAATATTGGGTGTAGACAGTAACACCAATTAAGCCAAGCAATATTTACCATGTAATTTTACCATAAAATGCTAACAATATTTTATGCCCAACGAAATGCTATGCAATCTCATTTATAGCTGAAAGGATCAGTTCAATTCTGTAGCTGTACAGAAAAATATTTTAATCTATTTGTCCATCTCTATAATAATAAATGAATGCAAAGCGACACTTCAAAACCTAAGTCTCTTCATCTCCAAAATATATAATACTCAATGGATCACATTAAAAACAGTTTCCTTGCTTAGATACTCAGTGTTTCTGCCCCTATCTTAATCTCTCCTATTTTGTGGCAGGTAGATAAGATGGGCAACTATAGGGTAGGTAGATGCTACATCGCTAGAAAAAAAGATAACGTAAAATTACATCAAAATAAGACAAATAAACGAATTTCTACTACTTAATGCATAACATTTCTGGGCACTGTAGAACGAGTTTCCCGAAAATTCAATTAGAATGTTTCTTACATATGAATCTATTTATGCGTCCTGTAAAATTGCTAGATAAATTTGGAGATACCAATTTATGTTTTTCTGAATGTAGTTTATATATATATATATATATATATATATATATATATATATATATATACATATACCAAAATTAACAACCAAATAAAGTAGTAATACACACACACACACACACACACATATATATATATAATTGCTAAATAAATTTGGAGATACCAATTTATGTTTTTCTGAATGTAATTTATATATATACCAAAATCAACAACCAAATAAAGTAGTAATGCACACACACACACACACACACACACACACACATATAGCGACATGTTTTCACACCCACGCATGTGGGTCCTGGTGGTGTAGTGGTAACCATACTTGCCTTCTAAACCCAAGATCGTGGGTTCAAACCCGGCCAGGATCGATGGATTTTTTCGGGGCGTAAAAATCCTAAGTATGGCTTCCTTCGGAAGGGAAGTAAAGCCGTGGGTCCCGTGTCGTACATTTACAGCACGATAAAGAACCTCAAGCCTGAAAGAAGAGGCCTCTGAGCAAAATTTGTCGGCATTTCACGCCCTGAATAGAATGGGACGCTGATGACCTGAGATGTTAAAGAGCGTCCGTAAATAAATCAAATCAAAAAACACCCACGCATGCCCAAAAGAGAATGTCTTTAGATAATTGATAAATGATAGTAATTAATAAATCTATAGCTTGTGGTAACAAACAGGAACATTTCATGCATTACGAAAATGTATTCATGGCTACCTGGATGTATAACTAACTCTATGACAATAGGGAAAAGGTTGCCTTTTGTAATCCTTTGTGCCTTATTCTACTGATAATGGCTAGAGCAAATGTCTCTATTGTGACAAAGCTAAGTGCCTGCAGGTGGCCAAACAATAGACTCTTTGTATCTTAGTTGCTGAAGATCCTTCAAAAGTCGTTAAAGATAGAAGGGGAACAGGTGTCGGCGATGACGTCATTACATCGCATGATCAGGAGCTTCCCAATAAAGAGTCAAAGAGGCGTTGAATTTAAAGTAAGAGCGTCTGGGAGCTCAAGAGCTCAACAACAGTATTTAAATACTTTAAAGGCTCAGAAAGCCGTGGGCGCTATGCCGTGCACCCTGTGAGCTTTTGTGACTAGGTGGTGACGTTTTGAATTTGGTATATAAGGGGAAACAACTTTGCTAAAGCAAATTTTTGATGATCAATATTCACTTTACAAGAGGCAGTACACGAGAGGCACACCGATGCAATTTCAGGCAGCATATATAGCACGCGTCATCAAAGTTATAGAGGTAACAAACCAGGTGGTCGATAACTAAGTGTAATGGAATTAAACCCCTAAATGCGTTCAATGAAGCAAGGTTGTGATTTGAACCATCCCCTTCCATTTCCCTCCTCCCGGGACTAATAAGATACAAAAAGCGATTTCATGACCCTGAACGACCCGAGGTATGAACATCGGTTACGTCCAACGACATCACCAGCTGCATATAAAAATCGCTTCAATATATATACTAAAATAAAGTAACTCGTAAAAAACAGGATAGCTGATATAACATAAACTAGAGTGGCAGAAATTATTGAAACACTGAACTATTGACACAAACAGTGCAATATTTCCAACCCCATCTGTTCTGCAAAGACAGAAAACAAATATAGGTGGTAAAGGCAAATATTTACCTGAAAGTAACATAATGCGTGAAAACAGATTAAAAAATCCATAAGAGGAAAAGGGCAAGGGAGGAAAAACCAGTCGGCATATTATATTAATAATTGAAAGATAAATATAAATATAGCAAATAAAAGGGGAACATTAACATGGCAATAATGATGTAAAGGAATTATGCAAAAATATTGCGACTATCTCTGTATCTCTGAGGTAACATTTAGGGGCATCATGACTCTTTATACGAGTAGCAATATTTTGCATAAAGCGCGTGTATCACCAGGTTTAAATTTACTTGTTATCATTCCGCTGTTTATTTTGCTATTTTTATTATTTATTTTTCACTTATTCACACATTACTCTTACATATTTTCCTCCATTACTCATTTCCTCTTGTTTACTGTTTTCAACTCTTCATGCATTACTTTTATCTTCCAGTATAAATATTTACTTTTACCACCTTTACTTGTCCTCTTACCTTTGAAAAGGGCACAAGCAATTCGAAATATTTTGATATTTATGTGATTTGTGTGTTTTATTCAGTTCTGTTTCTCTATTCTTGCCATTTTAGGAATATTGTCGTTTAAGAATTACTTCATTTTAAATGTTTAGTGTACATATTTATTTTTTGTAGAAATTATTTTACAAGTTGTTAGGGCGATAACATTTTGGTATTAAGTTACATTATTATATGTTCTTATAGTTGTGAACAAATTGTCATATCAACATATGTTTTTGTAAAAATAAAATGAAGTGTTTCATAGCGATATAAAAATTCAATTTTTCCAGAGGATATGAAAGTAAGAGTAGTATACAGTTTGAAAATTTTGTTGATGACGTAATTTTCCACTGAAATTATGCGCTATGCAGAAATGTCTTTTATAAACTTTAGAAAAGGATACACATTACTACGGAGAGTTCGAGTCACACTTGATCCGAAAATGCCGGCGGAAAAAAACCGGTAGAGTGCAAAGTAAACAACGGCAATCTAGATGCGTAATTTTCCTTCAGTGCTGCGCGAGCTCGTCCGTTTCAGTACAAGTTGAGATGTTACAGTACACTGTTAGAGGACATGTTTGTGTATTTCTTTCGATTTACGTTTAAAGTGCTTGTGCTGTGTGTACATTAAACTAGTTATTTAGATAGTTGAAATGTCGTCTGAAAATTTCACTCTACAACAACCTACCTAATTTGTAGACAGATTTCCTCCAAATAGAGGGTGAAGTTAGAGTCCTTATCAATAGATTTAAAAAAACGGGATCGTTGAACTCTAAAAATCGTAGGCCTAAACATAGCGTTCTAACAAAAGCAAAGCTGGGTGATATTGGGGCATCACTTGAACGTTCTCCTAATAAATCTTTACGTCATGTAGCACAATTAATAAATGTTTGGAAAACTTCAGTTCATACTGCTACCAAACTTTTAAAACTTAAACCATATAGAGTTACTCTAGTCCATGAATTTCAGTCGCATAACAATGAAAGTCGAGTGAAATTTTATAATTGGATTTTATAGAACATTCATGGCGGCATTGTTAATCCGCATTTAATATTTTTTTCTGAAGCAGCGTGGTTTCATTACGTACGTTCACAAAACAATAGTTTCTGGAGCACAGAAATTCCAAGAATAATTCACGAAATACCTCTGCATGATGAAAATATTTGTGTGTGGTATGCCGTTAAAGCAAATGGAATAATAGGACCTGTACTTTAAAGATACAGTAAATGAGCAGAGGTGGCGTACGCAAAATTGGCACTTTTTTGAACAATTAACTGATCAGAGAGACAATATGCCTATTTTTCAACAAGATTCTGCCACAGCCCATACTGCCCTTGATTCTTTGGAGATCATTTAAGGAATGTTTTTGAAGACAGAATTATTTCTAAAAGGTTATGGTCCACACTTCCCCAGATCTTATCGCGTGCGATTATAATTTGCTGAACGCTAAAAAATTGGGTCTGTAGGAATAATCCACATCTTGTAGATGATCAGAAACACAATATAGAGCTGAAATTAGAAGGATTGCAAAATAAAAACTTTTGCATGTGAATGAAAATTTCATCAAAATACGTCGGGAATGTGTGAAAGCCGAAAGACGCCACCTTTGAGCAGCTACTGTAAGAGGTTAGTGAAATAAAATTATGATTGTGTGCAAGCCATATATTATGAAAGTTTATGAGTTTAATACCCGGTAAATTACGGATCTAGAATACTGCCGTTTACTTTGTAATCTGCCGACTTCCTCTCGCCCGCTTTTTCGGATCAAGCGTGACGCGAACTCTATATAGAAGTATTTATTACATTAGCGAGATAAATTCTTTATTTTTATTCGCATCTCAAATATAGCTCAATAATGAGCTGAATACTTGTTGCTGTTTCATACTGAATATGTTATGCAATAAAGTAATATCACAATACACTAACATGTTACCTTTGTTACGATACTGTTGACTTGATTGTTAGCTTTAGAAAAGTTTCTTTGTCACTCGTGTTTAGCTCTACTCCACATGGGAAAAGAAATCGAATTAACTTCCCAAAGAGGAGTATAACTGTTCAATTAGCTCCCGAGGATCTTTCTACATGGCTTATCGCATGAAAAATGGCATTTAATCAGCCAGTGTGTCAAGATTGCTGATTGAATTTAAGAAAACTGCAAACATGGAGCGAGTGAAAAAAGAGGTAGAAAAGGTTCTCCTACTGCCGCTCATGACAAATTTTTGAATCAAATATGTTTGAAAATTTGTCATAATGACTTAAGTAAAGTTCCATATGGAATATAGAGAAGTTTCAGGTGATTTCCCACAGAGAATAGAAATTCAGATATACAGTTACGCGCTAGAAAACAACGAATGAATCACTCTTTTGACCACAATTCATGTTTAAGTGAAGTAAGGAACATTTCCATGGGATAAAGTTATCTTCTCAGATGAATAAAAATTTAATGTTAGAGGAAACGATAGAAAAAAATCTTCCATCGTGGAAAAGGTATGAAACCAACATTTGGATTTTGTATCAGGAACAGCAAATACAAATGCACAGATAATGGCAATTACGAGAAAGTTTATTGCAAACAAATATGATGTATTTATATTGAGCGTAATGATTCTTGGATCATGCATGCGAGAGATCCCAGTTTCAAATCCTTTATAGCCCGCCTACCGTATCTTGGTGATTTTTCGTGATTTCCCTTGGTCGCTTAGACGAATACTGCAACGGATCTTTTCCATTTTGCGAATATTTCGCTCTTCTATTTCATACAATTCAATATATACAAATCTCTATTCCTGGGCCGGAAATGCCAGGGGAAATTGTTGCGGTGTGACGGTGGCTTGCAATTTTGGAAGGTTTCTGCCCCGGGACTTGGAATGGAAGCAGACCTTCTGATTGGCTCGAAATTCTTGAAGGAGGTTTCACCAGTGTCTGTGTGTTGTATCCGGACCACACCTAAGTTCGTACCTCAGCGCTTGGTTTTATCCTCGTCTGATCTCTTTTTCCTGGAAGTGCAGAGCTATCCAGTTCAATATGGTGTTGAAGCAGGAATTGTTGTATCAAAAATTCCCATTCTAATAATAAATGCATTTAATGCAATAATAATAAAAATTGCATATTTGATTGCAGGTATTATTTAAGAAGGTCAAGAATGACATAATAATCAATGGTATAAATATTATCATTATGATTATTATTTTAATATTGTAATTGCTAGTATATATAGATATATCCGTCTTTTGACTAATAAGTAATATTCAAGTTATCTTTCTATAATACTATGATTGACTGCATATATGTCTTTGTTATATTTCTGTGAAAAGGACGGACACGCTGACCTTCGGATGTCTGTAGGAAGTCTTAGGACAGTACGGTTTGTCTCTAAAGGTTCTCTTCTTTTGTTAAAGAGAAACCCCTTCTTCCCATTGTCAGCCAACCATAAAGGGGTTGCCGACATCAGGCCGCAAATGCTTTTATTGCCTCGACATGAAAAACTAAGAAATATGATTTCAATCAGTAACTTTTTCTTAAAAGAAGTCTAAAGTTTAGCCCTTTCCGACCAATTCAAAGGGATACCGCTTATATATGGCCGAAGGATGCCTTAACGCAAAAATTTATAAGCAGATCTGAGTTTTAGAAAATTGAAAAAAGTAGCGGGGAAGAAATCCTTCAACCAATAAACATCACTCAAATTTGAACGAATGAGGATAAATAGACAACATTAAAGATATCATGTAATGGCCAACAAGAGGTTAGAGTTGAGTCCCTTTCTAGGAAAATTGAAGAAATAAAAGTTTGAGGGGCGGAGCGAATTGACATAATAGATTTTATATCAAATACAAGAAGTAGGTTTTTGGAGGAACATTAAATATAGAGAGATACAGTAACGGGACAGTACGGGGATCACGACACCGGGCAGTGTAATACAGTGATATTAGTAAGGCAGTCAATAGTTGAAAGATATCACACTACAGTTCAGTGAAAGAAATTCGTCGTCATTAACATAATATACGATTTTCATTGAACCAGTGTTAAAGTTGCGACACTCAAATTATTCTTATGATAAAACCCTTACATAGAAGTGATCAGTGTTATAATAAAGTGCTACAGTAAAATTATGGGCGACAGTCACGCGTGAATCTGTTACGGAGAAGAGCAGTTACAGTTAAAGTTACATGAATAGTGTATTAAAATTTCGAGTGGTGAGCTTTAACCTTAGGGCAACTATACATTAAATACAAAACCAGACTTATCATCACAGGACTGACCCTCAGCATGACCTAAAACTTCAATTGTCTAATAAATTACAAGTTCAACTTGAACCCAGACATATATTTTTCCAGTGAAGAATGCCGTTCCTTCCCTAATGACTCCACGTAATTAAAAACAGTGCATATTCCCCTGAAGTTCCTATCCTCTGCTTTGGAACCAGAGAAATAGAAAACATCGGAACTCCAGACTTCAACAGCCGAGGCAACCCAAGAAGATCATCTATCATGTAATTAATTATTCAGCATTCAAAAATATAGACCATTAAATTTAAATCGCCGTAAATATTAAACCCGCAAAATTAAATACGTTCCAGTGTATTTTGCATCAGCAGAACATTTCACTTCGCAGAAAGTTTCTGCACACTATAACCACAGGCCAAATTTTTTCCATTTTGCCTAATTTGTTTGTTATTCTGAAATATTCCATAACAATTATAACGGTATGTCATAGATTACGTGTTTTCATGAAATCATGAAAATTTCACCCTCACAAGGCCGCAAAACTGCATAGGTTAACAATAAGATTAGCCTCATTGATACCTGTTGGGAAGTATATTGGCAATGCAGTTGAACAGAAATAAACAAGAAAATAATACGGATCAGGTTGAAACTATTCAAGCAATGCGGTTCCCTAAGATATCACCAGACCAAGTTAGAAATTTAATAATTTCAATGGCAAGACTATCTGGTGCCTAAATAAATGCTCTAGGACGCCATAACATGTTGATTTCTTCTATGAAAACCTTATTTTAAATAGAAATACGCACAAAGACAGATATTAAACTTTTCAAGAACACAAAAGTCAATTTACGTATTTCCAAGTATTTAAATCCAATAATTTAACTTCAAAGGCATTCAAATATAAAATTGAAAGTCAGATCTTCGAATCAGAGGGAATAGAATTCAAACGCCATATGGCTACAATCAGTCTAAAGTGTTCTAATTAAAATAAACGTCTGAACAAAAGTAAACTTACTATGCGCATTTTGAAATATATCTTACATTTTTCTAAATTCTTCCTGTAAATATTTTAGAAAAAATATTCTCACAATTAAAGAAAGATGACATAATCAAGCTCAAATGATTTAATTATATGGCTTAACACATTTTATTAATATTTCATGTCTTTTGTTGCATATTTTTGTTCAGTCACTTAGTTAAAATAATGTACGCAGAATAGCAAGCAGGTTAGCCCAGGCGGGAATTCTTAAGAACGGAAAAATACTAGGATAATATTTTTCTTGCTGGATTCACCATATCATTTACATGTATTCCGTGTATCAGTGTCTGCGTCTTCTGTGTTTATGGTGTCATTGAAGCAGCCCTGATATAGGATTAATCATGCATTCAAAGAATCCCTCAATGAGCATATGTAATATGTGCGTTCAGAATACTGGGAATTGCGTAATCCCAGAGGATTATATAATTCCTACAAACGGAGATGGGTAATTGCAGTAAAATAAGAACAGAACTGCAGAATAGAAATTCTCAGGGCAACTTTACTCATCATATAGCACTATTTCAACGTTTTCCAGAAACTTGTAATTATCAGTTTTGTAACAGTTAACACTAACTCTGAAAACTGCCAGCATGAGATAAAGTAGTCGAAATTAGTACTCTGGGGCATTCAAGTTTAGTATCCATATAAAATTCTACTGTATTTTTCATAGATTTTAAATAATTGGGAGGTTAAATAAATTGAACATTTAAAATTCGTACAATAACATATTCATGTTTTAAGATATAGGTGAAGGTTAATATAATGTGAAGCTGTTACGAGAATATAATTTAGTACCCTTATTATCTAATGGAGAGCGCGAATATATATATATATATATATATATATATATATATATATATATATATATATATATATATTTGTGCGTGTGTGTGTAACAATAGTTAAAGAAGCAGAAAAAGAATAAAACATTTAGATAGCAGTTTGTTTTCTTGCCTTAGTAGAACTTCAGAAATTCAAAATATAGCGAGAGGTAATCTGTGTCTATCGAAGTGTTTTATCCTTTTTTTGGTACTTTAGCCATTATTATTTTAGTTACATTGTGCACAGTGTTATTTTATTTTTCATTTATATTATATATAGCTCGTCTCTTGTATATATATATATATATATATATATATATATAACTCATCTCTTGTATGCTGCCATTTACGATTAGCTATACGTGAAACACTATTTCGGGCTATTTCAGAGCCATAACACAGTTCTGGTTGAGGCTGTACACTGAGGATAAATTAATTACATATGATTATTTGTGACAGTATGTAGGTAATACCGAGTTCGGCTCTCACAATTCTGGCATGATTTGGAAGTTTGGTTTATAAACAAATGTGGGTAGGAATACATGAAGGATACCTTCGTTCCACAGTTGTTATGGCAACGATGTGAATCCATCTAAGTGTTCATCGAACAGTGTTTGAAGTTTTGTTGTCCTGAGAAAGATTTATCCGAAGTTTATAGCCAATCCAGAGTAAGAATAACATGCACCTGTAGTGCTTCTTCCCGGTTCTATTCAGCGCCAAGGACATTTGTTATTTATTGGAAATATAACCTGACATTCTAGTAACCCAGAGAAGCGGCTTAGTGCTTGCATTCGAGAGGTCTTGGTTTAAAATTTCTTGGGGCCAGCCACCTCGAACTTGGTTTTTCGTTTTCGTTAGTTTCATTTTGTCACTTCTCTTGAGGTTCTCTCCTATGAGAGGTGTGGAAGTTGAGATATCTCCGACAACTAAATGGATGTGACACGCGACGAACAATATGCTGCTCTGAAATTCTGCTTTACGCCTCAACAAGTCTTCATTAAGACATGTGCAAAGTTATAGGAGGACCCTTCCCCCAAAAGTGATTGTTTCTGATGGGAAATTTAGTCATCTATTTTTCGATTTTCAAGGAATTGTTACTAGTATGAAACGCTGTACACACAAGTGTAACTAGGTAATACTGCAGAGATGTCCTGAAAGCTCTGCAAGGTTACATCACATGCAAAAGGTCACATTTCCTGACAAAAAAAAAATGAATCCTGCTCCACGATAATGCAAGCTCGCACAATGAAAATGATGCTAATATCTTATATACAGCAATATGAAGGGTGTTCATCAGTCTTCCTGTAGTCCACATTTATCCCAGTGCGACTTTTTCCTCTTCCTAAAATGAAGAAACACTTGCCTATTTTTCTATTATCAGAAGCAATGGTGAAGGCTGCAAAGACAATTCTGAAGAACCTGTCAAAAATGATTTCCAGCATGTCTTTGAAAACTTAAGGAAACGCTGTTCAGGTGCGTTGCATCCAACGTTGATTACTTTGAGAACTGTTAAAAAAAAATGAGAATGAGTAGAGGTATGCTACAAAAACTATCATCGTTCTCGTAGATTGCAGTCAGGTGAGGTGAGCTAGTGCTGAGCGGTGTGGCGGTGGATCTGCGCTAAGAGATGTTCCTGTTAGTGAGCTGGTGAGTTTTATTTGATTTGGTGACCACTATTATACCTCCCATAGGTGTACAGAAGGAGCCGTCAGTGTGTCCGAAGTGCCGAATTATCCTCCTCCGCTGAACTTATATACAAGAGTTGTTCCATATGAATGATAACATTTAATCTCGCAAATCAAACGTGTGATCAAACGTTAACCTTGCCTTATACGTTGATATTAAGCCTCGTCGTTCAGTTTATTACACCGTGCATCGTGATGAAGTTTTAATTTAGATGTGCTTTTTTCACAGAAAGCACTTGCCGTTATACTATTTGAATTCCATGAATTTTTCCCATCTGAGTCTAGGTAACCTGGAAACCTCATTAGAACTTATCCCAGTAAGCTAAGAATCCGTAGTGCAAGTCCCAGCTGTGACCTCGAGACTTGTACGGCACAATGTCGTTGACCCATGATGAACCATTCACTACTCTGAAATGTTGCATGCATAAACAAATTCTATTCCGAGGCAGATTCAATCATACTGTAGGCTTCTAGGGAATGTGTTATTCATTAGTATTGACTCGACGACAGGAAGCTTGTCTCGAGCGTTGTGTCGTTGCATAATAACTAAGCTGAATACATGCCGAGTGGGGTGGCTTAGGGGCTAACGCTTGGAAATAACATTCGGAAGATCTCGGGTTCAAATCCCTTTTGGCCGTGCATCCTGATATTTTTTAAATGATTTCTCCTGGTGACATATATGACCCTTCAAATGAATTTTCGATCTTCCATTTAGTATCATTTAATTATGTTGTTTCGTAACAGAGCTAAAAGTGCCAGGGTTAGGTGGAATAGTGCGGTGTGACAGTAGCTTGCACTTTGGAAATGTTTCTACACCGGCACCCTATCTAAAGGTGGTCCTTGTGCCTCCGCCGGCGCTGGGTGTCCTATCTGGAAACATGTTAGAGATCCCTGCTCTGTACCACGTCCCACCGTCCGGAGTTTCCCTCACAACAGCTCTTCCTCCGGAGGTGCTTCCACTGGGGCGTGAGCGCAAACAACCAGCAGATGAGCAAAGCAAAAGTACCGAAATATTCTCGGCCGTCCCTAACAACCATATCAAACTGAAAGAATTTGTCTAAAATGTAGGTATTTTCTTTTTATTGTAAAACAGAGAATTTCAGTTAAACGTCTATGTTAGGTAAAGTTTAATTATACTTTATTGCACTTTTTGTTAAATTTCCTATTTAATTGCTTAAAACAGAAGGTAATGCGGAAAAAGCTTAATTTTATAAAGGTCATAATTTTTCTCATTTGGCATACTATTGGAGCAATAGGCTAACAACTGTAAATTTCATCAAGACAACAAATCAGATTTTTATACGACGTTTCAAGCATGTTATGTACATTGCAATAATGTGTCTAGTAGTAATGGTTAAAAGTTATATTTTAGAAATCGAGTCACTTTTGCATTATAGATCTCTGTTTTCGTAATCATTGCAAGTTGCGATAATGTGGCATTTGATCTATTCATACATTTAAAGTAGCCTGTATAAATTTTGCTTTTATATTGCTGCTCAATTAAAATTCCCAAACAAAACCTATCTAAAGCATTCCTGTATAAACGGTGATTAACACTTTTAATAGTTATTGAAACCCGTTTTCCTTGCAGAAGTATTAGAAACGGTTGAATAAAGTTTCAAATTTTACAATAAAAAGCGAAATAATATTCTGCCAGTAGTTTGTTGTAACGTACAGCAGACGAGATAGGCTGGTGCGGTGTGACGGTGGCTTGCATTTTGGAAACGTTTTTGTCCCGGCGTTGGGGTCGGAGGAGGTTCTTCTAATGGGCTCGAGCTCCTTGGAAGAGGGCTCCACCTGCGTCGGGTTATGCTGTCTGAGAACAATGCTTATGTCCTTGTCTACGTGAATCTTGGCCGCCCGGTGTCTCCCTTACATAATCCCTTCCTCCCGGAAGTGCTCCCACTGCAAGCATAGGCACAAACGGCCAGCCATTGAGCAAGGGTGAATACGTATTTTTTTAAATACAATCGAATCTTGCAAATTAGATGACTATGGTTTATCTATATTTTCAAAGCAAATCTCTTTTTCTTATAAAATGTGAGAAGTACCGCCAAAATACTAGCCTTCGCATACGGTAAAGCACATAAACAAAACTTCTCTACAACCACATTTTTCTTAATTTGAGACATTTGTTAATTAAAAGTTAGCAACAAAACTTATGATGCATAAATTTCAATGCCTTTAGAATGCCTATTTCCCACTTTCAGTACCTAATAATATTCAGGTAAAGCATGTGACAGCGAATATCGTGCGACGTTTTCCGCCAGACAGTTCTTGATTACCTCTGAAAAGCGCTCACCTTCCCTTAATATAGTTACACCTTTGTTTTTCGGAAAAATGCTTACAATTGTCCTGATAATGAAACAATAATTCCTACAGTAAAGAACAAACATTTTAGCGATGGGTGTACTGAACTACGGTAACGCTGCCTAAACGGTGCGACTGACCACTTTTATTCAAAGAAGCCAAGTAGCAAAGGGGTGTATTTCGTATTCGTATGAGCGAATTAATAATTAAGTGCACTCTGTTCATATAAATGAGTCTATGTTCCATTTGAAGGAGCTCTATAGCCCCGGTCGATGATGATGAAAATCTTTCGGTTAAAGTTTGTTGAGAGTCTAGTTATTAATGTAACGGATGGCCTGAAAACTTAGAGCAACCTACTAACACATTAACTCACACCTTTGCAGAATGCGAAACTCGAACCCGCAACCATACAATTACCTATCATATGCTCTTAACTAGTATAATTAGCGGAGCTAGCATATATCATTATGTAAAAACACTTGGCTAGAGAACAGTCAAGACAGCGGCTTAGATGATTAGAGCTGCGTTTTTGAAGTCATCTGGAAGAAAAGAATAAAAGGAAACTGGCTCAAACTGATTCATGCTTTTTACCGGAGATTTGTTTAGCCCACAACTTTCGTGATTCTGGTACACCGCAAAAATAATTCATTTTCCATTAAAGATTTCGTAGCAGGACATTGATAACTAAAGAATATCTAACGCAAGGAGACTTGGACACATGGAATGAACAACTGATTTCGTTCCAGAATAAACACATCATCATTCCTCACTTAATCTTGTTGCTCTACAAAATTTTAGGTATTCAACAGAGCAAAAGATACTCCATCTCTGAAAACTCTAATTTAAATTTAACTTGTCGTTAAAGTAGGAGCTAATTGGGAATGAATTTTCAAAATGCCATATTTCTACACAGAATTTTCCGAAATTTTACTGTTAAAACTATGCTTTGAAATTGGTATACATAATATATACTATATATAAAATTTCAATTCAATTGAAAAATTAGTTTTGAAGACCACATTTGGAAAATAAAATAATTAAAAAAATACGCCATAGTTAAAACTATCCACCAGTATTAGAATTTTATTTCATAAACAATTTATTTTTATATTATATACCTTGAACCATGCTTAAAACTTTACATAAATTGTAAATAAATTTAAACATTAGATCTAATAATTTTAATATTATATGTGATATTTTTCTGTAATTTTCTAAAATATTCACAGATTCTAATTTTTGTTATGTTTTGTAATTTTATTCACATCCTATTTCTGAACATGGAGAGCTCAGCTCTCTTTTAACTTTTTTCCAATATCTCCCTTCCTAGTATTACAACGCTCTCGTCTCCATGGCATTTTCCTCATATTATGCGTCATTGGATCCCAAACTTTGCACAATTTTCATAAATAGAAGAATCAAAGTAATGCAAGGTACCTTCCCTGATTTACAACTCTCATCATGAAATCAAGGGCTCCTCAAGCAGTAATTGTATTCTCCCACCCAAGATCACTTCAAGTATAACTGTAAATACAGGAATATCCCTGTTTGAACTTACTCTGCACAATATTGTATTCCTCGACAATTTTTTTCTACTAAATTTCAGTCGATATACCATTAACTGTTTATTTGCATTGCGTTTCTAGAAACTGATTACATTTAAGTCGCTTTGTAAGGCTGGGGTGTATGATTTTGTATTCTTTTATAAATTCTACAGCCACCTGAAAACGCCCGGTTTAACTTTATCCGGTAAATTTGCTCCAAAGACAAAATGTCCCTTTTATTTTCTAATTTTAACCTATTGTTCTTCAAAGTCACAAACATGGTCTCTATAAACCAAGCAGTGTGGCTCGGACGTAACGCTTGGGACTTGCATTTGGGAGGAATCATTATATTGATTTTGGGGTTTTCGTGGCTTTCGTTGGTCGCTTAGCAGAATGCTAGAATGCATTTTTACCCTCCGCGCATTTTCCGCTCTTCTATTTAAGTCCGTTTGGTTCATTTACAGGATCAAAAGTATAATATGAGTCAACTGGTGCGGTGTAACAGTGACTTGCGCTATAAAAAGGTTCCTGCACCGCATCCAGGATAAAATCAGGCCTTCTGGGGGACTCTGTGAATGGACACCACGGCATAGGTGTGTACTATCTGGAAACATCGTAAGACACCCCGTTTATGTCCGTGCCTAACCGCCCGGTGGCTTCCTCACCTCATGCTTTTTTCCGGAGCTGCACCCATTGGGGCCTAGGCATGGACGGGCACCGCTTGAGCGAGGCTGAAGTACAGAAATATCATCTGCCCCTAACAATCAAATCCAATCCATAGTATAAGTTGAAAATATTACGTAAAGAAATACCACGAGGTTTTGTTTCCTAGCAAGGTCTCTTTATATTATAGGGAATTTTCTCGTAGCGATCATAAATAAAATAAACTTAATTATCTCTTAGCTTGTTCACTTCATACTTAAGAGTAATTTTGCAGTTACATCTGGAAATACTGCTAAAGTGTTTAAAATGAGCTGTCTTCTCCTTTAGCCGAAAGCAAAGGTCCTCCAATTCCCTACTGAAGGTGCTAGAAGGCAAATCAAGGATGGTCATTGCGTTACCAACTGGGACGCGACTTTATTATGATTCGCATAGAGGTAGAACACCTGGAGACTGGCGAAATTCATAATAAAAACAGCAATTACATTCTCTTTTAAGAGTAATTGTATGTACATTTATTAAGCAATCTGGGGAAGTCAGGCAATTATGAGCACTTTAAAAAAATGCTTATTCAAAATGAAAAATAAGTTTTTTCAACCAGTTCAATATTTCATTCAACTTTTCGTTCAATTATGTTTACAAATGTATGACACATATTAATAACATTCTAATTTTTTCAGTAAATATATATACAGGATGTTTGCGTATGGATATTATTATTATTATTATCATCATCAACATCATCATAATGATAGGACACAACCACGGGTGGCCGAGGTCGTTAAGGCGCGGACTCGTAAGCGGGAGGTCTGGGGTTCGAATCCCATCAGGACCGTCCTCCTTGACTGCGGTTTTTTCCAGGTTTACCCCAGTCCTCATAACTGCAAATGCAGGGGAGGCACCCTAAACTTAGGCCTGGAATGTTTCCTTCCCTAAAAATGCTTTCCCAATATTCACTTCATCTCATGTATCATCAGTGTCCACCGCCTGTGGTGCCTCAGCAGTAGAAACGGGCGTTAAACACTAATCAAAAAAAATTATAGTAGGCGACATTTCTTACTGGTAACATTTTGCTTAAACGATGGGAGTTTTCGTACATTGCAAGTATTGTTGTTGTTGATTTGTTTTACTTACCGACGCTCTTTAACATCTCAGGTCATCAGCGTCCCATTCAATTCAGGGCGTGAAACGGCAGACAAATTTTGCTCAGAGGCCTCTTCTTCCAGGCTTGAGTTTCTTTTTTCTGCCGCAAATCTACGATATCGGACCCATGGCTTTTCTTCTCTTCCGAAGGAAACCATATTTAGGTTTTACACCCGAAAAAATCAATGGACCCTGGGGCCGGGATTGAACCCGCGATCTTAGGTTTAGGAGGCAAATATGGTAACCACTACACCACCAGGATGGACATGGAAAGTATGAAAATCAACTATGCATAATGGCAAATAAAAATCGTAGATGATTGAAATGTCTACTACAAATCAACAGCGAGCGCTATGAATCTTATTTGGATATGTTTCAATTGTTTCTGTAGCCACAACTTTGAAGACATTATTAAGAACATTGTATTCCAGAAAGGATGCACCCGCTCACTGGGCATGGGAAGTGCGTCATTTTCTAAAGAAATTAAATATTACTAAAGCTTTCCTAAAAATCATCCCTCAGATATTACAACTGGCATGGACTGAATTCTATCACCGTTATGAGTTTGCAGAGTGCGCAATGGAGGCCATGTAACATTCTGAGAAATCTCCCTTCTTTCAAACTTGTATACACAAAGTTTCAGAATGCAAAGTTCTGTAGTAAATATTACACTTTTTTCTTTTTACCCATACCCAAGCGGATCTTTTTATATTTTCAGCAGGAAGCTACAAGCTCAAACAAAAACTACAATATTTGCTGTATTACTATGAATGCATAAAACATTTATTTAAATAAAAAAAATGATAATTACCAATAAAAGTTTCATATAAACGAGATATATGAAACTACATATGTGCAAGAATATTAAAAATGACGACTTATTTAGGAGTATATTATACAAATCCATGTTAACTATTATGCATTTCTTTACTGGTTTAAACAATACCAAAATTGGATATGTATGTCCTTTACCAACATCCCTACATTCTATGTAAGCCCATATTGCGTTGTTGGCACATCAACTTTTATGGTAGAAAAAATATGCACATAGAAATGCACTTTGAGTCTTCCAGCTTTTTGGAATTCTTAGCAAAGGTTTACTTAAACTACAATTTTTTATAAAGTACTATGTGCTTCTTTTAACTCTCGACATTATGTCTGTGAGGAGACTATTAGTGATGAGTCACATGTGTGATAGAATGTTTCTTATTTCTTGACTACGGCTGAAATCAGATCTCAGTATTTGACGTTGATTCAAAATCCTAAGTATGGCTTCCTTCGGAACGGAAGTAAAGCCGTGGGTCCCGTGTCGTACATTTGCGGCACAAAAAAGAACCTCAAGCCTGAAAGAGAGGCCTCTGAGCAAAATTTGTTGGTCGTTTCACGCCCAGAGTTGAATGGGACGCTGATGACCTGAGATGTTAAAGAGCGTCCATAAATAAATCAATCAAAAAGAAAAAGACGTTGATTCTGTCTGAAAATGTAACCCAGTTTAGATGTGATCGTGCGACGGTTGGTTTTTCTTAAAGTTTTCAGAAACGACGGTTATGGACAATTTCCAGAGCGGATATCTATGGTGTTGGATTCTTTATTAACTGAGTGAACAGTTGTACCATTGTTCGGTTATTGATTATCCATGTTAGAGCCGTATAATATTTAGGCCCTGCATTAGCTGTGAGTTGACGATAAGGTTGAATATAAACATATGCAATTCAAAGTGAGAAGAAATGTAACAGGAGAAAGAAAAAAATATATTCAGATAGAAGGTGTAATTTAATTGAAAGTTATATTGCAAGTAGAAAGAGATTTGCAGCATAGAGAATATTAAAAAAGTTAAGAGTAAATAATGTAAATAGTAAATATTAAAATTGTATCCCATTTGAAAAATAGAAGAAATATTTTGAAAAACTATTAACAGAAATTCAAATAGAATATGAGGTTCATATAGGCGATGACAATCAAGTAGACCATGTATTATTCAAAATGTTATACATATAGATACAGAAATTGTGAAACAAGCAGTAAAACACTTAAAAATTGGAAAACCAGTGTATTGGAGGTACTATTGCAGGTACTATTTTACTATTGGTAAAACAAATGGTGAAGATATTTCCAAAGAATGAAACATGGAACGTGTATCCACAGTATATAAAAAGGGTAAAAAAAACTGATTGCTGTCATAAGTACTATATATATATATATATATATATATATATATATATATATATATGGTCAATATTGAAAGATTTAGAGGAGGAACATAAGAACAAGGAAGCACAGGAGCAAATAGGATTTAGGGTAAAAGGATAATCTGTCTAAATCAGGCAAACAAAATGTTGTAGTTTATAACCAGGAAGCACACACATTGTTTATAATTTATAAAAAGCTTATGATGGAGTTCCACGGACTAAACTTTGGGAACATTTACAAAACATAGGAATTAAAAAATATTTAATCAAAGCAGTACAAAATTATATGAAAGTTCCATGGCAAAATTTGCTTATCTCCAACATTTTTCAAAATGTATCTTGAAGAGATTTTAAAAGTCTGGGAAAAAATGTGGAGGAATGGGAATCAAGGTTGATGATATGAGTATTTGAACTTTGCAATTTTGCTTATGAACAATAATAATGGCTGAAGAATATAATGATCTAAAATATACGAGAAGCTTACAGAAGAATATAAAAAGGCGATCCCAAAGTTTAATTTTGAAAAATCTAATTATATGATAGTATGAGGAGAAAAACATAAACTAATTATTTAAAATTAAGAAGTCTTCAAAAACAGTGACAAATAATGGTATGTTAATTTAATGCGAATGCGAGAAGAAAGATCGCCAGGATGATGGAATCGACAGGGAGGACGGAAATGAGGAAAGCCACAGACAACGTGGATAGAGGGCATCCAAGAAGAAATGAAGAATAGACATCTAAAAGAAGCACAAGAGGAATATCTTTTAGCACTTATAGTTAATGATATAATTATAAATATGAAAAGTTTTGTATTTGGCTATCAGAAGATGTTGATGCACTGTAAAACTGACTTAGGAATAAAATAAGATACATGCCTTTTGGAAATGAAATAAAATCACTATTAAATTAGTTCAAGGCATTATGAGCATTCATATTCGTTTAAACCACAATGGTCATATCTTCTTGTCAGCGATCTTGTTTGCTGTGTTGAGAATCTAGCTTTGACATTTTTAAAGGAGATATAATGGAAATGTATATAACTTATTTATGCAGGCAGCGTTAATCAAATCAATGATAACTATAGTAAATGTTATAGTCAATGTCATGTAACTACAAGACAGATTTTAGTGCACAACTTTTACGCTAACTAGTTATAAATTCATGTAGCTACGAGTCAATGTCATGATGGAGATTGCACCACATTCCTGTAAGAGGAGCAATTTTATAAAAGATATGTTCTTATATCACTCCTACTCGTATTAACCTGATGTAAATAATAAAATACTATGTAAATTTGATTATTTACATCATGCTCCATTAAAATTTGTAACGCTACATGCTTTAAAATCTTGCTATTTACATACTTGAACATGTTAGTAATTTAACATTTATAGACTAATTTATATCATGTAAGAATTTCTATTTATGGTTTTGAGTACTCTGTTGATTTTCCAAATATAATGGCTAGTTTTTTTTTTTTTCATTTACACTTTCTTATTATACACTCGCAATTTTTTTTAAACACTGCTAATGAATTTATCTCTTTGAATTAACTAATCCACTATTTGGTTTCCACTTTCACAAGGACACATTGTTTTGAAGCGGGGTACATATGAGCGCATCTCCATTGACATATAATGTGAAGTTAACCTAATATTTAGCTTCCATCATTCCTTGTTGTACGGAAAAAATATCCTGGTTTCTGACACTTTCATATTCTTATCTCACGTTATTGCCTATTGCTATACTGTGTTATTTAAAGAAAAATCTAATTTTTCGGAATACTATCGAAACAGATAAGTACTTCTTGCCGCATTTTTGCAAGGCATTTGCGAGTCACTTGCCGTAATTTCCTACATAAGCTTTAATCCACGAACATGTGATAAGAGTAGTTATTCTCAAACTGTACTGAAGGGACCTACTAAGAATTAACAGTAATGTTAACAGCGTTAAATCTTCAATGTGTATATAAATTAATATAACGCGAAAGATTATACAAATATATGGTGTGCAATTATTGAGGTACAGTAAATTAAAATCTAAAATATATTTCAGAGGGCGTTTTCATAATAAGTAAGCCGAAAACGTGGCCGATGCAGATCACCCATATATAGTCATAATTTCCTGGCAAAAGCACGCATCTTCAGGGGTGAATTGCGTAGGCTGGGACTCACCTGCATCTTTGATTTTCCCGGATGATCAAAGTGGGTCATGAAGGTATTGATCCTTTCGTAACAAATATCTTATATGAAAAATCTTTCTCTACACTACTTTAAGTAAAAGGAATAAAAGTTGTTGGAAAAATACAGAATCATACCGCAGAACAAATTTCTCCCATTAAATCGATATCACAGCTTGTATGTGAAATGCAGCATCACCCCTTTCATTCAGGAGTTAAAAATAACAAATAAGGTTGTGTCACATTATATTATTTATTATTAAAATAATTTTATGTTTATTATAAAAAATTTAAATTTAATGTTGTTATGGTTATTACTATTATATAAGGCACCAACTACAATATAAAGGTAAATGTTGAAAAAAAATCTGCTATTCGTTTTTTTGTATATCTTTAAATTTTATAAACCAGAAGAAACAACTCTTATAAAAATCTACATAATGAAAATTTGAAATTTTAAACTTACAATTAAACGTTAGGGATCCTCGTTCAAGGAAAGTTTGGAAATTTCCACCGGTGCGCACAACGTTGTAATAAATATAATCTAATTTTCTAATATCATAAGTTAGGAAATTGTGCCAGTTTGTTTTTATTATATTTTGATTGCATAAACAATTTGCAAATCAAAATCTAGATGCCCAACAGTTATTGTAATGATAATGCACTAGATGTCTAAATGGTTCTTTGCTTACATAAAAATAAAAATGTTGTTGATTACAAGCGGTGTGGTGAACTTTTCATTTGTAGTATAAGATTTTAACTATTCTGGAATTGCATTCAGAACAATTATTGGACTTGCAGGATCTTTTCGACCGAAACAACAGCTAAGAGAGAAAATCTCCACAGTTGTTTCATCCCAAATCAGTAGCATGTTGATGGCGTGGATACAAGCTACAATTTATTTCAGCTTTGATTCGGAGTACGCAATTGCTGCTTAATAATTGCCTTGCAAGTCGAAATTCAGGATCTGCAACAATAAAAGCAATGTATAATAGCTATTATGTAACTGTAATATAGTTGTTTTCGGCAGTGTATTAGCTGCAGCATTCCACTTTGCTTGCAAAACAAAGCCTAATCTTCTTCACGAAGTTGATCACGCGATGTTAATACCTAGCTTATTGGATCTAAACTTGCAATTTGCAAAACCTTTACCTATATACTCCTACCTCTGACATAGCATATAAATTTGAGTATTAAATCTTACGTCCATATATGCTAACACTGCCTTTAGCTAAAGGTGACCGTGTCCAATCTGATGAAATAAGATTACACCGTGGCGCTGTCGTGGCTGCTTTGATTACTAAATGAGGAACGTGTCTGCGAGAGTAACTTGTTTCCGTATATGCATGCATACACTTGAACAGCCAAGAATACCGTATTCTAAAATTACCTGTAGTTAGAGGTTCATGCTGAGCTCAGGTCTCAACACGAAGTTTCATGTTGATAGTCAAATGTTCTGTTTAAATTTATCTCTTACGTAAAGCTTAGCTCGGTGCTCAGGGCTATCCGCTAATACTCGAATGGCTCCATACGTTTGATTCCCACGAGATGATATCCAGGATTTTTCTCTACTATTGTCGCTTCTTTGACTGCCCTGAGGCTCATTCCTGTTACAACAGAAATACATAAAGAGAAACTCCTGTAGGCTGAAGTGCAACGCTTTAAAACAAAAATGTTCTAACACTTATACTTCTAAGCTAAACATTTATCACAGCTATTAGGTGTACTTCCCCAGCATTGTTTGAATATGAAATTATGTTTTCGCCCCATGCTATCTGATAAACCTTCATTTTCAGATTACTAAAATAATCAAAATTGAATATATTAGAACCACAAGATATATATTTTTCACGTCATTTAGAGCCTCGTTTGGAAAACCAAGAGTATAAAGAATAAAATAGAACGTCTTATTTCAGTTCATCCAGGAATTGTTTCAAATAATGAATCCATCGAGAAAATTTGGGTTCAAAATATGTATAGTTTTCAACACAGTGAATTAATTTCACAGAATCGTTTTTTTTATTAGTGTTTAACGCCCGTTTTTACTACTGAGGCACCACAGGCGGTGAACACAAATCATACATGAAATGAAATGATATATTGGGAAAGGATATTTTTTAGGAAGGAAACGTTCCAGGCCTAAGTTTAGGGTACCTCCTCGGCATTTGCCATTTATGAGAACTGAGGAAAACCTGGAAAAAACCTCAGTCACGAGGGACGGACCTGACGGGATTCGAACGCTAGACCTCCCGCTCACGAGTCCCCGCCTTAACAACCTGGCCACCCGTGGCGGTATGCACAAACATGTTTTTTGAGTAGTGTTTAACGCCCGTTTTTACTACTGAGGCACCACAGGCGGTGGACACTGATGATACATGAGATGAAATGATAAATTGGGAAAGGATATTTTTTTTTTTTTTGAAGGAAGGAAGCGTTCCAGGCCTAAGTTTAGGTACCTCCCCGGCATTTGCCAGTTATGAAGACTGAGGAAAACCTGGAAAAAACCCCAGTCAGGGAGGACGGTCCTGGCGGGATTCGAACCGCAGACCTCCCGCTCACGAGTCCGTGCCTTAACGACCTCGGCCACCCGTGGCGGTCACAAACATGTTGAAAGTATATAGTAGGAAACTGTGCTTGAAAAAATATGCAACAGAGCGGAAGAGACGAAAAGCAGATAACCCAATGTAGTTGCAGGAGTGGAAATGGGGAGCTATTCCATAAATTAGTGGCACAATATAGCAAAAAACAAATAGTATATCTTAGGAATTAAAATGTTCCGCGGGATGCAATTTTAATTCAGTTTCTGTCCAAGGATTGCTAGGAACCAAACTATAAAGCGGTTT
Source organism: Metallyticus violacea (assembly GCA_030762175.1). NCBI lineage: Eukaryota > Metazoa > Arthropoda > Insecta > Mantodea > Metallyticidae > Metallyticus > Metallyticus violacea. Next base: position 282,499,847 of record CM060846.1, on the reverse strand, counting down.
TTTTTTTTAAATATAATTCAAGATTTTTCATGACCAATACTTATATTAAAAAGTTTATAAAAAGCTGAAACATAAAAATAATGCTATAATTAGCAAGCAATATAAGATATAAAAGGTTAATTGTACATATATTTGGTATAATGTTATTCATTAATTATTAGAATTTTGTTTCAGAATCTGTATTAAATTCATTGTGTGTAGCATTTATAATGAGTATATTTTATAAAAAAATAACAAAAAATGTATTACCGAAAAATGGTTGGTTCCAGTACAATAAAATTGGACTTATAGTATCAGAGTTTTATACTTGTTATGTGGTTAAACTTTCAGACTCTTGAATTGAAAATTAAGAAATATTTTTACCAATGGGTTGCCAAAAGCTGTTCTCAAGCGTCGGGGTATAAAGCACAAAAGTTATTTATTCCTCACTATCAGCAGTTATTCAACCTTAAGATTATTGCGATTAACATAAACAGTTGCTAGTTAATTAATGAATGTAACAATGGAAGTTTATATGATGTTTTATAAAATTTATGTTCTAATTTAATTTTGTCTCATTTATCAGAGCACCACATATCTTTCCTTATTATATGTTAATTTTAGGAATGGTATACTTCTCATTAAGCATTTATTTTATTAACATATCTTTTATTACAAACGCAAGTTTAGAGTCAGATTTGCTGTACGTGAAATCGGAAGATAATAGAATAATTGAAATTTGCATTATTTTAAATGTTAATGCACTTAAAAGTATGAAATCATAATAATAGGAATGTTTTTTTGAACCAGGCTCTCATAAAGACTACATTCACCGAAGTTATTGCATTTTATTAAAACTACTTTTTTATTGAGACATAGTTTTCAATGCCCTTTAAATGTACATCCGAACAATAGTTAATGTTACATATCATATTAATTCGATAATAATGGTTTAAAAAACGTGATTAAGATTTTTTTTTTATTTTCAACTTTTTTCCCAAAAGCCAATAAAAATAAAAGGTCCTCTAAAATTGTTTATATTATTTATAGAAATAAGTGCAGTTCTCATATTTGTGCTTGGAAGTAAACAAGTATGCATAGAATATTTTTTTACTTAGAAGTAGCGCTTCCATGCTGATAAAGTTATCACACAGCGAGCAATCGATACTATTTTTATGGTAATTCCTCCTGGTGGAAACCGAAATTATTCTGACACGTTTTTTGTCATACAGATAGAGAGAGTGGGAGCGAGAGAGCAATAAGCCGATACTTTTGTTTTACTGTTTTCCATGAAGAACAATAAAATATGAATTAAGTGATGTATATCCCTGTTGAAATGTCATATCAAATGTGGCATATGTAGTGTGCTATCAGATATAATATTATATTTTTGTTCAATGTCTAGCATTGGTCTTTTTAGGCTTGTGTTCTTAGAAATTGTTAATTTATCCAAATATACCATTAAATTTGTCAAATTAAAACAAGAAAACTAATAGACTTAAAGAAAAACTGCCTTAAATAATATAACGCTCATGCTTTATATGCAATTTTTTCAAGACAATACTTATTTGAAACTTTTTGGGGGTTCGACATCAAATGGATTGGCCCATACTATGCTTTTTAGCTAAGAATGGCTAGGGGCTTTAAACTATAAGCATATGTTAGGCGAAATAAATTACAATAAACTCCATTTGCTAATGAACAAGTAGTGTTAATGAATTCGGAAAAAAAATCATGAAAATCTCAACGCAAAAGCAAGGTACTTAAATTTACAGGAAACTCAAAATAAATAAAAAAATAAATAAATAAAACTTCATGTATAGAAGTGAATACTAATAATAAACTTAATTAATATAATAATCTAACTGGTATTATTTAGCAGACGTTATTAAAGAAAGTGCGTAAAGAAACAGTTTTGCAATGCTATAAAGTTTGGACTTTTCTAACATTGATGTATGGATCAAGCGTCCAGATAAACAAACAATTAAAATAAAGTAATGTGCTCTGCAGCTGGTTATATACCCCAGTAGATAATCAAAGTAACGAAAATATTATTAAACAAGAAGTAATAACAATTATAACCAAGTTATATTTGACAAAAAAATAGAATGATATAATCGCGTTCTTGGAATAGATTCGCATCGTTTTCCACTAAAATTGTTCAACTACTATCCAGCAGGAAGAAGAAACGTGGAAGACTTAGGAAAAATATGATCAAACAATTTTAAATGCTTGTTTAATCAACGGACCAGAAGGCTGAAATCGTGAATAAAACAATGATATCATCATCATCATCATCATCATCATATTTTTAACCTGTATTTACTGCTACATAAACGAGGTGCAAGTGCATTGCTCCTTCTTTATAAAAATATTTATAAATTTTCCGCTTGGTTCATTTCACCGTAAATACTATTCATTATACAGAAAATTATAGAAAAAAAGTTTGCTTTTCAAGTAAAATACATTTACAATTACTGTCACCTAAGCACAATCTAAATACGTCTATCCAAATGGAACATCCTCAATGCGATTCCCAGTTGTGGAGATAAGTAATACATTCTGTATTTGTGACTGCTGATAAACCCGGCTGGGTTGGGTTTATGTGTTTCCACCGTTACGTATGAGATGAACCGAACAACTTTGCAGAGAAACAGCTGTATTGGGCACTTATAAAAAGTTTTGAAAGTTGGCCTTCACAACTGTGAAAGTTCACTCTCTCATTTTATTGCATACTCTCTATTTTGAGCAATGAAAGTTCCTTTGCGAACTATATCAGAAAGAATATATATATTGGAAATGCTAAAGCATTTGTTACTTGCATGGTACCTTTTACGATTGAGTTTATGTATGAGCTGGATAGGTATAATTGAATCGTATTAATGAATATACATACTTTTCATAATTGAGAGAAATTTAGGTTTCCATAAAACAAACTTTCTCAGTATTGAAATAATGAATTTATGGTTATATTTCTTGTAATTAAAACACAGTATTTGTACTTATTTTCCAAAATATTGGCATAATAGTGCTGCATCTCCTTGGGCAGGTATACTTTATACAAAAGCTACGGAATGAAAAAGAATTATATGTTTTGAAATCTAATGCCATACTCATCAGCAGAGTAACTGATTGCACTATCGGTAACAGGATCGTACTACTGCATCATTATGACCACTGCCTGCCACAAGTGTCGAATGCTGTATTACTACCATCACTCGCTTCTACTGAGTGATTTTTCCTGCACGAGTCCGCTCCTGCGTAACGGCCGGTCGGTCAGATTAAGCTGCTACCGCCGGAAACGCGAGTAACAAAGCGTGCAGCGAAATTATTACTATCACTTAAACACTTAAATTGTACATTTTACTCACAATTATCAAGCAATAAGTTTCTGAACATGTCTCCCTTTATTTTCCATACATTTCTGGCATCGGCTTATGAAATTAATTATTACCCTATGCAGTTCCTTCTCAGAAACGGAAGAAATTTCATCACGAAAGTTATTTTTCAGTTCATCTATGTCTGTGGATTTGTCTTGTACACTTTTTCCTTTAGATGCCCTCCCCCCAGAGAGAAAATTGCACGGCGTTAAATCAGGGGACCGAGGGGGGTATATGTTGTTAGTGATGACACTATTGTCGAAAATTTAATGCAAGAAGACATGGGATGTGTGCCGTTGCACAATTTTGTTGAAAAGTCGCCAACCTACGTTCCCTTACAGTCAATTCACAACAAATGCAAAATAATCTGTACATACCTATCATTAGTAACAGTTTCTTTAACAAAAATGAACATATTATATTCTCGTTGCTATATTCCCTCTGATCATGCAGGTGTTCCTCGTGAAGCAGGTGAGGTTTTTCTGAACTTGAGTATCGGTTCTTTTGTGAATTAACATACCCACTTAGGTAGGAACAAAATTTGTTCGTAAAGCAAACGAGATTAGGGTCAATTTTTTCCATAATGCCCTCTGTTCAAAATCCATTCATAAAATCCATTCCTGAATGCAGAGTCGCCGGGTTAAGAACCTTACACTGCAGTAATTGTATATGATTTTAGCTCAGTGGCTTTGTAGCCTTTCGAATAAAAGGATAGGAAGTTCGCGTTTGCTAAGAAAGACTTCGATGTGATTTTTAGAGGAAAGTATATTCATGGCACGATAAAGAACTTCATGCCTGAAAAAAGAGGCCTCTGAGCAAAATTTCTCGGCCGTTTCACACCCTGAATTGAATGGGGCATTGATGACCTGAGATGTTAAAGAGCGTTCGTAAATAAACCAAACTGTGCGATTTTAGAGTTAAAATCTTACTGACCTCCCGGCTTACAAGCGTGGGAATGAGACGAAAACTGCAAAACTAAGTCAACTGGGACCAACTATACTTGGAGCGGTACCGCGGAGGAAAAATCACCCAGTAATTTCACTAGAACCATCACAAACATCTCTGCAGCTCAAATAGTTAGGATAAAGGTCCGCAACCACCTGTAACTATGAAGAACACAGGTTCAAATGTTACTTGGATGAAGTTACAGGAGGTTGCTCATTTCTTTCTTATTTTCAAGAATTTCCTTTGCCCTAAAATAGTGAAGGTCATTTAAATACTGCACCAATAAACTTCAGCCCCGTTGGCGTTATCATGTATTCATTAATTCATTATCTATTTCTTCTTTGCAAACCATTAAACGTTTACAAACATCTGCTATACCATTGTCACATTTGACATAAAATCTTGTATGAAAATCGTGCAATCTATTCCTTATACACAGTTTATCAAGAGGTTATCATTTACAACAAGAAAGTTTAAAGAAGGGGGAAATATATCTTCTCGAAAATGTTTATTCACTAGAATACTTTATTTAGTGCTAAATTTAATAGTATACTATTTATCTAATTAAGCATATCATGGAAAACGCTGCAACCATTAATTCAATTTAATTAATCGATCATCCAGCTATCTGTTGACCGACGAATTATGAGAACTGCATCAACCGATGCGCAACTGCTCACAGCCGGCCGGGCTACACTAGAGTAGGTGCGGGCGGGTTGGAGCAACACAAGAATCTGTGATAAACACTTGAGTGACAGTATCAATAAATTCTGAAGAGCTTAAGAAAGTATATCCCATATCACGCAAGGATATGGTGGAAATGCTGGACTTCATGTCCACACTTTTCTGATATCTACTGAAAAAATTCTGTAGATTTCTTCCTTTTCTTTGATATTTTAAATAGATTTCTTGATGGATGTTATCCTTCAGTTCGTTTAAAGTGTACGGAAACTAGTAATTTATGAATTGCAATAGGACTTGGAACTTGAACACTTGGGAATTTCGGTTCAAATAATCTGACAGTACGAGAGTACTCGGTACGGATATAGGAATCCTAAATAAACACTTATCGTGAAATACAATAATCAGCTCTAGTATTTGTCATTTAGTAACCTTAACATACTTTAAGTTTACACACGCTGTGATTGTTTCTTGTGCTGTTCAAACTACATTGACTGAGTGCGTGGAACTCAAGTTCAATTAGCAGCTCGGTGAACGGCGCCTGCCTTCCACGACTCACACAGCCAGGCTAGCCTTCAAATGCTGTTGTTGATTTGGTTTATTTGCGGACGATCTTTAACATCTCAGGCCACCAGCGTCCCATTCAATTCAGGACGTGTAACGGCCGATAAATTTTGCTTAGAGGCCGCTTCTTTCAGGTTTGAGGTTATTTTACATGCTGTAAAGCCGGGTTCAATCCGGGTCAGGAGCGATTGGTTTTTTTTTTTTTCAGGCGTAAAATCCTAAGTATGACTTCTTTCGGAAGGAAGTAAAGCTGCCGGTTTCGTGTCGTAGATTTACGGCACGTAATAGAACCTTAAGCCTGAAAGAAGATAAATTGGCCGTTTCTCTTCCTGATTTGAATGGGACGCTGATGACCTGAGATGTGAAAGAGCTTCCTTAAATATAGAAAATAAATACAATTCTTTCGTGTAATTTGAATTATTCACTAACTTTGTGCCGAAAGAATATTATTTCCCGAAATAAACTTGCCCAAGTTCTAAGAACCCTTTCAATTATTCACTGTTGCTTTAAGGTATTACTGGACTTAGAACAAAGAACTTGCCCAATTTCCCATCGAAAATAGTCCATGATGTTTTTCATATATCCTTGCAGAATCTTCTAAGCTTTCTATTACTGAATGATTTTGAAGTTATTTATATGTTTCAGTCTCCGGTTCGCTGGTGTTAAGGATTTTTTTTTTTTTTTTTTTAGTTTTAACTTTCAGATAGTTAAAAATCTATTGGTTTTAAATAAAGTAATTCGTACAGCGAGAACCAGTGAATTAAGAAACTGCACGACGTTTGTATATCGGCAAAATCAGAGTTCATTGCCGTCAGTGGGCACCATAGAGCGGCGGTGATGCAACGAAATTTATATACGTGGAGATCCCTTTGCAACTGAAAACTTCAGTACTTCCTTACTTGTCAGCTTTTGGAGAGCAGGTCCTGACACACTTTCTTCTCCACACACGTTTGACACTTTTTAAGGCACCACCCATCATTAGCAGTAGATCTCGGACATACTTTCTTCACTAATATTAGATTTCGGCTGTTTAAGAATGCGCGAGTTTGCTCTGTATGCGGTGCTTTTAATTTACTCCAAAAATAAAAATCAAAGAGCATTATTTAGGAGAATAGTTGCCGGGACAAAGGTCACAAAATCATACCAATTCCTCTGTCCTACGTAAATACACTGTCAATTTCTGTCATCTAAACTGTGACTGTGTGAGGTGTAGCAGGTTCCTGTTAAAATAAAAGCAATGTTATGCTTTTTGTCAGATAATTCTCTAATAAGGGCACGCCACAATTATACTGACGCACGTGTTAGCGTCAACTGTCGTCTAATAAATATTGGCTCCATGGTTATCAATTTTCATCGCGAAGGGACACTTCATGAACAATATCAAGTTTTTTCCGCTCCATTGGCGGCTATTTAAAGAGTTCATCTTCCCATCAGGGACGAAGAGTCTATTATGTTGTGAGGTTCAGCCTACACAAAATTAGGTTCCAGCTTTGTATATATTCATTTTATTGACGAATTCAAATCCACTCAATTTGAACTAGTGCGTAGATAGCAGATCACCACTAATAAGGCCGCAGGCTCGTCATGTCTTGCGTAAGCGTAGAGTGCTTTCTACATCATTGTCAAGGAAATGTGAACATGATATTTCATGGAGTTTTCTTTACTGTGCAGGCTAGCCTAGGTCTTAGACCATTTGATTATTGTGCCCTCTTTTGGGAATTTATAAAACCTGAAGCCTAATAACAGGATCCAGGCGATATTAATAAATAAGATAAAAAAACTAAATGACATTTTAAAACTAAATGACATTTATTTTGACCAGTTGTTTTTAAAATTTATTCTTAAACCCACTTATTTGTATTTTAGTTTACCCGGAATTGTGGTTCGCATGAACTCTTTCTATATAACTCGTTTCTGCCCATTTCTAAGTAATTGTCAATTGTAGCAGAGAACCGTCTCATATTTCAAGGATTATAGAGAAAGAGGAGGTAAAAGCCCAGTGAAACAATACGAAATCATTTCAAGAGAGATTGATTTATACGCACAAAAAATAAATACAGGTTTGAACTTATATACAAACAGATTTAAGAGCGAGTTAGATCGTTTTTACATTACATGCAATTTAATTTAATTATCACTTAAATTTTTAATAGACCCAATGCCATTATTCTGAATGCAAAATGACTTTATGAGATCATTACAAAGTCATTTTCGTGGTAAATTTAACATAAATTAAATTTGCCATGAATTTCGGAATCCCATGTCTCAGCCTACCGTTTACAAAAAGCTACTCTTTGCCCTTGCTTACCATAGATTTTAAACTAAGTCTAATCCAGGGAAAAATGCCATTTGTGTACATATTTCCATTTTGTACTTTACTGAAGAATATCTTACAAAACTAGAACATAGCTAATGTAGGTGAGAGAGTTATTTTATACGTCCAGAAAATTTTAACAGTGTAATAATAACCATTTTAAAGCATCGCAAAGATTAAATCTTCCAGCAGTTTTGTTCCAAATGAACAATCTAGTAAAGCCTTACCGTTTGTTTGAACTAAAGGAGTTTGATGAAACTATTATTGATGACGAATACGTCTTACGGATACAGCATGTACTCCCAATTTGAGTATTACGCATTAACACTCAAAATATACTTAAATTAAAGCAAATAGAGTAACATTAGAGCCCTTAACAAGTGCATCAAGCGACTGAATGCTGATCTAAATACGGGTTCTACATGGGTAATCATCAATTATCTCGCCTATGAAGAAAGAAACGACGATATCCAAAATCTTACTTATTTTGTAGGACAGATTCAAGTATTTATTTTTTAATAATTGATTTATCTTTTGTTGTCAATCATACAATCATACTTATATTATCATTCAAAAGCTGCAAGTCCGGTCCAAAAACCAAGATTAAATTCTATAAGGTAGTACTGTGATGATCATGCGATTATTCACTATCACACTTTATGATGACAGCAAGCTATGCACACCTTACAGCTATTCTTTATCTTACATATATTTATGCAAGTATTTTAGAAATATTGAGATTCCTGTACATTTTGGTCTTTATGTAAACAACAACCAAAATAAAACTGAAATTTGTGTGTGTGTGTGGGGGGGGGGGAGAAAATTAAATTTCAATGTAGTGTTTGAAGCTCGATGTCTAGTTGAAACAAATGCTCTATTATATTTTACGAAAGCTTTGCTTATCCTGAAGATATATGTGTGAATCGCAGATAAGATCAAGATCTGTTTGAGACATATATAGTTTTGACCTTTTCACTCCCCGAGATAAAAATACGAAATAGCTCTCCTTAACATGTAATATGGTTCATGGTCAATACATTTATGCTAAATTAGAACAAAGCAAATTTGATAAGACTTAATCCTTACATATGTTCGCCTTATTAATAACAGATCCCTTCTAGAGTCATGAACAACAATGAAATGCATACTTTTACGTAATAATGGTTTAAGAAAACTTCTTGGGACAAATACTGAAGCAATCAGAATATTAGTCAATGAAAAAAAAAAAAAAAAAAAAAAGAACTTCAAATTCTTACAATGCATATTTGTAACTTTCTCCAATATTTCAGTGAAATATATGCAACTAAAACAGCATTAATGCCTGTATAATTATTTCCATTCGTCATGATCAAATCCAGCATCCTATCAAAAAGTGCCATGCCATATAGAAATATGAATGTCTATATGTTCCATATCCTAGCTGTGGACATAAATAACCAAAACTACAAAATAATTTAGTAGAATTTCAAATTCGCATTTAATTTTTATACCTTTTATTCTGTAGATTAATCGTTGACTTTCGAAATATTCTGGAAGTATTCAATTTAAAATTGCTGTTTTTATACGAATATATTTGGAATTATGGTTAAGATTTTATATATAGCATGATTGGTGTTCAATATGAAAACCAGTGAATTAAAAACCACATAAATTAATTAATTAATAATTAATTAATTAATTAATTTCTCCCATCATTCTAAGACCCCCTGGCTGGATATCTGTAATTCACAGCTAAAGGTTTAGAGTCATTTTAATTTGTCTGTTAAAAAAGATTATTATCATTCCAGGTCCATTAAATTGTTCATAAATACACTTTTACATGACAGTTCCAAAATACTTAAGTCTCTAACATTAACTTAGTAATAGTCTTTCCAATGCAAATGATAACTGCTTGCTTTGAAATAGGGCTAAAACTGCAGATATTTTCTTTCATTGCTTACTTTATGCCCTTAACTTCACCTTGCATACTATCCCATTCTTTAAAAGCTTTAGCACGCATTGCAGATTGTGTTCTTTACGAGAGTGCAACTTATATAACTCTTTTGATGAAAAAAAAAATGATTTGACAGCATCTTTCACAAATTATGATGATTATAAATAAATAGCAGGTTCCTTCTCAAAATAAAACACGTAAGGAAAGAGTTGATGAGTTTAATATTATTCTGTTACTTTATGCTATAAATGAAACGTTTATATTTCTTAAAACCCCGCTTCTCACAACAAACAAACTAACAAATATATTCGCAACCCCTTCTCCCAATATTAGGTTACATTTATATTTTTTGTTAAAGAGGCTCGTTTCATTAAGTTTTTCAATGTTTTAAATTTGAAATACACAATTCCCTAGTATGTTAATCTATGTTTTAAAATGAAAATTATTCGTCTCATTGATTTCAAAGAACAGTATCGGAATGCTTAATTTCCAGCGCCGGCTACATTGGATCGTGAAAACGAGTAATCAATTGAAATATTATTTAATGACATATATACATTTAGAGTATATGTACTCGTATGTATAATGTTCCTTAATATTTCCTTTTTGAGAACATGGAAAAATTCGAAATAAAATTACTCCAGGTCTTATGTTTTACGCTGGAATATCCTAGATCACTTGAAGTCAAATAATTCAAGTGTTTCTTACATAAAAATTGGCTTGACCATTATTCGATCTAAGATCAGGTCGCGTGAATTACAATGGAGTCATAGAAGGGGACTAAAATAGCAGACGATGCTGGGAAAAGAATATAGGCTTTCTGTATGTACAGAGAAAACTGGCAGCACGTTCTAATGAACTGCCCATGTGCAGAATAGTAGAGATTGGTTGTTCTTGGAGCTAAGTTTGCTAAGTCGAATAGAGATAGGTTAGCATATTGAGATCTATTTGCACAGGAAGAAACTGGCGAAATCTTGTTTTTTTTTTTCCGTGTAAAGTGCTTGGAAGTGTGCGCGCGCAACTGTTTGTGTTTAGGTGCTAATAACTGTAAATGTATTTCATTTGAAGTGGAAATACGTTTTATATATGAAAGTATATATGGTCGAAAGACCGATTTGATGATGTGCAAATGTTTGAAAATATTGAGCAATAAGTACACGTTACTACCTATATCCGAACTGAAATGGCCGACACATACAAGAGCGCTAATTGTTATATAAATAGTGAACTTCTAAACAATTCACAGTACTATGTGAGCCATACAAGTATCATACACTTGTGAGGTCACACCGGAGGCAAACTTTATGAGCTTTTAATTAGAACATTTCCGGAAGTGCAAGTGGCCTTTGCTAATGACGTGTATTGAACGATAGCACGATTTTTGCTTTGTGATCCAACTGGTTTCCCGGAAAAGACCACCCACATTAGCGATATGAACCTCTCTAGGTATTCTTTATGCCACTCCTCACACCTGAACCTGACAGGCAGTGTGCACCATACACAACAGACATGAGGTAAATGCTTCGTTCTTTACTCCCTCCGCAACGGATTGCACATCAATTGACGAAGGGACAAAAGACTCACAGAACAGATGTATATATGGGTCACTTAAAAGAGTCACTTCTCACCCGAGACCATTTAGAGTCCGAGAGCAAACAGCAAAGCTAGTACATATTCTGCATTCACTGAATCAAAATTCATTATGTATTCTGCTTCAAAAACTAAATTAAATTAGGTATTGAGGATGATCATTTTATAACCGTGACTCACATTGGGTGAACCATTGGTCTGTTGGACTAGAGCTATGATAAATCTTCCGTATAAAAAGCACAAATAGGCAGTATTTGAAACCCCGTCATCCGCTTTAGCAGTTGGTTATAAGCTGATTCCCAACTAGCGGAGCCACTGAGATGACTTTGGTGGTTATGGTGGTAGTAGTAGAACGTCAGTGATATATCGAGCTTAAAATGCACTACAAAAGAAATAAAAGTATACGTTTTCAGTAGTGTGTACAGTTAGTGCATCATGTTCACATAAGAATAAGATCTAGTAATACGCTGCGTTCACTTATTTCTCCTCGAGTCTTTTGCCTATTGTGAGCCCACCGCTCCCTAGCCGGTTATTCGACCAGCCGTATCTTGGTATTCAGTAGGAGGGTAAAACAATAAAACAAACCAACCATACAACAATACACAAACCAAAATAGGAGGCTCCTTACTTACCAAATTATTAAATGGGGTGTTAAAACTGCCGCCTTCATTCTCCACACATTTTTGGGATCTCTTTAGGAAATTACTCATCACTCACCATAGTTCATTATACGGAATTGTTGTTCCAGAGATAATAATCGCAGGCTGTTAAAACGTGGGACCGCGGGGGTCACAAATCCCTTCTAATAACTCTGTCTTGTGGAATCACATTGTGAACTGCTCTCATGGAATTATTCGCAGTGTGAAAGGTGGCAGAGTCCCGTGAAAAATGCATTATCACGCTCCCTGTCGGTTAGTATGATATTCACATATTAACAGAATTAATTGAATGCTCAAAAAATATTGGTCCTATGATTGTTTCACCAGTGAATTAACACATGAATCGTACACACTGTGTCATTGTAAACACATGGGGCATAATACACTTTGTATATATTGTCGAATTAAGAAACGAACAACACAACACACACCTGGAAACAGCTGCACTACGACTGCGATAGTCACCAAGGTCAACAAAGTAAGCAAGCAGGCTTATTGCCCCCTCCACAGCGCGGGGCCTCGCTTATATGAAAAATCCCACTCCGCTTGGAAAGCATCACTGATCGTACTGTGTGATTAATAGCCTTAGAAGATTTTAATTTAAAAAAATAAAAATAAATTTAATAAACATAATGATTACAAAATTTAATTTCCATATTCTTATTTCTAATCACTTTGTTTTTGCTCAGAGATTAGCGTTCATCAGGCAAGGGCCAGTGTTGCAGAGGACTACATAGAAATTTCAGCGAACTGCATCCTTGTTTTGGAGTAATAAAACAGGGAAACTTTCCATTCGATTGATCCTCATATATGTTTTGCTTTCACTGCTGTTATTTCCATTGCTGACTGCTGAGATTATATCACTGCTGCAGCATATGCAACAAGCCATACAGAAAAATTTAAAGCTCAGAGCTGCACTATATAACTAACATTAATGGGCATACTGCCAAATGAAAGACCAAAAATATGCTCTAAAGGACAGAGAAAAAGAGAAAGGTTAAACAGAGAAGCAAAGAAAGGGTCTTAAGCTACAACTCTTAGAAATGTAAAAAGTAAATAAAAGTTCCATTTATCTTTAAGTATCGGGGGGTTAGTATCTTAGCTACTCCTGAACGACTGCATTTAAAGTGCTTATACATTAACGGTAACGATAACAAACTTTAGGCTAGAAGAACAAGTAGATCGTATTATTTCTTGGTTGTGATATTTATAGAACACAAGACGCTGATTAAATTATGAACAAACAGAGAAAGGATGCCAAATACATACTCAAATAGGAACGTTACAACTACAGAAACAAATTACAGTTTAAAGCTAGAAAGCAATCAGTTGCAACTACTATAAATCGGGGGAAGTAGATGATATTTCAAAAGTAGGTCATTGTAATATCAATAGTATGGAAAGAAAATAGTTACTCTGCAATCGCCGAAGCTACAAAAGAAACCAAACCCATTATATGGGCGCACATGTCTCAGAGACATGAGAATTGCCAAATGCAAATCGTAAAATTTGAAGAATCCGGAAGGATTGGTTAGAGAATGCACTTACAGAAATCGCTAAATGATGACAACTGATGGAAATAATATGATCATTAAGGGAGTGCAACCGGACAGCCTGATAAAGTGCAATACTAGTTTTTCATTTATATGAAATAGTTGCTCTAAAGATAATGGAATTAAAAGAGTCTTCATTGGGATGACACTTTAAGAATGAATATGTACACTAGAAACTGTAATTTTAAGAATTAGCCTACTACCACTACCACTACCACTACCACTACCATTACCACTACCACTACCAATACCACTACTACTACTACTAATTGTCAGTCTGAAAAATGTGTCAAGACACCACACATACTTCGGAAATGTGTGCGAAATGCATAGGAGCTAAAAACGAACTTCCTTCCTGTACCTGTCTTTCTTTGTCTTATCTATGCCTCCTGGATCTTTGGACACAATGAAACTGGCACTCTTTATTCCTTTCTCATTTCATGCTTCCACATTGAACAAGTGTTAACGACCATTAAAAAGTAGTATTTAAATTCATTAGATCCTTTTCCTTGAGGTTTTTAAAATTACTTTTAAACGTTGCAACTAGCTATTATGATAACTAGTCACATTCGACTTCGATCACGAAAGCCGGGCGACCGGCGGGGTGCCGGCATGCTGATAACATGCCCCCTGCAATACTGCCCTCTATCAATAAAGTCTTAAGACCGAGGTAGATGAAGCAGAGGTCGCCCCGGCAGGCCAATCTCGCTAAATGAGAAGGAGTCACATTAAGCTGTTTGACGTGCATTATTTTTGTCACTGTGTAAATAAAATTATTTCGGAGTGTCTTAAAACTTTGTGAAAATTCAAATAATTTCAATATTAATTAATTCTTTCTTAAGTGTTTAATGCCAGTTTTCAGTAGTGAGGCAGCACTAGTAAGGAAACACTGATGAAATATAGAGATGAAATGATAAATTGGAATGGATTTCGGGAAGGAAGCGTTCCAGGCCTCTCCCCGGAATTTGCCATAGATGAAAACTGAGGAAAATGTGAAAATAATCTCAATTATTGAAGGAGGCGGGATTCAAAACCTATATTTCGCGTTCACGTGTCCGTCTCTTAACGACATCGGCCACCCGTGTCGGTGCGGTGTCATTGACAAGCCTAATGTAAATTATTGCCTTTTTGTATGGGGCCCGTTCCAGCATATTATCAATTTAATGATTAGTAGCTTATCCAAACGCTTAAAAATTCATTCATCAGACTTAGCTACCCATCGCAAAGAAGTTCGTTGGTTAACGTCCTAATCAGATTTCTATTCCTGACGGAAAAGCATTACCCAGCAGGAAATACAGTGAGGTAATTTGAGTCACGCCCCGCCTGAGTGTGGCCACTTATTGGGAAAGTGCTGCCACTACAACCGGGAAAAAAGGAGAAAGCATTGGCATACGTTATAATAGAAATCGTATTTGATGCCCCTCATCGGCAATCCATTGCAGACAACTGCGTAGGAAATTCCTGCACTTCATCTAACATTCCTTTCCTAAGAACACGAAGCGGTCGTTTCGGAAAATATTTCTTACCATTGAAAGTTCCTCTCTCCCGCAACTTCAAACAAGTTCAAAAACAGTTGGAACTAGAAAGTCAGGATATTTTCTTGAGTATCGTCTTTATATTTCTCTGCAAGAATACGTTTTCACATATGTATTGTGCATAAATCCCGTTAAGACTATATTTATGCAATGGCATAGCTAACAAGAACAATTAGCACAACATTTACACACAATGAAACAACCAGTGAGTAGCACACAAATGCACAACCACTCACTGACAAAGCCTCCAACTAACTACATACTGCTACCTGAACATGTGTTTACGACCTTGAAGACTGGTTTCTCCCAGAGCCATGCTCTGACGGCATGTAACTGAAATAGCATCCATGTATATGACAATTTGGAGACATTTGGATAATATAGAGAGGAATCAAGAACCGTCTGGCAGAATCTTTGGGGATTTATTTTGTTTATTATGTAGCAAACTAATGCCGTGAAACACGTTTAGCGCTGTCACTAACTCATTATAGGTAGAGAAAATTTTTAGAAATGTAGTAAATTGAAACCTGGGTTCTGCATTAAAGCCACGAGTCCGTTCGTGTAAAAAACAGAATTAGTAGCACTTAGAAATAGCACAATAATTATAACTGTAATATTTACATCACAAGCTATCTTCAAACAACTTGATGTAAGGTTTATAATTTCAATGAGAACAATTCTTTCGGTACTTACTTAAAGTAAGCTACGTTACATGTAACCTAATTTTATGTACTCTATCTCAACACAACCATAATGATTTAGCTTAATATTTATTATTTAAGTCATCTTAGCACTCAACTCATGTTCGACTAAGATTTTATTTTATATCAAATTCTGAAAAAAAAAGGAGAATTCATGTAATTATTTTAGATTTGAACTAAAATACAGCAGTAACTTCTCTGTTGATCACAAGTTGAGCTTGAGTTGGTAATGGTTCTTCAGGACGATAACACCTGCACGACTCAGGATTTTAATTTTCGATTTTGTTATCTCTGTTAGTTCTTAAACAGAAAATGAGCTCATGGAAGTTTGCCTGATCAAAGCAACACTCCTGATGGTATGGCGAAGACTTGTCTTCTGCTTAGTCAAATGCCGCTGTTGGAGGTCTGCTTCCGCCTATCTTCAAGAAATGTTTTGCCTCATAATTGGACAGCACCTATTGCGGCATTTATTATCCCTCACAGTGTTAAATAGAGGATGTAGGCGCAGTCCAGGCTTGTCACGCAATCGTGCTATCCTCCTGTGGTGTGGTCGTCGTGTGTAATTCAGTTCCCACCTCTGTAAACTGTTAGCAGCATAAAAACAATGCGGCTTCTATGTCCAGGTGTAGGGAAATGTGATGAGTCTTAGGGATCCAATAATTCTCCAACTCCAAGATTCGATTCTTTACTACACTTACTCTTTGACTTAGCCGCTTTTTACTTTTCCGCAGAGTCCGCAGCCTAGGTTAAAAAAGTAAACCAGTTTTTGAATCACTATAATAAGTGTGTAATAATAACTGTTCCTTTAGGGAGATTTCCGAAATAATTCATTATGGAGAATGGCACAAAAATCTCTACCTATTTAAATATCTGTTGGAATTTCAGGCTGGTACTCTTGTATTAACCTCTGTGATAGCGCACTTCACTGACATCAGGTGTCGTAACCGCCAGAATGCGTTGCTACGAAACATTCCTTTGTTTGTTATTGATAAAATATATACTGGTACATAAAATATTATATATAGAGAAGACAAAATTTAAACTGAAAGTCTAGCATATGGGTGGATTGCTGCAACTACTGCAGAACGGAATAACCATTTCCACACAGATTCACTAGTCTATAAGGTGGTTTACAATTAATGTCGACGTTTTTAGCAAAATGAGTCTGTAATGATTGCCAAAAGTAATTCACATCAATAATTGTGAAAATTAAGCCTAGTGCATACACGTTATTGCTCAGAGCTCTAAAAGTTTTAATTACAAGCTTGCTTTTGAACAATGTGTGGCAAGAATATAGGTTGAAGGGATCTATGTCACGCTAAATTGAAACGTTATATAGCATCTTTAACATAAAGTCTAAAATAGAATGATTCCAATCATAGGGTTTCAATTTTAAGAAAAAAATATTAAATAAGAAAGTTTGAGGACCCTGTGAAATGTTTTCTATAATCATTCGAAATTGTACGGAACTTTAAATGGATACTGATAAACTGAAGCATAATATATACATAAAACTATTCTAGTTAAATCATATTAACTAAAAATTTGAAACACAAATAAAATATCACGTCAGTTAGCACAGCTACCTATTTGTTTATTGAGAATAAATGGTCAGTTAAATCAACCCGGTTTTACTTTATGCGTATTTTTTCATACCATATAGTTCTGAAACCTTTCAGAAATGTATTTCCAGAGCTACAGACCAAGTAAAATAATATCAATTCTGTACTTTAAACAAGATGCGTTCCATGGCATTCAACAATGTGCGAGAATACATTGAACAGAATTTTATTTGCAGGGTGAACGGAAATGTAACCAAAAATAGCAGATCGAACACCTAAGCATTTTTTCTTTCGAAGAATGGTTAAAGATAAAAAACAAACAATAGTTAAAAAGTTCAAATCAGCCATAGAATAGGGTTTTTAAGCAACTTCAGCGGGTTGGATACTGTATATTAATATCTGTCCAGACTGTCTTTAGCGATATATTAACACGGAAGAAAAAGATTTTAAAATATTTTTATTACCAGTAATAATGTCCATTAATATTTGGCAGCTCTGTATGTTGATAGCCTGGGATCTAGTTTTAAGGTTATTGAGGTGTATTTCGACATCGCCCTAAATTGGTTTAATTTGTGTTTTTACGTATTACTTGCATTTTAATGTATCTATATGCCCTAGGTACACATTTAATTGTCACGTGTAATATGAATTACATCACAGCTTCCAAGGCTCAACAGCTACAAAGAGCTGTATAATCAGTAGCCTCAAATGAGAGGTCCATTGAGGAGCCTTATGGCCAGTGAAAGTAGGTCAGAGATAATCTTAACCTCGAATTTCCAGATCGGACTCACTAAAGTTTTTGATGCAGTAGCACAAAAATCAGCAGACCACTAGGCAGCCCAAATAAATTGCTTTATTTCAAACTTGGGGAAATAATTGTTTAACAGGAAATGCCATATTAGCTCAAAGAAATTTCAGTTTCTAATCTTTAATTTTTAAACACCATTTGTTGTAGTCGCAGCTATATGTAACATTGATTTCAAAATTTTCAGTAATGTTTCGGCTATTAATATAATATTTTTAGTTTCGGATCTAATAACCGTTTTCATTCCTCACGGATAAAACTTTTTGTTTCTGTATGTCTACAATTAAATGTAATATCCCTCAACTCAGAATGAAATGGTTTTTGAATCAGTGCGGATATTTGAGGTACGGGCCGACAGAGACAGCTATGTACTGGGATAAGCCAGTTGTCAAAGCCGCATAATGCAAGTGTAGGTAGCATCTTGCTTTTAGTTTGAGGGAGACTTTGTGAACGAGCAGTTGTATGTTCGTTGGTTACTCGGTGCATTGATTGTGTGTAAATTGTGTTGCTGTTTTTTTTTTTTTTTTCATTAGTTATACCACTACATGTAGTCTAGTGCAAGAATGAGTATTATGTAACTACATATCTATGTGAAAACGGGTTTAGGGAGAAAAGTTGCAAAGAGATCCGTAAGAAAATATCTTGACATTTGTCTTACACATAGAGAAACTGTTCATTAGCTTGTTAATAAGTTCCAAACACTCACTGGCAAGAAACGTGTTCCGAACATACTGTGCAGTGTTCATATGGAAGAAAAATTTAGATGAAATGTTGGAATTTCTTACCTGGAGGCCGGCAATGTATTGTTACTGAGGGGTATCGTTTTCAACATTTCTTAAAAATAGGTTAGTGCTTATTATCATCAGTTTTAAATGCAGCATTATTTTATGCTTTCAGTAACAATATAAATACTAAAATAAAACAACAACTTTATGCCCGGCGACACTACCCCTGTTTATCGGTTGTGGCAACTTCAGAATTCCCATTATGCAGTTACGCTCAGGCAACTCGTAATCCAAAATAAATTCCTTATTTCTCCTCGAAGAAAGTTTATTGAACTAATACGTTTTCAAAATTTGCAGAAACGAAACATGTCATACTAATTTGAAAGTAGAATTTATCACCGACTTGGGCTCAATTTAAGTTCAAAGTTTTAGGGGTAAAAGATACACAATTATTCATATTTGGATTTCAAGATTAATGTGTTTCATACGCGAAAGCATAAGTATAAATACTATTACTTATATCGCTATTTTATTCTATATGAGAAGCAATAGCTTTCTGGAGGCTGCTTTTTATCACCTTAGGGAACAAAATGAATGGGCTGTGCAAAGAACGTGCAGAAATACACCATATTGTTTTCAGCAAATTTTGGTAAACATCTGTAGATCCTATAACTGATAGTAAATAGACTGTTATTTCTATGTCCGTTTACTAACTAACATTAACACTGTGTGTGTGTGTGAGTGTGCGTGTGTGCTTTTTAGTTAGTTCTGTGTAACAGTTAATGGCACATTACTGCGACTCCGACCGATAGAATTTTACAATCGACTATAGCAGTCTTCTGTTAACCATCGTCTTATGGAAGTTTTTTAAGATTAATATCATTATACGTATTATATGAAAGTATATCATTAAGCGAATATGCTTTCTCGTTTTATAAGTGAATAAGAAATGGAAATAATAAATACACATTGCATCTTCAACTGACATTTTTGGGTTCCTTGAAACATATTTTTACCTGTTCTATTTTTCACTGGCCTATTTATTTAATGAGCGGTTCTCTTTTGTCTCTTATTTCTCCTTGTGGTTTGTGCAGTAATGCTACATTTGTAAATCGAGAACTATATATTATGTATATTTACATTTTTGTTTATCGTCATTAATATTTGAAAAACCAAAACAATATCATAAATGTCTTATAAAATAAACGAATTTATAGTGTTTAATGCCCGTTTTTACTACTGAGGCACCACAGGTGGTGAACACTGATGACACATGATATAAAATGATAAATTGGGAAAGGTTTTTTTTTTTTAAGGAAACAAACGTTATAGGCCTAAGTTTAGGGGGTACCTCCCCGGCATTTTCCAGTTATTATGAGGACTGAGGAAAACCTGGAAAAAACCTCAGTCAGGCAGGACAGTCCTGGAGGGACTCGAACCCCAGACCTCCCGCTCACGAATCCGCACCTTAATGTCCTCGGCGGTTAAAATTAACGAGTAATATGTACCATCATATATTGATAATTATTGTAATATTGATGTTTCATGTGTTTATATACTTTTTGAATGTAATATTATGTTATGGTTATTTGCACATTGCGTTGTGGTATAGTAACTGGAGGTATCGATAGCCTGTAGGATACATTGTATTTCCGGAACATAATACAAATGTGGGTTTATGAAGTTGAATATAAGTCATGAGTGAGGGTCCTACTATAACAATACTTCATAAAATAGTGAAGAAGTTCGACTGTAAACAATTTAGTTCAGATGGAGAAACCATTACATGTAAGGAAGAAAACGATGACTTGTAAATGCTCATTTCTGTTTTCCTGCATTCTGCCAGAATATGCCTCCGCGTATCGCACAATGGGCAAATTCTTTCCCTGAAAGCTTTAACTATTCCATTTCCTTTCCAAGCCCCTAATCTGGTCCATGGGAAGAGCACTTGTTTCTTCTCTCCCACAGACATCTAGATAATCCCCCCTCTCCCACGCCTGGTCTATTTCAGACTGCAGGTTAAGTGATATCTTTTCTACACATTGAGTCTCAGTGTTTTTCTTATCTATCATCTCGCAAACGTTTTACAGCGTTGCTTACTTGGAACTACTCTATTAGCGGTTCCTCATCAACAGCATGGTATGTATGTTATTTTAGTCTTTCCCTTAACCGAAAGATGCCAAATTTATTTTCACATAAAACAATAAGATTAATTTACATCAAAATTAGATAGGAGGCACTTATAGCAAAACAAATAAAGAACATGGTGGGAAACTGAAAATATGTGTGTTTTATCCTTCTAATGGAATGGAACCTGTGCGTTTAGTCGCAGACTAATATAATGCCTATGTGTCATAAATGCCAGAACACGTTTGCACATCCTATTCAAGGCATAACTAACAAAGAGCAAATGCACACAATGAAAGAACAGAGTATCACATGAACGCACAACCAGTCTCTCACAAAGTTCCCTCAAACTGAATTCAGGCCACTACCTGCACATGCAGTACATGGTATTGACGACTGACATTTCTCAACACGCAGTCATGCTCTGCCGGCCCGTAACTCAAACTTCCTTACTGTACACTAACAAAATTACTATATTTATTTTTTACTTTAATGGATAATTTTAAAATGAATGTAAAATGTTAAATCCACTTAACCATTTCAGCTCAATAGTTACAATTAAGCTATGTGTTTGTGTGTTAAATATCAAAAACAAAAAATAGGCGTAATATAAAGTCTAACTTACTGTGTGAGAAAGAGGACACGAATATTAGCTATGGAGGTAAATATTCATTTTATATAATTAATAACTGACAAAATTACTGTAAAAGAATATAATTTTGAATTTGATTAATTTAATGTATTTTTTCTAAAATTAATATAGGATGCAATAGAGATAGAAGAAAAGATGTGTTATGTTGTAAATGCACACTCTGATGCAGTTGGTTTGCTTCTGCACGAATTCATATTTCTCCTAATTACATAACATTTTTATTACATTTATTTGTTTTTTAGAATATTCTTCTTCTTCTCGTTTGGCACAACAGCCCGAGGTGAACCTTGGCCTGCCACGGCGACCTCTACATCCTCTACCTTCGTCTTACGACATTATTGATAGAGGGCAGTATTGCAGGGGCATGTGTTTAGCGTGTCGGCATGCGGCCGGTTGCCTATCACGGCTTTCGTGATCGAAGAATGCCACCTCTCCATCAGGAGCTTCCCAATTGTTCTCGCGAGCCTGGGTGGACCCCATTCTAGACTTCCCTAACGTAGAAAAATTCCTGAGTAGATACCAGGAATCAAACACGGGCCTCCCGGTCAGCAGTCAACAACGTTAACCACTAGACCAAGGATGTGGTCTATTATTTTTCTTATCTGTATAAAATAGAATTTTACTACTATAGTGTTCTAAAGTTTCTCGACATGACTAAAGTATTTCAATAAATTCCGCAGTACATTTTATAACTTCATGTGTTCTGTGTTTCTGTATCCAGGTATATTGCAGCAAATCAAGCATCTATAGTTCAATAATATTTAACACTTTTAAAATCACATATACTATCATATAATATGAAATTTGCTTCTGTGCCCCAAGTTTCTTAAAACTTGATTTATTTAGATTAAATTGTGTTTCATTTTACTATGCTTAAAAATGTACTCAAACCTTAACAGAGGATTGCTAAATTTAGAACGCCCATAATTTAGTAGAACAACATTAAAATTAAAATCTTCATAATTTGGTGCTGTTGAAAAAATACATAAAATATTAAAGGAACTAATACAAGTATTATGCATTACTTAACAATATCCACTCGACAAAGCGTAAATTTAATATTAACCAAAACCAGTATTCATTTACAAGCAACTATGATTTTTGCAGCCCAAGTTAGTCATTTTAAAACATTTTTATTAACGTTTCCTAAAAAAAAATGTTTCGGCAGAACTAGTATCTCTATAGCAGAATTTTAAATACTAATATACAGTGGTGAGTTAGACAGTCAGTGACTTAACATTTATTCTGATACTAAATAAGCATGTTAATATTAATTGATGAGATATCATAAGCAAACACAAAAATGTTATTCATTTAATTTTCCATAATAATGGAATTAATTTACGTGTTATTGACCAGAGAATTACTATTGAAACATTTATAAAAATAGGTTCATAATTATACGACATTTTTTTAAATTACTTGAATATATACAAAACTTAAACACCAATAATACTCTCATATCTTTAATACTTTCATATTTTTTAAACATTTAATTAAGCTCATAATTTTTCATATAAGGGTTAAGACAAGAAACGCTGTTCTAACACCGTCATTTCATTTTTTGGAAGATACTATCGTTGATTTTAAGCGGAATCCTGCAACTTACACCACTCTCAAAATTTGCTTAATGTTAGTCATATTCTTAGTCATACGTTAGTATTACAAAGTGTAAATAATATTGCTTTTTAGTTTTTTTTTCAGCATAATTCAATTTATTATTCTGTATAGTTCCTGAAATGCACTGATTTCGAACAGTATTATCAATATCGGAGGTACGTTTAATATACTCACATTTTAATATTTATATTTATTCTGTTAATTATATTTTAACTAGGGACAGTTTCACTTAATCTTATTTCATGAGCTATTAGGCTGTGTCAATACTTTGCTAAATTCTTCTTTAATTTACTCCTCCTTTCATTTAACTAATTGGTTATTGGAAATATATTACTTAGTATTGTGTTAGTAATGTTATACAACTCTTCGTGTAACGGATATATTTCAGTGTTGTGAGTTTCAACAACAGCTTTATCAAATGCCCTAACCAATTTTGAACGGTATAGTAATTCTTCCCCTCTCTTTAACACTTCGTGTATTGCAAACTTCAATGAGATTGTTTGAGTGACGGGTGGGCAGAGTAAAACTGCGTACTGGAGGAGCCATTCATCAAGGTCGTACAATGAAGGTATCAGTTTGTAGTTAGTTTGACGGAAGATTTGTAAGCGATCGTGTGTTATTCGTTCTTTCAAAGTGTACTAATTATTCCTCATTAATTATGCAACCACGTAAATATAATCTTGAAGAACGGGTTTTTCTTTATGTAAGATGCATAT
This sequence comes from Metallyticus violacea, assembly GCA_030762175.1. Classification (NCBI taxonomy): domain Eukaryota; kingdom Metazoa; phylum Arthropoda; class Insecta; order Mantodea; family Metallyticidae; genus Metallyticus; species Metallyticus violacea. The sequence continues at coordinate 282,475,806 of CM060846.1, read as the reverse complement.
GTGAGAACTAAACTTGAGGAAAATGCTAAGTTGTAGTAGTAGTAGTAGTAGTAGTAGTAGTAGTAGTAGTAGTAGTAGTAGTAGTAGTAGTAGTAGTAGTAGTAGTAGTAGTAGTAGTAGTAGTAGTAGTAGTAGTAGTAGTAGTAGTAGTAGTAGTAGCAGTGTATTTATTTCAGTGGTATGAATTAAATACAATAAAACTTCAATAAGCGCACGAGTGCAATGAACCGCACATGTTTTTATAATTCATTAGATCTATTTGATAACATTAGATGTTTGACAATAAAGTACAAAATAAACAATATTCAACAATAAAATAAAATGTAGGATAAAATAAACAAAGAAAACAAATTTTTAAATTTTTAAATGCTTAAACAAAGAAAAATATAAAGAAGTCACGTTAGGGATGACACGCACACAACTGGATTCAATCACTTTCTGCCCTACTCATCACTGAATATAAATCTTTCCAGACCGGAGCTGTCTCACTTTTATCAGAATTTACCTAACCTCTCCTCTACTTCCTTATCTGCCAGAAGAACCCAACATGACCATCTCCTCCTGTTCTATCTAGTGAAGGAGTGTGGCAGATACTTTTTCCTCCATTCTTCCGTACCTTTACATCCAGCCAGAATATGTGTCCATGATTCACTCTCCTTATATATGGGAAAAATTCTCTGCTCTAGTCGTCGGTGTCCTTAATCATCAGCCATGGCCGAAGTATGAGCCATGGGAGCCCCTGCTGCCAACTCCTATTAAATTACTGTCGGTCGACTCTATCTCCCTTTTGCTGGTTGCGACGGCTGTACTTTGCCAGGAAGCAGCCCCGCTCAGGCGTCCCATAATTCAAATTATCTTACATAGCTCTTTAATCGTTCACTTGATTTAGAAATTAAGTTACTAGCTAAAATTATATTATATGAAAAGTGCCATTTATTAGTCTTGTTCAAATACAGCAATGCAATGAAGAAATTAATTCACTAGTAAAATCTAGCAATTACACCAGCAATTAGTTTCAATATGATCAAAATAAAAAATTTACAATAATTTGCTTAACTATTATAAAACATAAACTAATTATATAAATATGTGGCTACCAAAAATGTATACACACTTCAAGCGAAGAAAAAATTGTGTTAATATAACAAAACTGAATTCACACAAACAGAAAATGATGAGCACTAATCATCTTAAATTTTTACAGTTACAACAGTTACTCACAATGCCCACCATCAGCGCCGATACACATTTAAGTGCTGCTGATTGAGTAACGTTTGCGAAAGTGTCCTCAGCGATTGCAGTGCATGCCGTTTCAATTTCTTCCCAAAGTGCTGCTAGTGTATCTGGTTTTCTACGGTATACAACATCCTTAGGATTTCCCCATAGGAGTTAGATCCAGAGAACGCGGTGGAAACTCAATCAGACTTCTTCGTCCTATCCAGCCAGCGCCTTAGAAGATTGCCATAAAAGTACTCATGGTGCACCATCCTGTTGGAAGTAAATTTCTTCATTTCCATTGGGTGTATAAATGGCCGGTAAACGAAATTGTTACTCGCGCTGGCGGTTCTGTTCTGTACACACATCTCCATAGCCTTAGAACTTCAACAACATTCTCGGTTTCCCAATACAACTTCAAAATTGATTTCCGCTGTTCAAACGATAATCTTGGCTACATTTTGTTGCACCAACGCTAGCATAATTTAATGTGATTCACATTTGCTTATGTCGATCCTGGTGGTGTAGTGGTAACCATACTTGCCTTCTAAACCCAAGGTCGCGGGTTCGAACCAGGCCAGGACCGATGGGTTTTTTCTGGCGTAAAAATCGTAAGTATGGCTTCCTTCGGAAGGGAAATAAAGCCGTGGATCCCGTGTCGTACATTTAAGGCACGATAAAGAACCTCAAGCATGAAAGAAGAGACCTCTGAGCAAAATTTGTCGGCAGTTTCACGCTCTAATTAGAATGGGACGCTGATGACCTGAGATGTTAAAGAGCGTCCTTAAATAAACAAATAAAAAAAAAAACATTTGCTTACAGAACATCGTACTATATATTATTGTTGATTTTTGGTTCAACTTTGAAATATATTAAGTAGATATCTGCTGTGTAGGTGTGTATACATTTTTGGCTCCCACGGTATATATATAATACTTGATATCCCAAATTCTTTTTATAATGTAGATAAATTAATGAGTAAATATGATCTTAATATGGTAGTAAAGAATTTTTTATCAAAGTAACTATTTTCACTCATTTAATATATAATCTAATCAATCAATCAATCAATCAATTAAGTCCTATTAAAGACTGTTTTCCTAGACGAGGGAATAGCAGAGAGAGAACTGGTACCATATAGTTTATAAAAATCATTCTATATTTTTTATAAAAATCATCTCTATTATATAGCTCTATTAAAAATCGTAGCAGATATCACGGGAAAGAAAACGGAATAATTGCAGATTATACAAGACTACGTCTATTGTACGTATTTAAACATTTAAATCTGTAGTAATTAGTTATTATTCGATTACATTTCTTTAATAAAAGGTACTGCGAAGAGAAATATTTACAAAAATATATAGGATACATCCAGTTCAACTTTTAACAAGCAAATTTCTGGCAAAATAAAAATAAAAAGTAAATCTATCCAGGGCATACACGGAACTAATTGGGTAGCTAGTGCCAACGAATCTGAATAATTAATAACCTCATATCGGTTATTTGGTGCTTCAAACTTAAAAATTGTAACTTAAATATGCAAACAAAATAAAGAAGTCTATGAAATGTAACACAAATTTGCTCTCGTACATTCCATTCCATTAAACTCGTAAAATTATAAAAAAAATACGTAATGTCATCAAGTGTACTATATTATGTGGTCTCCTTCCGGTACAGGCTTTTCACATTGTTGCTGAATATTTATCACTCTTATTTGCCGTCACTTTCTCTTGTTTTCTTTAAATAATTTTCTAGTTTATATGCCCATTGATTCAAAATATGCACAGCACAACTAGGTTCCTGTCGTTATGGAGGGCGCCACTAAAAGTTTTCAAGGTTAAAGCAAAGACAATTCAAAGTTAATCTCGGCTTTCCAAACCGGATTTCCACAATCAACTAGTGACTGATTGTACATACTGGGTGAACCCCATTACCTCTTTATTAAAAACAACATTAGAAGTGCTGAGAATGAATTGCGGTCATCCGATTTACTAAGTTCATACGTTAACTACTAAACTAGCATGAAATATACAAAAAAAAAAAAAAAAGAAAAAAAAAAAGAAATAGTTTCGATTCCAAAATGGTCTTTTATGTACGTACACACATTTTCCTACTTAATGGGATTTACAAATATCTTCAAATTCTAGTCCATTTTTATTCCATTTTTTTAAACAAACATTTATAATTTATCGATGGCTGACCAAAATATCTTCCATATCTCCATACCTTCGAGTGTCTAACAAATAAATGTCATTTCTTCATTTTAATGCAATAGAGGGATGTGATACCTATGTATTTATGAAAGGAAGGAGATTTGAAATTAACCATTTTAGCAATATCTTATAAAAGAAAGCACTTTTAATGTGTATACAAGTTCAGCTTCCCTTTTCTATTCAGGGTTTCTCTAGCTTAGGACAATGCGATATATTCTGTTTTATCTTGAACGTTATTTTAAGGATGTGAGAATGAAAGAGAACTTTATCAACTTTGTCTGAGGTGTCATTTATTGATTCTGTGCTTAGGAAATATCTTTGCACCCTTTCAAAAAGAGGGAAAAGTTTCACTTTCTTCTGCTCCGAAACACCTTTCAATCTCAGTCCGTTGGCAAATATACGAGCGAATTGATGGCAAAAACACCTTTGGAACAAAAATGGGTATATGCTTTTAAATATTTGTCAGATTTTTACCTGAAGCAGACATACACATTACCTACATTAACAGGGGTGATCTACAATTCGATTTTACCTAGCTAAACTCCGTTCATTCCTAGACTGGACCCTAATGTAAGCATTAAGCACGTGGCATTGACCACTTGGCTTTCTACCTATACAAAAGTAATACACAGTCTATGTACACCTATAAATGGGAAACAGGACATAATTATACATATAGTACTTTAATATTATGTACTCATAAAAAGCCACTGCCTATAATCGCTATTATTCATTCATCATAATAAAAATATAGCGTTTTATTAAATTAATCAAAATGGCACATCATGATAAAAGATCGATTCCAATAGATATTAAACGCAAAAGAGGTAAAGCTTTAAGTAGCGGTGAGAAAACTATAATTATAAATGTGTTTTAACAATTTTGCCGAAAAGATCTCCACACTTGCAATAAAAAGTGCACCGAATATGTTGTGACAGTAGAAGAAAATAAAATTTGATAAACTGAGGCCTTTACGATGGTATTGTCAATCGATTAGTGATAATATTGGTAGAATCGACAATTTCAAGTTGTAGTAAGAATGATGAAAGGAGATTTTATCTAGTTTTTTTATAGTAACCTCTTCAACAACAACAACAACAACAACAACAACAACAACAATAATAATAATAATAATAATAATAATAATAATAATAATAATAATAATAAATATCGCTATGAATAGCCGAGGTTTTAGTATATGGTTTCTTGAGCGGAAGGTCCGGGGTTCGATCCCTGACTGAAGTTTTTTTTCCACGATTTTCTCAGTCCTTATTAACTGCAAATGCCCAAGAGGTACCCTAAACTTATACCTAGAACATTTCCTTTCTTTAAAAAAATCCTTTCCCAATTTATCATTTCATCTCAGGTATCCCTCGCTAGTGATGTCTTAGCCGGGATAAAACGGGCGTTAAATGCTATTTAAAAATCTATTAGTGAATTATATCGTTTAGAACTATACTGTTTTTGGCGGATGTATATAATTTGTTCTGTTTACATTAGGTCCCTTGCAAAGAATAAACGGATGTATAGCAACAATTCACTGCTTTCATGCAAAAATTATGTAAAATTATGTTCCACTTTTTTACTACTTTTCTGAAAATCTATGCAATACTCATTTTGCAGCATCCTTTAATCCCTTTTCGCTCTGATTTTAACTCTATTGCACGTTGTTTAGTTCTCAGAGATTTATTGGTGCCTTTATTCAAATAATGGTGTTTCGATTAAGCAGATTAGTACAAAAATGTATTTTTATGCTTGTCATACACTATTTTAGAAATTCGTTCAGTATGTATACATTAGTATATAATGACGTAACTCTGCTCTTTTGTTTTGTATAACAAGTTGGGTCAGCATCCTTTGTCAATAGGTTGAATAATTGAAAGTGTAATGTTATGGTAACTACTTTTAACAACAATAACGTTTTCCTATAATATTTCATTCTAGGGTCAATGTCTACTTTTAAAAGATCTAATTTTAGCATTGACTGTCTAAAATGCGTTATACGCCAAAATGTTGTTATTTTATGTGTTCAAAATACTAGGCGCGTTTACATACATTTTAGATTAAAGTCTATTTAGGATTCTCTGAACGCGCATGATTGCCAGCAAAATATTTTATGTTTAAATGCTTATTTCTTTTTTCTTCCATAGTTGTTGTGCTCCTAAATATTGAATTTTTAGCAAACTAGTTATGATAAGCAATTAAGCTGGTTCTGGTTTTGTGCTCATGTAAATGAAAAAAAAAGTTTTATACTTGTTAATATGCATAGCATCTGCAATACTGTCAGCTGATTAATTAATTACCTTGTGCTATTTTGTTCGTTTTTTATTATTTAATTGATTATTAAATTAGCTGATTAATGAAATAATTTTTGTATAAACTTTTTTTAACTTTAAACTCCTGCTGCTGCTTTGTTCTTTTTCTCATAGTCTTCTTTATCTCATAAGGATCAAAACTAACTCTCGCGTTGAATTACGGATGCGCAGAGAGCAGATGGGGAACGAAGATAGAGAGATAGGGATTTCTCACGCTACTAGTCATCTTAATAGCACAGAACTTTACTACATCTGCGTATCACTGTAGACCAGGTGCGTGACCATGAGCCTTGCGGCTACCTCTTTTTATTTTCTTTCTTTCTCCCCTCTTTAAACTCGTGCGCTTCCTTCAAGTTTGATATAGAGCGTGTAACACAAAACACCATGTTTTGTTTGCAACAGCGCTGTAGTTGGAAAAATATTTTAGGAGGTAGTGTTAAAAGTACTTACCTTTATGTGAAAGAAAGCCTCAGATAAACTGCACTACTATTGTGGTGTTTCTTCTCCAGCATGCAAACCTTCTTCCACAGTTAGGATCGTAATGCAAAGGATTAAATGCTGATACTGGTGATCCAACGTGGTACTAGCAATTCCTTCTATCTGAAGACTGTTTCTTTTCTTAATGCATGCAGTACATGAAATTAAAACTATTTCGCTTTAGAAACTGGAACGATAACTACAATCTCTGTTTCAGGAGGCCAATTTTTGCTTTTACTATAGCCAGAATCATTCAAAAGTTTTTTTCCCTCCCATTTCTACCACACTATAAGAGTAAATTGCCAATTAAGTTGCAAAATCACAGCAACTCTCGCATCGGCTGTTAATAGTTGTGAGTTCCCATTTACGGTTTCGAAATTCTCAGTTCAGTTTTTATATTTGTGTCCTTTCAGTTGGCTTCCTGACATTATCAACAAACTTCAGGTATGCGTCATCAAAAAGTCATGGGAATAATAAAAGATGCAGTTCAAATGTAGTGTTGTACTAGATGAAGTGAGTGGTTTAGTTTCCAATTAAAATGTAAGCTGTGCTGAAACAGAGTCGGATATGTATAAATTTGTGTAGCGCATTTAATAGTAAATCTGAATACTACAGTTAGCACAGTTTTTTGTACCAATACGCTCGGTATCATTTTGAGAGCATTAATTAATTATACCTATCCTTATATCTGTCAGCGTTTTTATATTCATTACGATATAAGTATTTAGAATTCTTCCTATATTTTTAAATACGCGTACAAAATTTTCAGTAACGGTAACTTGAAGATAATTAAAAATAAAATATATTTTATAATTTGTATATACATTAAGGTATTAATTTTTACATACAATTCCATTATTCCACGTTTATCTACATATTAAAAACGTTTATTTACATATTCATGTACATACTTTTCAATTTGATAAAACAGTCTCTATACACAACAGAAAATTCAAGCTTGGCTACCTGTTTTGATGTTAAAAACGGAATCTTACCAGCTTCGATATAATTTTTAAGAATTTCTTGGCATTGATCAATACGTGTTTCCTTTTCAGTTCCTGTCAAATTTTGTGGAATCCATCGAGCACACAGCTTTCTTACAGCAAGATGATTATGAAGAATAATTTGTATTGCACTGATATCTACTCTCAAAGATGTCCAAATCTTGGTGTAAGTAATTTTCTTTTCTTCTTTACTCACAGGACGGACAGATTCAATATTTCTGTTACTCAGCATCCCGACCCTCCCGGAAATTGTTTCTCATGTAAGTATATACATGTTTGAAAAATTCGCAAACCTATCTTGCATAGTTCTTGCTGTCAAAGGCTCATATAAAAAGCATTTTGAGGTAGTTGGATTAAAATTTTTATATCGATCACGATTTGAAATCATAATAAGAAAATATTGTCATGGAGATCATGGTTGCCTGCCGCAGCGACCTCCACTTCCTCTACCTCTGTCTTACGACTTCATTGATAGAGGGCAGCATTACAGGGGGATGTGATCAGCATGCCGTCACCCCTCAGTTCGCCTATCACGCCACTTTCTAAATCAAAGATCGCCAGATCTCCATCAAGCAACTCTCCATTTATCCTCAAGGGGCTGAGGGGATCACGTTCAAGACTTCCAGGCCAACATACAGCAACGCTAACGACTAAATGGTCAATATGTTAAATTGTTAACTTCAAAACTAGGAAAAACATTCCGGATTTTTAAACAGCAGTCCTGAAAAATGACTTGTATTTACTATGGAAAAAATACAATGTAGTTTTTTGCTATACATATTTGTTTTTTCACATAAAGTCAGTGTGATCTATGTACACAGCACAGGACATTTTGTACATTGCAAGTCTTTCTGCGCACTTGAGCAAAGATACGGTTAAAATTATAGAAAGAAAGCTCAAACAGGTATTCATTAGTGCTAAGGAAATACTAGGTGTCCATTAAATTAGGCGATTGGTGAAGCAATGAAAATGGAGATGAGTGAAGGAATAAAAGGTCATAGGTATTTTTATGTATATACTGATTTTTAGACACAGGAAAAGACGTTGCGAGTATAAGTTTTGTAACCTGGGTCTCTATTTTAATAAAAATGATACATTTGTATTGAGGGGAAAAAAACGAAAGATTTTTTAACTAACACCACGGCATTTAAAATAGAAGCATTATTGGCACTCTTGAGATTTGTGAAGGAAATTATACTGTCAGTAATTATCAACAAATACTTGCTGCTGGAAAACTAAGATAGTTCATCACCTTGTTACGGCATCTGCTTATCAGCTGGCGAGCCAGGGTTGAATTCCTCGGAATAAGTTATTGGCAGAATTCACAGTATTACCGAATCGTAAAAAGAAGAATGAAGATAAATTAAGCAACGTGGGAGTCCGGGCCCATTCGCGCCCTCCCAATGTCACATTTAAACTGAAAATCTCCTAGTTTGTAGACAGTTTTAGCGTTACGAAATATTAAGAGTAGAAATAAAAGTATGTCTTAAGGAAGAAATGAAGCATACTGCGCTATTTGTGTGACTGAATACATGCTTCGACCGCTTCCTTGGTCTAGTGGTAGCATTGCTGAGTGGTGATCTTGAGAACCCGGGTTCGATTCCTGGTACCTGGTTAGACATTCTTCGAAGTTAGGAAGCTCTGTCTGTAAAGGGGTTCACCAATTGGAGAGCTACTTGATGGAGACGTAGCGTAGCCGCCCGACCGACGGGGTGTCGATGTGCTGATTACATTGCCCCCTGCAATACTACCCTCTATCAATGAAATCGTAAAACGGAGGTAGAGGAAGCAGAGGTCGCTGTGGCAGGCCATGAGGCGATGTACGGTTGTACCGTCATAGAAGAATTTAAATGTTTTTACAGTCATTATTTAGGCTGCATTTGCTTAAAAACTTTTTCACGCGTTTTAAGCTTTCATGCTGCATTATTAATTGTATGTTTCAGGGGCTTCAGATATGGTAAAAATCATATTCCATTACTAACTGTGACTCTTTTAAGAGTGGTGGCATGTGTTCGTCGAAATAAATTATGAAGATCGTTAATACAACTAATAAAAATACGTTACATTCGCAGAATTAGTGGAAATATGGTGTATGCAGTTTTTTTTTTTTTTTTTGAGTAGTGTTTAACGCCCGTTTTCACTACTGAGGCACCACAGGCGGTGTGTATGCAGTGAAAATAGCTTATTAGTATAGGGGAATGGAATTGCAAATGTTACATCCCTAACGTTTCTTATTTGTTCTAATGCAATCTAGTAAGAATTAATGATTTTCAAAAGTTGCAACCGCCTCAGTTTTATGATTATTTCCAGTGTGTAGCGATGAGACTGGTCATTTTGAAGGGACATGTTATCGGTGGAGGTGGTGGAATTTTCTGTGTTTGCATAGTTTAGTATTGTTTTGCTGATTGCCGCCTTAATAAAATGCAAAATGTTAGAGGTGTGTCAATATCATGTAATGTCCCTATGTGCGATAAAATGAAAGCTGGATTTTACATTAAACTGAAACTGAATTAATAATTTACAAAACAAAATAATTACTTTCATACTGTATTACTGCAGATACAGGATGTTAATAAATAACTATGTGACTTCTTTCGAACTCCCTTCCCTCGCTCTCCTTTTATTTAGGTTAGTAAACAATGGTGTAGCACTACATATAACACAGGCCTCAATGCTGTAGTTCCTTATCAGTTGACCTGTTCTCGGAGCATATGCAATGTATAGACACCGCTTTTTTTCCTGGTGTACCCTCCGTAGGATCTGTATCGCCACCTTACGTCAAGTAGTGATGACCGTCTAGGGAGGACCGCATGCGATAGACCTATGCTTTTAGATGTCCTCATAGAAAGAAATCTATGTGTGTGAGTTGCGGGGAACGAGAGGGTCAGGATATAGACCCGCGGCGGACAACCAACTTCTGTGGATAGGTAAGATGGAGAAAACCCTGTACCATGAGGTCACAAAGTGCCGGTGTCATTCATCTGTAGCCAGGAAAGTGCTGCCAGCTGCAGCGGAACGTCATCTAAAATATTACCGTTCATTAAACGAATCTGTTGGAAGACCGAGAAACTGAGTTCGCTTTCCAGGAAGACTGGTACAATATGACGATTACCTAAAATATCACCGATACATTCAGATTTCACCGAATCTGCTTACGATGCTTGCGGAACCATCGAGGATTGTGGTATGCCCAGTACGCCATGTTGTGTTGGGTTACGCCGCCAATTTTGATGAAGATACTTTCGCCTGACCAAGGAATTGGGCGAATGAAATCCAGCTGTTGATGGATGAAGCGCTATTTCTTAACTTCAACCACACAATAATTTATAAATGTCGCAATAATAAATTCTGTAAAATTTAAATTAACCACATTTGCATTAATTCAATTGTTTCATGTACAATTGAACATTTGTTGTAATGCTCATAATACTCTCCAGCAAGAATGCACATACATAAGAGTTATGTTTGTCTTGACAAAAGGGACATAAAAATCTATACTCCTTGTAACTTTTATTTGTATAACAAAACTTTGAATCAAACGGATCATATACCGTTAGGACCTGAGAATTCTTAAGAAGGGTCCAAGTCGAAGATTGTATACGGTCAGGAAGCCTTAACTATGCTCATTTAACTAAGAGGAAGAATCATAAACTTTGTTGTTGAGAGGGAACGTGAGTGTAGAGAGGCAAATAACTTTCAGAAACACAAGGTAACGGTATCCGATATAAGACGAACAAATAGATAAACTTATTTATAAGTTATACGTAATATAGTGGTCAATCGGAAAGACCAGAAAGACGTATAAAGGTGCAATAACCAATGAGAAGACGTAACAGAAGAGGTTCTAGATTATTCTAAAGCAAGGTTTTGAACGATAGAAAGTAGCGTCTTGACCGAATGACTGCGATGGTTATATAAGATGGTAATTTCGATGCGCCATGACACAGGGGAATATAATCAGTTAGCCAAGATATACTGACACTTACACTAGATGCATACTCGTACATGCTCAGTTATAGTCAGTACTTAGAATAAACTTGTACTTTTCTATCTGGTAGCTTCGTATCGTCAATTTTGTTAATACAGTGAGATTTTATAGTTCAGCGAGACTTTAATTCGCTGACATTTTAGCTACAGTTAAGTTTAGCTAAATAGGTGTTTTGTTAATGGCAGGAGAAGTGGAGCATTGCTGGAGAAAAACTCCGAGAAGTTAATAGTGTATCATGATTGAATCTAGCGCGTAGACAATAGAAGTAGATTATGAATAATTTTGATTAGACTTCGCAGGAAATGACGGTGAATAGTTTTGCAAAAGACATAGACAATAGTAAATCATGCTTTTCACTAAAATCACAAAGCTTATCAATCTCTAGTCATCTTCCCGATTCCTTTCCCTCTGGTCAAAGACCACAAAACTCCAGCGTATTACAGATGAGCTACGCCGAGGCAACTAGAATCGTCTGCGGGAGGAGAAGAGAAGAGCAATATCATTATTATAATCTACTAATAAAATTATCTATCAATTATTTCTAATCTCTTCCCTCCCCTCATATATCTTATCCCAACACACATTTTTATTTCAAATTGGCATGCTCAAACGTGAGGCTTAATTAATCAAACACCTCACATACATTATACGACCAAAACACTTCATTTCAATATTTTACTTCCTGTAGATAACCTATCGTCGTATTGCAATAGGTAATTCTGATTAGAAAGTCATTTTCTGCTATTCAGAAGCTTGAAGCAACTGAGATTTTTATGGATGTCACTTTTGTCCTTACAAAGTTCTAAATCAACTGCCACTTGTTTGAAGCTCAACTGGGTATTTTTGCGAAGTAAAACCAGAACATAGTCTTGACACGCCTTCAACAATCGGCCTAATCCTTGGTGCACGGACTAGTCGTGCAGTTCCGTGCACCAGAAGACAACGCAAGGGCAAATGACATTGCGGAAACTGTTGTTGATACAGAAAGGTTTCCTCCAGGTGTACCATAACTGTGTTTTCTTCGTCTATGTACGTCTTCGTTACATTTCTGTTGTAGGACACACGCGTACAGGGGAATCATCGTATTTATACCCGATGAGTGTGTTCTGGTGACGTACTCTTCTAGACTAATAAGAGAATATTTCCCGAAACATCCAGAAATATGACATATTTAAATAGAAATAAATATGTATTACAGGTTTAAAATCCGTAGGAGGAGCGGTATTCGAACTCGGGACTCCTCTGTTAAAAATCCCAAAACCTAACCATTCGGAGACAAAGCACACCAGTCAAAATTGCTACCTAAAATAATGTGAGTTTTCTGATTCATAACGGATGCAACATATTATTATTATTATTATTATTATTATTATTATTATTATTATTATTATTATTATTATTATTATTATTATTATTATTATGCAATATTTATTTTGTATTCATATCAGTAAAACTATACCTGCGACTTACAGTAATAAACAATAATCGTACGTTAGTTAGATCTATGTCACAAACAGAATCACCGCCACGGGTGGCCGAGGTCGTTAAATCGCAGACTCGTGAGCGGGAGGTCTGGGGTTCGAATCCCGCCAGGACCGTCCTCTATGACTGAGGTTTTTTCCAGGTTTTCCTCAGTCCTCATAAATGGCAAATGAGGAGGTTCCCTAAACTTAGGCCTGGGACGTTTCCTTCCTTAAAAATAAATTCTTTCCCAATATATCATTTCATTTCCTGTATCACCAGGTCCATTGCCTGTGGTGCCTCTGTAGCAAAAAACGGACGTTAAACACTATTCATTCATTCACACAAACAAAGTTCAATGTATGCATACTAAATACTCTTACCTCGTATGCGATGACAGTGTTACCAATATCAGAAAGCTAATTTTAAATAAAATTACTGAAACGGAAATTAGTAGTTCTTCTAAATATAATGGTAAAATAATTAAACTCTTATTCCAGGGACTTTGATCATCCCTTATGTTATCATTTGGGTTGCCTATTCGAACAAAATGAACGGCGATTCAGGGACATTCTGAATATCAAACATTAAGAAAGCAAATGTGACAGACGAATAAGTTTGTGAATAAAGAATTTATATTTAGGAAATGCGATTAATTAGATTTCATTTTACAATAAATATAATTATAATTATAAATATAATTACTATCTTTTCAATAGGCACAGAAAATAAAGAGGCTTATAAGGAATGTATTATATAATTATTTTTGCTAAATATATGTAATATGAAAATACAATGTAACTTGCATCAATAGTCATAAAAACGAAATTCAAACTGTATGCATATTTTAATGGGAAGTTGTATTTGTTACCATGTAAGCAGGGTGTATGTACTTATTACATGAAGTGTAGGCCTTCATTTATATCCGGTTCTCGGTTCTTGCTTCTTGGACATAGGCAACGAGACCTTTCTTCCGAATATTTCCAACTGCATTATGCGCTACTTTCGAAAGCTATGAAATTAAAGCTTTCCACGGAAAATATTTCATTAGTAGGAAAATTACATTGGTAACGCATTTTAAACACTTAGGATATGGTGTGACATATGAAGTAACATAAAACATAAATGAAAAAATACAAACATTTCAAGCTATAAATAGCACTATACTACGAACATTAAAAAGAAATACCAGGAAACTAATATTTTACATTGTAATGACAATCTCAGTATTACTCTATGGTAAAGAACCTTGGACTATGCTAAATACACAGCAAGCTCTGTGCAGTCAACAGAAATGCCTGTTTTGCGTGTGGTGAAAGACTCCGCTAAATAAAATAGATACAGAAATGAAAACATCAGTAACTAGCTATAAATGAGAGAAATAATGGATAAAATAAAGAGAAAAATATATATCCGGTCTTGAAAGAATGCCAAAAGATAGAATACTAAAACTAATACTAGAATATAAACTGATCGAAAGATGCCCTGTTGGGCGGACCTAGGAAACACCGGAGAGAAAATGTGGGACTTGAGCATGACATTCCTAATCCGTGAGAAAAGACAAATAATAATATGAGCTATGCTACCTCTTATCTATATTTACAATCCATAGTTTTATTATTATAATGTTCCTGAATGGCATGTCACAATAGATTGAACTATGCACTTATTGACAATTATGCCAATAGATCAATAATAAATTTGCACTTAATTTTTGCGATAATGCATGCCTAAAAAGTAACAAAAATAAAAGTCATAAAAGCACAAATAATTCCAAGTAAGAAAAAATATATCATGAAAAAACTTCTTTGGGGACAGGAGCTGACCCCCATCCACTTATTGGTATGTGACTATAATGTAAAATCCAAATTGGAATTATTAGAACAAGCAGTATTATGCATTTATTTAATTTAGCTTCACAAATTAGGAGTGGAACGCCTGACAGTAATTTAAATTAATTTCATAATGTGACAACACTATGGAAATGCTAATTTTATAAACATAATGCACATCGTTAAAACAACTCAAATGACATAAAATTTAGTTTATAGGTAACTAACAATAACTCTAGGTTCTTAGTTCCTTCCTTATTTCTATAAAATAAATAAATAAATTATTTAATGCATTAGAATGTTAATAGTAGCTGAAACTTTGCTGCATTAGTTTATAAAACCCAAGGAATGGGAGTAAAACTAGCAGATGGAGGTGTCAAATTTACGTGGATAACATGGGTAGAGCGCTGCCAAAACAAAATAATAACGCAGGGTAATTTAGCGAAACAACAATTCTGAAGTGTGACTAGGCCGGCCTGTCAGATGTTGCTGGAAATCCGCCTCTGGTTTCACTTCGCCATGTGTGGTCGCCAGCATCTGATGTATTCATAATGTAGTGCTTGCGGCAAACAAGTCAGTAACATACTTCTCTCTTCCATTTTATTTATCCCTCACTTCCTTCTCTTCCTCCCTCCTTCCCTGTCGCTCTTTCTTTCTATTTCCCTCCCTCTAGCTGATGTTTCCATCCCTCTTTTTCGATTTCTTATTCCTCACTAAACGCACGTGATACAGGTCGAGTTGAATTACTTTGGCCTAGCAACTGAACAAAAGTGATAGCACATTCAATGTTTAAAAGCCCCTGAAAATGGAACGACCTTGTTGCGTTAGGCGTCTGCATCCGATGAAAGTGCAAGTCTTGGCTTGCCTGCCGGCAGACTTGCGGCTCATTTAGACCTTCCTGTTTGATCGCTCAGGTGCATGTTTACCAAGATCTGCTGCTACTTTTGAAAAATACATTATAGAGTCGAAACACTTTCCCATCAGTGAACCTTACATGTAAAACATTTAAATATATTAAACAGATTAATATTTAAAAAATGCAACTTAAAATGATGAAAATATTCATCACTATTTATGACCTTTCCGGAAGATTCCAGAAAGATGGATTACTCCTTCATTCACTCCAAGTTTGAAAGGTTCATTTTCCACTTTCACGGCAACGGTTAATAGATGGTGCTAATGTTGCAAGTTTGTCTCACAGCCGCCGTTAGTCACAGATTAGGTGAATTTGATATTAGACAGATGTCCCATTTGAACCGGGAAGTTACCCATATGTCGGTGCTCTCTCTCATAGACCCTGGATGGAGGACCGCCACGGGTGTCCGAGGTCGTTAAATCGCGGACTCGTGAACGGGAGGTCTAGGGTTCGAATCCCGTCAGGACCGTCCTCCCTGACTGACGTTTTCTCCAGGTTTTCCTCAGTCCTCATAAATGGCAAATGCCGGGGAGGTACCCTAAACTTAGCTTGGAACGTTTCCTTCCTTAAAAAAAATCCTTTCCCAGTATATCATTTCATCTCATATATCATCAACACTAATAAAAAAAATAGACCCTGGATCAACTGGAAAATATAAAAATATTTAAATATGTCTCTCTTCCAGTCAGTCGTTGCTTGCCTGAACGTGAGTGTGCAGAGCAGTCGCTCTCTTATGATGGAGCGGTACTTTCAGTAATTTCCTGTAATTCACTTATGGGTGGTTCTATAAGGAAATGACGATGAATTTCACTCTCTAGCAACAATTCTTCTTCTGTACCTGATTGTGAAGTGGAGAGCTTCCATAAGCATATAAAGAAATGTCTCACTAACCAATCGCGACTAAACGGTAATTTTCTAATTATTGGGATTTCCGAAAAATCGCAACTTCAGGAGCTCATCTAGAAAATATTTGAAAATGGATAGAGTAAAACGATTTGATAATTTTATAAAATATTTACACTCTTATATTTTTAATAGCTCAACGGAGTGCATTTATGCTACTAACGTAACTTAGTTGCATAAGGGGTGAATTATTACTTTGTTTTTGTCCTGTTTTATGAATTATTCTTAAAACAATACAAAAGATAAAAATAAAAACCTACCAAAATATTGCACTGCTCCTGTTACATCTTTTATTTCCCATTTTGTGTTCTTACGAGGATTGAAATGCCCGTTCCCGTTTCTAAATTCAGAAATTTAATTACTACCCAAGATTCTCATACAGTATTAAAGATGATGTACTAAACCACCACAGATTACAAAATATCCAAAAAAAAGACAGGAAAATGACAGTAACTACAGTGAGGTTATTTCAGTTACGGGACTGCTGAGCTTACTGAGGAAGTGCAGCCACCTCAGCCGGAAAGAGGAAGATAGTGTCACCAAGCGTTAAGTTAATATTTACGAGAATAAAATGAGAGCATATTTAAAACTGATAATATAAGCAATGATCTGTGATATAAGAGTTGTTGAAAATAATGCCCCTCGGTGGCAATACATTGCCGCCATCTGCATAGAAAATTCGTGTGTTTCATTTAACTTGTTTTCCGAAAGAACACGGCGGTTTGGAACACATTTCTTATCCTTGAAATATCCTGTCTTTTGTAACTTTTCAGCAACTTGGCGAACAATTTCTCTACCTGAACACGATAGTCAGAATATTTTCCTTCGAATCTCCTTACTACTTTTCTGCAATAATTCGTTTTACATATGTATTGTACATATGTATTGTACATAAAAATCCTCTCTTCAAGACTATATGTATGTAGTTGGCATAACTGACGAAGAACAATTAGCACATAATTGACACATAATCAGAGTAACGAGCAACAAAAGAAAGCACAAGTAATCGTTGATAAATCCTCCCCAAACTAACTACATGCAACTGCTCTTACATATGCAGTATATGGTCTTGATGACTGACTTCTCCAAGTACGCAATCACGCTCTGCCGGCCCGTAACTTAAATAACCTCACTCTATATTCGAGAATGCACAGTGAGTGTAGTATGCGATCTGTGTGCAAGAGTATACTGAATGATATATGGAGGCAAGATTTAACGAATTTCAACCTTTTGAAATAATTCAGAAATGGAAAAATTGTTTTCCACATTGCTTCATCCAAAAATTGAAATAGAAAAGTTTATGCTACTGTGAGCAAATTGACCAAAATTAGAAATAAATTACTTCCGGCCTATTCAGGGCTTATGACTGAAAAAAAGGACATAAGAATATTTTCATTTTCTAAACATCTTCATCATAAATATTCTCTGATGGAACCGTAACATCGGTCTCAGAATGTTTCCTTGTAAGGGCCAGAAAAGTCATGAAAAAGTCCTTACTGTAATCACAGGAGTAGAAGTTACTGCAGCAGATGTAACCACCATGTGACAAGTGAACCCGAAGTTGGGAAGATAAAAAGAAAGCATTTGTAGATATGAAGTGCATTACAATTAAACAAATACATAATTATAGAATCTACAAGTTTGAAGATGTTATAATGCTGTCATAAGGGTCCAGATTTTGAAGTAATGTTTTAACTGATGTGTCACAGACATAGTTTGCGCACATATCTCGAACATGTCTCCTAGATTATTGAAACGCTTTATTATTATTATTTATTTATTTATAATTTATTAGGTCAAATTTTCATATTTTGACCGTGTTTAATCTTTTGTTCCAAAGACCTGGGGTTCTTTGTTATTTCTGGAGGAATGATTTGTCTGTTTTATTCTTTTAGGTGTGATTAATATGTCCGTTGTTCTAAATCTCTACCGCCAAGTGTGGCCGAGGTCATTAAGGCGCGGACTCATGAGCGGGAGGTCTGGGGTTGGAATACCGCCAGGACCGTCCTCCCTGACTGAAGTTTTTTCAGGTATTCCTCAGTCCTCATAAATGGCAAATGCCGGGGAGGTACCCTAAACTTAGACCTGGAACGTTTCCTTCCTTAAAAAAATAATCCTTTCCCAATATATTATTTCATTTCATGTATCATCAATGTTCACCGCCTGTGGTGCCTCAGTAGTAAAAACGAGCGTTAAAGACCATTAAAAATCCTAAATCTCTAATTTTCCTGAAATTACACTTATTGAATATTAATAACATTGGAAATCCACAAATTATTGTGAATCTGGGAAATAAAGTAACTCCTGCAAAAATTAAAGACGTGGTTAGAACATCGACAATTGACGTTTCTTTTTCTTCGAGAACGTAAGCATACGTCATTTACGTAATGTGCAATGAAGTCAAATTGAAGCCTATACACGGTGCATGTGGACAGATGCATACATGCTTTTCATGAATGTTCTCATCCGTAATACACTTAACTCTTTCACAGAAAAAGTGTTTTTTTCACGTGTTTTTAACTTAGATTTTCCATAACGTTGTAATATTACAGTATACAAATTTTCAGTTGTTTAAGCAAGTCATTTTGCTTGTAATAATAATGGAAAGACAGAAAGGATTAAAATGGTAATTAATAATCATCAATGAGCATAATTTTCTTAATAGTAATATTTTTTCCTGTTTGAATAAAAATAATAGTATTTGTGAATTGTTTGTTGTTAATTGTAAGCCATAAATTAATGTGAAAAACATAAATATATTCTATTTCAACGAGCAGATTGGTATGGTCATTTTTAAAATGTTTATATCTTTTTATTGAATTTTTGCTAGTAACCTTACAGGTCATCCAAATCCAGGCACTGAATGAAAGGTGATTTGTATGAACTTGAATTCATCATCAGCAAGCAGTACGAGATTACGGAAGTATTATAATAATCTTCACAGAGGTGTTTCCTTGAGCGACCACATTTGATCTTCTTCCCCTTGAATGTATTGTATATTGGTCCTTCGAACTCTAAAGATTGTGTGAATCTTATGCCTTCATCAAGGGTACAACCTGCATTTCCGGAGTTAACTTTATTTCTTAGCTTTTGCTTTGCTTTAAACTTCATTTTTGCCTAATTAGAAATGTATAATTATGTACTAATATTTAAAGCAAATGTTTAATTTTTTACTCAGTAACCCTCTTTTATTTGGCAAATCATTTTTCTGAATTTTACGCATATTTCATATTTGTGATGAATGCTACATATTAGGAATGCAATCTGACAGGAATATATATCCATGCTTTCCTCTTTTCAATATTACTTACCAAGGCCGTTTTTTAACCGTTAGATCGATGTAGATAACATAGAACTTGTTTGTTTTCATTCTGAGAATATTTAACATTTTCATCACAATTTGGTTTTTTAAATGTAAATTAAGCGTTTTGTATTTGCAATCAAATTTTGCAAAAAAATTCTACTTTCAACAATTTTATTACTCCAAAAGCTAGGTGCAGTTATTTTTTAGAATTTTCTCTGTACTTTTCCATTACTAGTTTAATTTAAATGATAAGGAGCCGTTTTATTAGCCGGTATTTGCTTTTCTACTAATAAAATATCTTCTATAAAGTACAAATCATTTACAGCTGCTTTAGTACGTAAAAATAAAGTCTATTTACACAAAATTGTGCTTAGGCTACATACTTTATTTCAAGATCTTAAAATAATCTTACACAAAATTATTTTTACAAGTTTGAATTAAGTTTCAGTCAAAATTTCCTTAATTTGCTACTTTTGTGAAATTCTCTAATAAGATAGGACTACTAAAAGTCACATCTCCAGCAATCATTTAATTCTTTTTGTGGTCTACGTTTTGAAGAATTTCACCCTTGTAAGAATAATTAATTAAAAATGACTTAAATGTTACTTAAAAGTTCCTCAAAGAGTACTACCGCTGTTAAACTAAGCCTTTCTTCAATAAGGGGAGAATATTGTACAAAATATTGTCCTCTATAAACTTCTTTGCTGAAAAGTTTAGAAACGAGTCGTTACATAATCAGCCAACCGTCCCTAGTACATTAAAATATAAGAAGAGTGCGTTTTTTGGTAGAAGAAAGAGCCTGTACAAGTGAAATCATAGCAGGATAAATGGATAAAATAATGAAATACATAAGAGAACAAAACACATTTTATTTGAAAATGTTATACTTATTTGTAATTCATTAGGTGAGCAACTCCGTCGACACGTTTCATCTCGAAAGTCCTTGTTTAATATAAAAGATCTTGCCCTTACCACGACGTTAAAATAGTGTCATTCAATACAATTTTAAGCAGAGTACGCTTAAAATCATTGAAAACTGTGTATATAATCCAGTGGTAACAAATGTATAACGTAATTACAACTCTACAGCATGAAAAGCTTGTAATCCTTGGAAGTAAACCCCAGGAGGGAACCCTTGGCTTGGTCAACCAATAAATATTGAGATCTTCATCGTGGTGCTTAAGGAACGAGAGTGTTCGGCGGACCTATGTGAATGATCAGATATTGCGGTATTCAGAATATTCGATAATGGTGAAACCTGACGATCAACGGTTGCATCAACTGGTCATCACAGTTATAAACAACGTTACGTAATATATTCCATATGTTGAATACCGGAGCCGCTTCACCACCATCCTTAACTATCAGTTTCCCTTTTATGCTACCAACACCCCTTAAGGAAGCTGGCACATGTTGAGTGCTACGCGGGACGACAGCGATGCCTCACAAAATATGCGTGAGGATGTCTGCGGCTAGTCGTGGGTATAAAATAAAACACAGAATCTTCGTCAAATTGGAGAGCAGCAAGCGGGCCGTTTCAAATTCAGAAGTATATTAATTAAAAATATTATTTTGAACTGCAAGCACCATTGCCAAAAAAAACGAGCAGAGGAAAAAGAAGAGGAAGAAGAGCAATCAGTAGAAATTATGCTCACAAAATATGCCCATTAACCAGTCTTAGATACATCTACTTTGGCCCAGGCTTCTAGTTTTATACCTAGATGTAGTTTCGTACATTATTAATGTTAGATCTTATTTATATTAAGCAAATAATAATAATAATAATAATAATAATAATAATAATAATAAAAATTTAATTGTAGGATGTAGACTCTCGCGGCCGGTGTCAATTATGTTAACCGAGTCTTCTTGGCTGTAATCATCGCCTCGTCCTCAAGAAGATCACGGCGGCCACACCACTGGAGATGTCCACGTAATAGTGAACGAAACATCTGGGAATATGAACGAGAAGAACCCCATTGGACTACGGCTTTACATCCCGGAACACTTAGTTAACATAATTATTATTTTAACTACTTTAAGCAATGGTAGTATGACTTATTTGGTAATTTGTTTAAGTAATGTACCATTTGTGTATTGTGAAAGGCACGTACGAAAGGTGGACCTATGAGAAGGTTACAAAGTCGTGTATATTAATTTGAATAAATACCTTAATTAATTAATTAACTAATTCATACATTCACTCATTCATGACACATCTATATCCCGCTTCTCCATGAATATCCTATTTAAAACGCTTTCCTCCTTCACCCGTCCATCTATCGGCAATGATTTTAAATTTGACATAACTCAGAAGTAGAACCTATCCGATTACTGATTTTTTTTTACATTTGTTTTATTTACGGACGCTCTTTAAAATCTCAGGTGATCAGCGTCTCCTTCAATTCAGGGCGTGAAACGGCCGGTAAATTTTCCTCAGAGGCCTCTTCTTTCAGGCTTGAGGTTCTTTTACATGCCGTAAATCTACGACATGGGACCCACAGCTTTACTTCCCTTCCGAAGGAAGCCACATTACGCCTCAATAAATGCATCCATCCTGCCCGAGATTGAACCGGCGATCTTGGGTTTAGAAGTCAAGCACTGCACTAACAGGACCGATATTATTACTGAATGGGAAATCTCTAGGTTATCTACCGGAAGCAGTTAGTACGTAATTAACAATGCAAATAAAATATTAGGAATTTGACGTTTATTAGGGCCGTATATGTTTTACGCAACAACGGTATGAACATATATGGTAAACTACTAATTTTATTCATATTAGATGCAACAATGTCTATGTATTCAAATTTAATACACTGTGATAGCCTCTGTATATCCAGGGTCATATTGCTCCAGAATGTCTTCAAGCCTGCTTCGCGAGTGAGATTATTCCGATTTTTAGTGGCATATGAACATTAGTGCTATAAGCACTTCTAAATATTTGGATTAATCATATAAACAGTAAACAACATTTAACTGATGTATCGTGTTATGTAGTTTAGTCTAGAGATCACTGTCTACCTGACTGTATGGCCTAATGGATAAAGTCAGAGGCTGTAATTTTCAAGATTGTGGCTTTTTTCTGCGTAGTGGGCTATTTCTTTTATTTCTTTTATAATGAAGTATGCTAACCAAGCATCAAAGAGACTTGAGCTTGCTAACAATGATTCTCCACTATTATATCGACTGCGCCATAAGGACATGGGTCAGTAGCGTATTGATCTTTTATAAACTTGATAATATTTATTTCCTATCTCTAAAATGTTTGCGTGTAGTTCAACACCCTGTATAAGAATGAGGATGCCACCTAAGAAAGAATACAGGTTCTATACAAAGTACACTTAGCTCGACTGTTTTACAGACGTTACCGAAGCATTTCGCCACTACATTTTCTCTGCTTCTGCAAAGCTTGAAGCCTGTAGTCACATTATGTCTATTAGTTAAACTTTTTGTTACATCCTTTGCCAAAACTTCCTATCAGTAGAAGGGTAATCTTCCTAGGCTTCTTTCTTACAATAAATGCATAGATATTTGAGCGGCCTTCTCTTACTATTATAGTTCAGATCATCTGCAAATGAAAACGTCACCTCTGGCAAAAGTATGGTGTCGAAATACGCCCCCCCCCCTTTTTAATGGCATTTTGAAAAAAGAAAAACAACAAGAGAAACGGCCCGAGGCCCGTTCCGGCTTGCTGGGGCAATTCACAAGTACTGACGTAGTAAGATATAAAATAAATCAGTTATTTATAGATCAATAACCGCTTCAGATTTAGCCATATACTTTTAACTCACTATAATTCCGAATAGCTAATTTACCTGAGGCAATATGGGGGGAAAACCAGGATAAGCCCATTATCCGAGGAGAAGCATGCAGGTTTCAAAATTCAGAGATGCTCAATTTAAGCTAAATCAGATTGAGCTACCATTTCATTCGCTGGTTCTCTCTCAAATTGAATAACAATTGGCAGGCAGAAAATGAACACAGTGATTTCGAGTTAATTTTTCCAATAGTAATGTCAGTAATAATATATACTTTAGGATTATCCTTTCGACAGAGAAGCAGGTATAATATTTATAATAAAACATATTATACTCTTGAATTCTGACACCGTCAAATTTCTTTTAACATTAATTCTTCCACTATGTATATCAAACACAGAATATGTGTGTGTTAACGACTACACCGCATTAATAACAGAAATTGCAGAGAGTTTCTAAAGAAGAAATTTGACATTGGAAATCTATGGTCCTTCAAGGAAAATAACGGAGTTATACGGTAAAAAAGTGTCAAAGTTAAATGGAGTAACCTGCTTCAAGAGGGAGGAAATCCGATTTTCAATAGCTCATCATCGGCGTTTTCAATACTTAGTAGTATAAAAACGTCGATTTACATATATGCTGCATTAGATACACACAGTGAAAGAATTAATATTTAAACGAATTTGAGGGTGTCAGAAAATAATTACACGTAGTTTAGTTTAAAGAGATCTACCAGTCTGATTGTTACAGTAAATATGTTCAAACATTATATATAACATAGTGCACCAATAAGACATGTTCCACAATTTCAGTTAGTTATTATGTGATATCAGTGTGAATGGAAGCCTCATTAATCAGTGGCGTACTGGTTCTTTACGAAATTAATGTAATAACTTCGCAAATTGAACAGGTAGGTCATGGATTCCCTTTGGATTGTCGAAGGTACATATAATATCTGAAAGTATTGGGGGTGTAATTCATTTAGACTCTGTATGTGCAAGTTTTCTATATCATCCTAAACCCTTTGACAAACGTGAACAAAATTCTGCTGCGAGTATTTAATGAATTTGAACCAAGTAGCTGCTTTGTTCTTCAGCACCGTGCGGATGTTTTAATAGGGGGGCGCCTTTACTTGATTTGGTTCTCATTTCATTTCTTTGCTACCGAAAGGGAAGGGAAATCCTATGTCCTCCTATTGCAAGGAAAAAGAAAACAACTGGGGGTTTTCGGCCCATAATATTATTTCTTTCAGTCTATACTATCATCTCCGATTTCCTGACCGTCACGAGTAGCTGAGTTCGTTAAGACGCGGACACGTGACGGGAAGTCTGGGGTTCGAATCCCACCAGGACCGTCTTCCCTGACTGGAATTTTTTCCAGGTTTTCCTCAGTCCTCATAACTGGCAAATGCCGGGGAGGTACCCTAAACTTAGGCATGGAACGTTTCCTTCCTTAAAAAAATCCTTTCCCAATTTATCATTTCATCTCATGTATCATCAGTGTCCATCGCCTGTGGTGCCTCAGTAGTAAAAACGGGCGTAAACACTACTCAAAAAAAAATCTCCGATTCCAATCGTTAACTACAGAATGATCAAAGTAAATAAAAACTTTAGAATTGGGTATTTATTATGAGATTTTCTAGCAATGTATTTACCTTGTTAAGGCATAAGTCAGATAATTCAAAGTATTCCAACTACTATGCGAAAATAAAGTATAAGTACAATAAGTTTATCGTTAGATCTTGTTGGAAAGTTGAGTTTAGGCTCAATTTTTCCAGGCATTCTACAACTATAGGTCGAACACATTCAGCAACATAAAACACTTACGTGTAACTTCTTCACTCTTTTGTCGAGTCATTTTTCGTTTTAGCTTTCACACGCTAAAGCATCTCGAGATATCTTCCAAAGAAGCTCAATGTAATTTAAGTCAGGAATATTCCTCCATCAATCTTTCTATTAATTAGCAATATCTTCATTTTCAGGTTAGGGTTGAGAAATTTGTGTTGTCATTAGGTCTACGCTCATTACTTTTAAGAAAAACTATTTTGTACTTTAATTAAACACAAATTCTCGTAGAACACAATGATGCCTTCGTGTAGATTGCTCCACAGATCCTGCATATTTGTCCACTTTCCAGAAACATAGCAGAATCCTCTTGTATTTGCTACAGTTAAAAATCCCAATGAACAAGTTTTTGAAGAATACCCGAGATCTGAGGAAGATATTTTCCTATCATGTTTATAAAATAAGCAGAAAAGAGGTGCATTTAAAAGAAAATGAGGTTTTTCCCAAAATTATGTGTATTTTTTATTTATGAATTGGCAAGAGACAGGAAATTACCCGCGCGAACACGCACATACATACAAACATGCATTCTTTTTCCCTCTCATTCTCTCCCTCACTGTTAGTTTTCATCACAAGCCAGTGACTGCCAGCTCAACGAACAGGGAGAATAAAGAAAAGACCCCTTCAAGCATGTGCAAATCGTGCCTTAGGGAACACTGGATAGCATTCGGCCATGCATTGGATGATGCAAAGACAAGGATCACCTAACACAGAAAGAAAGCTGTACGGAAACTATAATATAGAGAATAATGGGGCGACGAAGTGAAATAGAGTAACATTTAAGCCAAAACAAGAATACATTTATATAAGTGAATTGTATAAAAATTACAAACGTTATATCTCCATATTCGCAGACTGCATTGCTCTGAAACGCGCTCAATATACTGGTACAAGATATTTGTCTTCACAAAATACAGTCGTAGCACTTAACTGGAGAAGTTATGCTGTTTAAATGTGTCACAATCGTTAAGGTAGCTATTGAAAACTTACTAAGATGAGAGACAATCCTATTTTCCTTATAGATATTCTTTATTGAATGTCAAGAAAGATAATTGCAGTAAAGAAATGCGATTTTAATCCCAAACCAATAGTTTCGTTTTTATTATTAATGTATGTAGAATCATAGTATAAGTTTCCGTTTCCGGGTTTCGCCGCGTCCTTAGCAATAAATGTTCTAGCTGGCGTTTCGCACATCCTATGTCGTGCTTCCTCAGAGTTTTTTCATTTATTGCTAAGACATAGTAAAATGCCAAGGCTGGGAAGAACTAAAACTTGGGACAACTTATGTATAACCAGATTATTAAAAGAAATATTATTAAAAGAAATATATTTAAATAAAATAATTGGGTACTAATTTGTAAACATGAATTTATATTATTGAGAGAGATCTTCAGTTATTACTATTTCATTAAAATGTGATAATTCTTCCATTCAATAGTACAAAAATATTGCAATCTGCATTAAAAACTACCCAATCACTTTATATATTTAAAATTAATATATTTATATGAAAATACATTAGCTTCCCACTCCATTTTAACATATAATTTTATGTTTAAAGCATATAATACCCTTGATAACCTTGATGTATGCCCATAATATGGATAAAGTATCCCTTATATTTTTAGATTAAACAGTTGAGATCAGCAAGATGCTCAAACATAAAAAGTACAAACGATGAAAACTGATATACCGAGACAGTATTCATGTCTTATGAATTCCCATTGCCATTATCAAGTTAATCAATCTCAAAAATTTCCATTAAATACTATTAGGTACATCATAATTATTGTTATTATAATTATTAATATTAAAGCCATATTATTTGTGATATTTCAATTGATTGCGCGCATATATTTCTCTGTGTAATAAGTAATTTCATGAACCATGTATCCTTATACATTTCTTACATATGCTATGTAGACAGAAATCTTAACACAGCAAGCGCAGTCGTTCCTGGTGGTGTAGTGGTTGCCATACTTGCCTCCTACACCCAAGATTGAGGAGAGTTCGAATCCGGCCAGGACCGATGGATTTTTTCGGGCGTAAAATTCCTAAGTATGGCTTCCTTCGGAAGAGAAGTAAAACCGTGGGTCCCGTGTCGTGCATTTACGGCACGAAAAATAACCTCAAGCCTGAAAGAGAGGCCTCTGAGCAAAATTTGTCGGCCGTTTCACGCCCTGAGTTGAATGGGACACTGATGACCTGAGTTGTTAAAGAGCGTCCATAAATAAATCAATAAAAAAACAGGAAGCGCTTTCCGTTCTTTCATCCTTTAGGAAAACATTTAATAAAAAACAAACTTGTGAAAGGACCATTGTTCATTTTAATAGCAAGGTCCCTCTGCTTTTATGAACAATTTTAGAGAAGTTTATTGTGTTTAAAGGCTAGAAATGTTTTTTTTTTTTTTTTATATTTAAAGGCTAGATAAGTTAATTGTGTCTAAAACCTACCGGTTGAGATAGATGTAGGAGTTAAAGATCCTAGTGTGGGGTGAGAATTTTAAACCGACCTAACTTTAAAAAAATGTCGAGTGAGAGGAGGCGTTCTTTCCGTAAGAAATAATAGTGAAACAGGCCTGTTGTCACAAGTTTGTAGTAGCCAGTCAGAAAGCTGGACTTGAAGCGAGATTTTAAAATCTTTGCTGAATAAATTTTCCCGGGATAAAATAGCGTATTAACAGCTCTAATTCAAATCTTATATAAAGAAGGAGTTTTCGAGCCTTCAAAATGACATAACTTTTGACATCACTTTGTAACTTTATCAAGTTTAGCTCAGTGCGTCAAATTTCGTCAACTTTCGTTCCAATAAGTACTTCGTTATTATAAGTCTTGACTTCGACGCCGGTAGACTATGCTATTCTGAATTCTAATTTCGAAGCCGGCAGATTGTGTTTTCTAAAGTGTTTAAATCGAAGTATATTTAATTAAAATTTCAAAGACGGCCGGATACGTGCGTGTTATAATCGCGAATCACTATAAGTCGAAAGTGAGTGTTAAATATTTCAAATGTCAACACGTTGCTCACCGCAGTCAGGCCTGATAAACTCAGTGCTGTTAAAGAGCGTCCATAAATAAATAATAAAAAACTGATTGTTGCATCATACTCAAATTCCCAATTCTTACGACCAACGACGCAGCGTTCAATAACATTGAAGTGTTTCATATAACAAAGTGTGAACTAAGCCTTCATCTAGACATGTACTCATTCAACGCAATGAATTCATTCCCTCCCTTTGACCAAATGTCAAATAAACAGTTACATACACCCGAGAACCCTATTTGTATCCATTGGAACGAGAGTTGTAGGGGAACATCGAACTCCGGGAGCCGAGGCATCACGAAAGATCATCATCAGCGAGAGACGTAAATTACATTACGCCTCACCTTCATAAATCGTCTACACCAGCGTGAGGTTATTAAATTAAACCTATCTGCACGCTCCCCCACACACTCTATCGTTTCAAACTGGGTGCGCCAACGTGCTAGGCTTCGACAACTGGAAGATGAGAGGATTCTGTGGATCTTAGATAGCTGAGAAGGGAATTGCGATGCGGAGTATGAACTGCACGGCCGAGACAACTTGCTGAGCCACTGCTGACCGTTTGACAGCGCAGAGGAACCGAGCGTAAACGTGAGGGTTACAGGTAGACTTCCACATCAGGAAAGCCTGTTAAAGCGCTTAACAACGACACTGAGCAACCGACCACAGAAGAAATCCAAAATAAAAGTATAGACCAATTAAAATTCTAAATAAATTCTTATTAAACATTTAATGTTAATCACAAGTGGTAGATTAAATACGGCGAAACGCAGGGAATCAGCAAGTGAGATGGCAGCTGAGGAGTTGACGGTAGTGGAAATAGAAAATTGTAATCAGGAGAACGTAATTCAGGATAACGACCTTAATCTCACCGGATAGTCCAGGAGCCCAGATAATGAAAATAGGTTTATAACGATAATGAGTCAGCTCATGCAAGATTTCGTAATAGATTAGAGCAGTCTAGCAACAAGATGCAGAAGAAAATAGAACAGTCTCAGAGATAAGTCCAGCAGTCTCAGAAAGAACTCAGCAGTAGATTAGAGCAATCTAGCAACAGGTTAGAGAAGAAAATAGAACAGTGTCAGAGAGAAGTCGGGCAGTCTCAGAAAGAACTCAGTAGTAGATTAGATCAATCTAGCAAAAGGTTAAAGAAGAAAATAAAACAGTCTCAGAAATAAGGAGAGCAGTCTCAGAAAGAACTCAGCAGTAGATTAGAACAATCTAGCAAACAGCTTAGAGAAGAAAATAAAACAGTGTCAGAAAGAAGTCAAATAGTATCAGAAAGAACTCATGAGTAGATTAGAGCAGTCTAGAAACATCTTAGAGAGGAAAATAGAACAGTTTCAGAGATAAATCGAGCAGTCTCAGAAAGTATTCAGCAACAGATTACAGCAATCTAGCAAATTCTTAGAGAAGAAAATAGAACAGTATCAGAAAGAAGTCGAGCAGTCTAAGAACGTACTCAGCAATAGATTAGAGCAATCTAACAAGTTGTAAAAGAATAGACCAGTCTCAGAGAGAAGTCTCCTTTTTAATTTCGCCTCCATTTTAACTTTTTATTCGTTTTATTTGCCGGTTCTTTGTCTGAAGGATGCCCCGGTGTTTTACACGGTAAAAGGTGACTGGGTAATGGTATAACTTCCAGCATTAGCTATCATGTAGGACAGGAGCATATACCCTGGTAAAGGCCAGGGCCAGGGCGAGACCATTGCAAGAGCTGTTAACTTCCTGTAGGCAACTGAGTACCTCTGTCTGCACCCGGGGAGATTTGACCCTGAGGTGACTATATTGAAGCTAGGACAGATTGCTTAAGCCGGGGTGGCGCCCAGGAAGCAACCTGCCATCGGAAACAGTTGCAATGGTGGAGGATAATATCCCTATGGTGAATGAAAATAATTTCATAGAAATAAAAAGAAAAAGAGTGGATGTAAAAGAAGTAACCAAGAAGCCTTTTCCTCGTCACTTAGTCATTAGTCGAACGTAAGACGGCCAGTGTTTTAAAGGGTAAACCCGTTTATAATTCAGAAGGGCATTTACACCATAACTGGACCCGTGAAATCCTTCAGCCCACTTCGTAATGGTTCACTTTTGGTGGAGACAGTTGGAATGTCACAGAATGTGTGCTCTCCTTTAACAGGGTTGAATTGCCACAGAGGATTAAAGCGAGCTAAGAGGTCATTGAGGAGCGCCCGTATATCCCGAGCACGTTGTTCAGTGCCAGCGCTTTGGCCATACGCGCGCGTCATTTCCATCAGTGCAACCTGCGGTAAGATCGTCACGAATGAGCATGTTAATCCGCTCCAGTCTGCTTCAACTTCAGCGGAGATGATCCAGCCTCATCCCGCGACTGTCGGAGGACTGGGCGCATTAGGGACCCGTTTAAAAACAAGGTTGCAGATCTGCGTACTGTTCTCGCACTTCTTGACCGACGAAGAAGCTGCTATGCTGTGTGTACCGGTCTTGGGCAATACAGGTTGGCGAGATTGGTATCGCTTCCGGGCCTCAGTAAAGCAGGGCTTTTCCTTTACCCGGATTTCCTAAATACAGCGCTCCTCTGTAAAACGACGAACCGGTTTCAATGCTTCTGAAATAAAGTTTAAGACCAGCTACACAAGGACTGACTTCTTGAAAATGTCTACTCGAGCTGAAAAGAAGAAGAGCCCTTCTCCTCCTCGGAAGTCCCACTCCCATGATGAGTGAAAACTCGCTAGGGGGTTGCTGTCACCGCCTATTTCTACATCCAACCGATTTCAGGTGTTGGAATCGGTGGATAACTCTCAGCGGGAGAGCCCTCCCTCTGAGGGGGTCATGGAGCAGGCTAATCCTGCTCCAGATAAACCACCTAGTCCTACGGGATTGAAGAAAGGTCGTTTGATTCCTCCTGGACTGACCATAACGTAAGGTGGTATTTTTATTTATTTGATCTAATTTTAACAATGGCTACCCTTACGTGTAATGTGGGTGAACTCCACAGTCGAAGACCTGACCTGCAGTTACTTTTACGATCGACTGACTCTCCCCTTGTGTGTGTGTCCAAGAGAATAAACTTCTATCACAGCATTCTTTCACATTATACGCAGTTACTCTTCGGTGAAATTCGATCTTCCTCCCAAAGATGACACTCCCGCGCATAGCGGAGTTTTAACTCTCATCAGAAATGACGTGTGCAGTGCTTCATTAAACCTTCAGACTCCTCTACAAGCTGCTGCAGCTACAGCTCACTTCTCTGGCCTTAGGTTTTCAATCTGCTACTGTCACAACAGTTGATCTCGATTATCTGTTTTCTCAGCTACCACCCCCTGTACTACTTTTGGGGGATTTTAATGCGCACCACCCCCTATAGGGTTTCAACATGGAGTGTTCACGGGGTAGCCTTTTAGCATACTTTCTAGATCGCCACAATCTTATTCTACCCAATATTGGTCAACCTACTTTTATTTCTGGCAGTACTCATAGCTTCTCATACTGGAACTTATCCTTTTGTTTTACCTCGCTCGCTGTACATTTTAACTGGAACGTCATCTCTGATTTATACCCTAGTGATCACTTTCCGTGTCAGATACATGTATTCTCTCCACGCGTACATTCTCAACGGGCACCAAGATTGCTTATTGAAAAGTTGAATTGGCATCTCTTCCGATCTATGGCCGTATTTTCAGGGTGTGAGTTTCCATCCATCGACGCCGTGATCGAGCACATCGAAACGGTCATCCTTAAAACCGTAGATCAGGCTATTCCCCGGTCGTCTTGCCACCCCAGACGCTTTCCGATTCCTTGGTGGACCGACGAATGCTGGGATGCTTTGCGTGCACGCCGAGGTGCTCTATGAGTTTTGGTCGCCGCCTTATTTCAGCAAACATGATTCGCCCCAAACAACAATGCGCCAAATGTCGTCCAGTCATTAAGGATAGGAAATCTTGGATTACTTTTGCCTCATATTTTAACCGCACAACAAGTTCATCTGAAATTTTGGGAAAAGCTACGCCGCGTTGCAGGCAAACCTAGATTTACGCCTATACTCGGTCTTAAGGTACAACATCTTGTACTTGCTATTCTGATTGATATTGCCAATGCGTTAGGGCACACTTTCGCTGGTGTTCGAGCTCCACTAATTATCCTCCTTCATTTCGCATCATTAATGAGCAGGTCGAGTCGAGAGGTTTCTGTTTTGCCTCCGACAACCAGGAGTGCTATAATGTTCCTTTTACAGCAAGGGAATTGGAGCATGCCCTTACGACCTCTCGGCATTGCGCACTGGGGCCAGATGGCATTCATGTTGCTATGTTGCAGCATTTGTCAGCGGAAGGAAAGCCTTTTTACCCCAGACTTTTAATTCTATTTGGTGCAATGTAATATTTCCCAGCACTTGGCGTATGGCCACCGTCATACCAATATCTAAGCCGGGAAAGTACCTACACCTTTCTTCCACCGTCCTATTTCCCTCACCAGTTGCGTATGCAAGGTGATGGAACGCATGATTAATGGGCGGCTTATGTGGTGGATAGAGTCGAGACACTTATTTATAAACGTTCAGTGCGGTGAGATGCGGCGTCATCATTCCTTATTCGACCATCTTGTGTCTCTTTCCACCCACATAATGGACGGTTTTGTACGGAAGTGCCAAACGATCGCCTTATTCTTTGATATGGAGAAAGCCCATGATACTCCTTGGAGAATCTGTATCCTTGGAGCGCTTCATGATTGGCATATACGTGGTCGTATGTCTGTTTTATTCAGGAGTTTATGGAAGACCGGGTTTTTAATGTTCGCGTGGGATGAGTTTTATCATCTCATTTTATTCAAGAGAACGGTGTACCTCAGGGTTCGGTACTTAGCGTTACAATTTTTGCAATCGTTCTCAAATCCATTACCGAGTGTTTACCGCAGGAATTCATTCGTCGTTGTTTGTAGACGATTTTGCCACCTTTCTTTCTTCTCGAAGAACTTACTTTTGGAACGCCGCCTCCAATGATGTCTCCACCGTCTGTTTGCTTGGAGTGTAAACCACGGGTTCCGTTTCTGCGCAGAAAAGACCGTATGCATGAATTTCCAGCGCCGTAAAGAGTATCCTCCACCATCCCTCCATCTTGGCCCAGACGCCCTTGCTTTTGCACACGAAGTTAGATTCCTTGGCTTGGTGTTTGATAGAAAATTATGCTGGTCATTACACATAGCACAACTCAGAGGCAAGTGTGAACGTTCTCTTTGTCTTTTGTGTGTTTTAAGTGACACATCCTGGTGGGCTGACCGAACTGTTCTTTTACGTCTTTACCGATCTCTAATCCGGTCTAAAGTGGATTGTGGCTGTGTTGTTTATGTCTCTGCGTGACCTTCCGTTCTTCGTCGCCTTTATCCCATTCATCACCGGGGTATGTGTGTAACCATTGGAGCATTCCCAACCGTCCTGTGTCAAGTTTATGTGCGGAGTCTGCAGAAACTCCCCTTTCTTATCGCCGGGATATTTTACTTGCTGCTTATGGTTGTCGATTAGCTGTTCAACCTCGTCATCCAACGAATGAGCCGGTTTTTAATGTGCCCCTCGTTCCATCTTATGCTGCTCGGTCTTTTACTCTTAGCCCTCCCGGGTTTCGTTTTCGGGAGTTGTTAAGAACTTTGGACGTGGAGTTACCTGGCTTTTACCTAGTCGGGGAAACTACTTTTCCCCTTTGGCTTTCAGCAGAGGCACCCGTTCATCTTGGGCCTACGTTCTGTCCTAAGTTTTCAACCACAGCACCTATTATTCGTCGTCATTTTAGCGAGATCGCCTATTCTTTTGCCAGATACAATTTTATTTATACTGACGGTTCTAAATCTGACATAGTTGTTGGATGTGCCTTTGTTTTTAATGGAGGTAGTTTTACGTTTTGTCTTAGCGCTGGGACATCTATTTTTATGGCTTAGCTTTATGCTATTTATCGGGCGATTTTATTTGTTTCTGAACAACGCCTGGGGGACAGTATTATTTGTACCGATACTTTGAGTGTCCTTTTATCTTTTAAAAGCCTGTACATCTACCATCCTCTTGTACGGAAGATCCAGGATGCAGTGTTTACGCTTCTTGACGCTGGCATCAGAGTGACACTGCTATGGGTACCTGGACATGTTGGACTTCCAGGCAATGAGGCCGCAGAAGTCACAGCAAAATCCGCCCTTTTAGACCCTGCTGAATATGAACAACATTTTTACTCCAGAGAATTTAAATATTCTTTACGCCGAGGCGTTCTCTCATGCTGGCGCTAGGAATGGAGTTTACTCTAAGATAATAAGCTTCGACAATGTAAGCCAGTCCCTTTTAATTTGTCATCTTCTTCTCGCGCAGTTCGTGAGCAGAAGTAATTTTAGCACGTTTAAGGATTCTGCATTGTCGTTTTAGTCATCGTCATCCTTTTAATGGTCAACCAGCTCCAGCGTGCCCTCATTGTGACCACCCCTATACAGCGCGTCACATTTTAATAGAATGCGTCATCTAGCGGTTTTTTAGACAGTCTCTGATTTTGCCCTCCTCTATTGAGGAAGTATTTGCGGATGATGTGGTTCATGTTGATCGGGTGCTTCGTTTTATCCGTGTTTGTGGTTTTTAGAGCGAAGTGTGATTTTATCTTTTATTTATGACGGCGTTTTAGATATTTCTAGGAGTGTTTTTCAGTTCTTGCTGATGTGTTTTAGTATCAATTTTTTTTTTTTTTTTTTTTTTTGCCGATATACCCTTGTTATTTGTTATGGGGTTTTTATGTCACAATTTTAGATTATTATAAGAATGTTGTGTTTTCAGCACTTGCAGCTGTGTTTTAGTACCAGATTTTTGTTTGTTTTTGATCATTTTACCCTTGTTATTGGATTTGGGGTTTTTATTGTTATTTCCCAATATGTTTAATGCTCTGTTTCTACATTAGATTTTGGTGTAGATATTTTATTCTTGCCGCAGTTTTTAGTATGTTTGGGCGCTAATGACTTTAGCTGTTTTGCGCCCTTTAAACAATAATCATCATCACTCAACACTAAACACTGAAATTTCAGAAAAACCAGTCTTCTTCGCAAACTAGCTGAGCAGAGTTGGAAAAATATGAAGTCCACAAGCTTTAAGAGCTTTTACGGTACAGCAAAACAAACATTTATTTTTCCATGACATGTTTTCCTACGAGACATTGTTTATCGAGGACACACATCTTAAGTGATATAAACAATTTTCTAGACACAAAATAATTACAATCACTTCATTTAAAAAAAAAGTTCAAAGTTGCTTCTGTTGACCTCTACAGAGTTACATCGTCGGGATGCGATAAAAGACTGCAGGATTGTCTTTAATGTTCCCTGCTTCTTCAATAGGAGTCTCGTAAACAAGATCAAGCATTCGACCCAACACAAACAAGTCCAGGGGGACAAATCAGCACAGCAGGGTAACATTGGCTGACAAATCTGCTTACTTAGAAATGTTTTATTTTATTACGCAACTACCATGTCCATTAGCTCATATTAGGTGTATCGCTCCTGTTAGTAAACAAGTATTGCACTAGATCAAGAGTAATAACAAAATTGGAACTTCAGGTATCCGAAGGTGTCTGCCATCTAGCTGTGTGAAAACGTCTTAAAGGAAAATATGATATTAAAAATATTTCGGTGTCTTGCATAAGCTCTCAAAGTTTATCGATCCATTTTTTTTCCCCCATTTTGAAAAGTGCAACACCTCCAGTAATGTTGACCATTACTTAGGTCGTATACGAAGGGTGATTATCAGTTACAAAACAAGAAAGCATGTTCTGTATAGTACTGGAATGCCCACGAAACATCACCCCGACCACTGCGACTTAGCCTTGAAACAGCATACAGCCAAGGCCAAAATAAGCCAGAGAATAAAAGATTACAGTTCGCTTTGGTCGCGGATGCACAGAAACTGCCATAACACTTATTGACTTTTCTAGAGCATGTGACTCGGTTTAAATAATTAAACTGCTTTCAAAACTAAGGTCACTGTATTTATCTGAGAATCCGAACAAGTGATTTCACTGCTAATCTCTTCGGCCAACTACAGTATATTGCAGTAGAGATCGCTTTTATCTTGGAGGTCAGTAGAGTGTGCAGTGCCACAAGTGTCAATACTGGGATCAATATTATTTTCTGTTTATACAAATGACACCAGGATCCACATTAAGTATTTCAGATACCTACAAGTGTATACGCAATCATGACCAGATTTACTCATCATTCATAGATGAACTTAACGAAGACCTAGATGCAGTATCAATACTGGGCTAGATAAAAGACTTTATCATAGTTCCAGGGAAATCGCAGGCAATCATTGGGGCATAATCGATTACTAAACAAAATTAATCCAACAGTACTCATCCCCGTGAAATTAAATGAAATAAAAGTACCAATAAAATTGATTGCAAATGATCTCTGTGCCCATTTTGACAGTAATCCTTATTGGAAACTTCAAATAAAAAAACATTATAAAAATATTTTTAGTATTCCATTCATTGGAACGGCTAATGAAATTTCTCACATTTAGTATGAAAACAACTAACAAGCACTTGTATCAACATTGATTATGCTACATTTCGATTATTGATACATTCTGTTAACTGACATCACAACAAATCTTGGACAAAGACTACAACCTGTTCATAATGCCTGCATTCACTACTTATGAAACCTACGTAAATCAGATCATATAACTTCAGCTTTTGAATTTATTCTTGTATCGACTGGATGCTAGCAGGAAGTTGCCTACCTCATTCTTCTACGTCGAATTCTATGCATCTCAACTCCGCACTATCTTTCCACCCGTTTTCACTCCTTTTCTTCTCATCATACTTTAAACACTCTATCGAATAACAATTCCATTCTCTCTCTACCCTTACACCGAACCTCCTACTTTTCTTCATCCTTCACAGTTGTCGCTACTCGCCTCTGGAACTTTCTGCCGTCTCATGTCAAGGACTGCCGGTCACAACAATTTAAAATATTGCTCGAAAATTATTTATTTGGAGAATGCAGCGTTTAACAAGACGCGGTCTTAACTTGACATCCCAGATGTTTGCCCCTTTTGTTTCCTAGGCCACGGGTAAATTTTTCGTGGGTTATCAATATTTTTATGTTCAATTTTGATTACCTAATACTGCTAAACATGTTTACAATATTATTGTTCTTAATAATTAGTATATAGAGCACATTCATATACGACTAAACGTTAATATAAGCTATAAAATTACTTTCCGCTTATTAGTGTTAATATTGTTTTGTAACTATTAATAATTAAAATGCCAATAGATAATATTTACAGTACTATTACAAAGGAAGTTTAAACACATTTTAGATTGTATTGATATCCAAGTGTGGTTAGGACATAGATATAAAACTCACTCTCTTTTACTGAAAATGTACAGTAGTCCATACCCTGATATGTGCGCGAGCCGAGCTTAAAGAGTGTATTTATTCAACAGATACAAGAATTCTATTCCAATTAAGAAAATAACTGGAAAGTTAAACCTGTCAAGATAAACAAAGTGCTGAATTTAAACATGACAGTTTTACTATATAGTTCATCATTATATATAAAGCAGGTTAAAGTGGTTCTTCCTGGAATATATATTTAACTGCATTTATAAAAATGACTGGTGGAAGATGGTGACGCATTTAATAAGACACAGCCCACAAGTGTAGATTACAGTCAATAATGGTTTATAGAAAATAGCCAAAAATAAATTGACTGATTAAGCTTTATGACAAGAAAATATTGTAGTTTATGTTTCTGAAAATAATATAAAAATAAGAAAAGAAGTATAAGGTTTGTTAATGCTAATAAAATATATTTAGGAGCTTTGTGTAAAGAAAACTGTAAGCAACAGTCATGCATGACATTTGTTGGCTAGCGCCTCTCTCTTCTCTCTCATAGCGGATCTATTCGATAGAGATGACACGACGATCCCTTAAAGCATCTTTTAGTAACCCAAAGATGCGGTAATATCAGTGCGAGGGATTCGGGCTGAATGGTTAAGAACCGTCTGCAGGAAACGTTGCAGGATATTGCTGTTGTGCGCGCCAGGCGAGTTCTTGCGATATCATGCAGTGAAACGCCGCAAGGAAAGTTTACCGCTGTCAGCTTTTGACAGTTATGGAGAGAGCCATAACCAAAGAACGGGTGTAGAGAAACTTGATCAATTAAAAACCTGGCTGAACGGTAAAGATGTGCTCATACTAAGTAGCTAATGCCAATTATATAAGCGTATAAATGTTAATAATCAGATCTATTCTGTTGAATCTACGTAACATTTGAATCAACGGCATCTACTCTATATGTTTACAGGAAAATAGATGCTTCTTCAATAATAGCACATGTGATACAGAAAGAATATTTTAATAGTAATGATAGCAGGATTTCCCTTTTATAAATTTTGTGATAGTAAGAACAATAAGAAAAAATATATCCCCTTCTTTTAGAACTTTTTTATTTACATTAAAACACTCTGGGTGTAGCATCATAATGTACCAGGGAAAAATATGTAAAAAGGCTATATCGGCGAACGACAAACTGGTTAGCATTTTATGCACTTTCCACCATAGATATTGAAGTTTTACTTAATTACTATTTTATCTATCTCTGCCTTCGATATAACAAAATATGAGCAAAAGTCATTACTTTAAATTACTCTGGCACTATGTATGTAAAAATACTGTTCTGAAATCTGCAGAAATAATTTCAATAATTTCCTGAAAATGTACTCTATATGTCAAATGCGAACTACCTGCATACGTGTGATGGTGGTATTTATTACAATGTCATCAATGCAATACAACTTCAACAGACGCACTTGTCCTACAACACTATATTAGGTCTGTTTGATTTATTACAAAATATTAGATTAGATGTTTCACAATAAGGTATAATACATATATGTATTTAATAATGAAATAAGGTAAAATAAATAAGAAAATATAAACAAATAAAAATAAAATGAAAGAAAAGAAGAGAGATACAAGAGATATTAATGTTATAAATATTAAAAAGTATATAAAAATAAATAAATATAATTATTCAATAAATTTGTTTCTCCCGATTCCCTTCCGCTTTTAAACCTCAGCTGTCTCTCTTTCATTAGGAATTTACCTGTTCTCTCTTCTCATCCTATACCTGCCAGCAGAGCCCAGCATCACCAACACCATCTGTTCTATCCCGTAAACGAGTGTGATACTTTTCCCTTTTCCGTACCTTTACATTCATTCATGATTCCCCCTCCTCACAGGTACTGCACTCATAGTCGTCGATGATGTTAATCATCCTAATCTGAGTCACGCAAGCCTTTGTCTAGTGAGTTTGGTTCCTCCTTTGATGTACTACTTCATCCCTCATTAAGATTTTAGCCCCGATTGTACTTCCAGAGAAATCATCTCTTTGCATTGGACAATTTTCTGCTGCCTGTCCATATCCCTCAACCGGTTCTTAACTTTCCTTCATGCAATCTTTCTATTCCCCTGACCATCAATCCAGACGGTCTCCCTGTAGGCCCCGAATTTCCTCTTAATTTCACAATTAGTTGTGCCCCTCCCCAACCCCAAAATTCCTTTCAGAAAATATGTACTCACCAAATGTAGGCCCGCAATTTATTCCCATTCCCAAAATTCTGTCCCGCATGTCATTGTAGATCTTACTATTGCCCTAAATAGTACAGCTACAGGCATATCTGGAATTATGCTGCGTAACCGGAGAGTTTCTGCTGTTTTCACTCTTGCTTTATGCTTTCCATGTAAATCTTTCATTCATCATAAAAGTAATGCCCAAGTATACGAAAATTTTCATGTTTTTTAGCGTCTGTTTCGCGTTCGTCCATATCTCCACTCTACTGCTAGCCGATCCGCTCTTGGTAGTCTTTGCTTTTGTTTTATTCACATTAACGGTGAGCAAACATTCTTCGCAGTAAATCCATTGTCTGTCTAGTTCTCTCTGTAGGCCGTTAATCGACGTAGAACACAGTACCATATCATCTGCGTACAAAAGCGTACCTGTATATCACCTAATACTGATGCCTCCATATCCCCCAGTAACAACATGTCACCATCATAAAAGATATTAAACAGTAAGTTTGATAAAATGCATCCCTACCTCACTTTCCTCTTGCTTAAGAGACTGCTCGATACTCTATCCTTGTCGTTATTAATGCAGAATCCACATTTCTACGCATCGTCAGCAGAGCTCGAACTCTTTTTCCCCAACATCCCTTTTTTCCCACAATTTGAACCACAGTGCCTGACGATCGATGAAACCAAAGGCCTTCTTAAATTCAACAAAAGCGTAATGCAGTTTCTCTCGTTTGTTTGATATTGCTTTACCCTTATGGTATGTGAAATAAATGCGCCGTCTACCCTACCGTGTCCTTCGCGGAAACCAATTTAAAATGTTTACATTTTATGAAATTCTGTCCACAATGTTTATATTCTCTTATACTGCACTCCACAATATATATATATATATTCGTAATTGGTAACAAAATTATCCTTCTATAATTGTCTAGAGTTTCCATCGTTCCCTTCCCCCTATAAACGGACGAATTATTCCTCTGCCCAACATAAGAACCTAAGATAAATCTGTGTAACAATGCAGTGTAAATGAGTTTTATTTCTGCCATAAATTCCAAACACATTATAAATTTTGGTACACATTTCACTGCAGAATGTCTCATGAGTAGCACTGAAAACGTAAGTAAACACTAATCATTGTAAATTAATAATTTGACATTTTAATGCTATAATACCCATGTGATATTCCAAATTATATACACTAAAAATAACCTCAGAATTAAAACATTAATGTGCATGGACTCTCAGATCAAAAGTTTCAGCAGCTTATTTACAATTGATGATAGTAAAGCTAAATTCCGCCATTATCTCCTATTAAAACCGTAAAAAACATAGATTATAATTTATGGATATGTAAACACACATGTCAAAATATTTGAATGAGTGGTTTTATTGCCATCAAGTTTTCAGCAAAACACAAAATGAAAAGAATCTGGTAATAAAGAGAAATATATAAGCAAGAAATGTCTAAAGAAAGAAATAAAAACTTATAAGAAATCTATAATTCCTCTTTGTATTTCTATTTCTTTCCCCTTTCCTTTTAACTAAGCATAAACATTGTATTTTTCACTGATTAGTCTATATAAAATGGCAACGTTTTACTCGTTGCTTACCAAAGAGAACTTAGTACTCTTGAGAGTTTAGGTAAATCACAAGCTTATAGAGTAACTTTGAGGTGTCTAATTTTTATTACGTACCAGTAAAACTAAAAAGAACGTGTTGTTGAAAACGAAAGGAGTCAACTGCGATCTCTATAGCAGAGTATGATTTAGCACTAAGTATTTTGAGAGCAGGAATAGTTTCTGATCCTTCAATACGAAGCTAATAGGCATCGACATAGTTCAAAGAATAAACTACGTTGCGATGTGAAGAATGTTCATTTGCCAGTCAAATGTAAATCAATGGCAGAGACACAGTCATGAGCAGCCTGTATCTCCATTTAACCATAAATCACGCAATATTTCTCAGTGTACAGATATTCTTGGAAGTAGTAAAGCGTTTTGAGAAATATATACAGGATATACGCAAAAGCTTTCTATCATTTCTGATGTTCAAGATTGGATAGATTCAAAACGGTAAATATTCATTAATAATAATACCATTATTGGAAATATATAATGTATTCCAGAATTTACTTTTTTGAAAATAATTTCCACTGCTTAGTACATTCTAAGCATCCTTTCTATCAAATTTGACACATCTTTTCGGAAACCTGTTTTTTTCCTTTTCCAAATTGTTCTGTAATATATTTATATTAGTCAATGGTTATTTCAGATTTGTCTATATAACAATAAGATCAAAAAATATATGGAGGCCATACCATGTTCTTAATTATTTTCTCTTTTCTAGTCGTTTGAACATAATTCCTGCATATTGCAGATGTATGTTTTAAGGTCATTGTCTTGCTATAAGGTTTAACCCTTGTCAATTAAATGCATGTCAGATGGATGTGCATGACACCGGAGAATTTGTTTTCATAATTCCCACTATTTTACCAATATCACCTGCCCTATTGCCTCCAAAAGGCCCTGATCATCTATGAATCCTCCCTATGCTTTACGCAAGCACTCAAGTGCCATACTTTTTCCTTTCAATGTTGGACAAATTTTAGTGTTTTGTGTCAAGTATCTCAAAATTTTATTCATCAGTAAATAACATTCTTCCATTGATTAACATACAATTTGTCCCATTGTAGTACTTTCTTGTTATTGACTGCCCTTTGAGCACTTTATCTAAAATGTAAGTATTTAATAATTGAAATGTAGAATTAGGTGTTAGATTGACGCTTGTATATCTGTTTGGATTATATATTTTATATTTGGCTTTGCTTAACGTTATACATTTGTTATTTGAGGAAACCAGGGGTGTTCAAAAAATTTGGAGCGGTACTGCACATAAGTTTTATGAACGATTACTGTAGCTGAACTTCAATTAATGCGTTTTACTGAAGTAATATTCTGTGTTTCACAGAGTAAATTATTCCCCTAAGGTAAGCTTTTGTTTTCAGTTTCATGGACCATTCCATTGACACATTTGAATCTTTGGAGTTAGGGCCTGCAGCACCATAATGAAATGTGCCAGAAAATCTTCTCCAATTCGTGGACTCTTAAATACTTTGTATATACTAATTATGAAAAATTAAAAGTATGGTATTAAAATAATGCAATTAGTCATAAATAGCACAGTGCTCAACAAAAATAAAAATGTAAAGAGTGTAATCACAATATCATCTTTTATCCATTTATTTTCTCGCCCATGTGAAGATGAATGCCGCATTTTCTTCTTTTATGAAAGTGTGCATTTTTCAAAACATGAAGTTAATATTATAGAACTGCTCTTTATCTTAGAATGAAAAGCTCCACAACTTCTTTTTTCAAGGAATTTACCTTTAACAGCAGCTGCAAGATTATGAGCACAAAATATTTTACCAGAGTGAAAATTAAATATCAAGAGGTTGTTCAAAACATAGCCATTGAACCCAAGATTATAAAAAAATTAATTTGACAAATGCTACCAGTGGCTGAAAAGCAGACATTTTCACAGGGAAAATATT
This sequence comes from Metallyticus violacea, assembly GCA_030762175.1. Lineage (NCBI taxonomy): Eukaryota > Metazoa > Arthropoda > Insecta > Mantodea > Metallyticidae > Metallyticus > Metallyticus violacea. The sequence continues at coordinate 282,432,401 of CM060846.1, read as the reverse complement.
TTTCGTGGAAGATTCTTCTAATATCAATATCTTAAAATATTATACCGATATCCTATTGTTTGCAACGGCAAACAAGCATCTATAAAGTATCGCTGTAGAAAGTTAAAATATACAAAGGTCTCACATAAATACAGATTGTTTATTATCTTAGGGAACAACTATTGGAATCAACCGCATTTGAGCTAGAAATCTATTAGTGTTCCAAATACACCGCTGTTAGGCTTCACATAAAAAGTATCGCTTAACCTGCAGATTCAAAAAGATCAGGTATGGGGGAGGGGGGTTCTCTAAAGGCCTATGGGAGAGAAGAAAGAAGCGGTCTCTCATGGCTCAGATTATGGGCTTGGAAAGGAAATAAAGCAATTAATGATATCGGGGAAAGAATTTACCCACTGTGCAAAGAAAGCGATACGCGGAAGCATATTCTGGCAGAATGCAGGAAAACAGAAATGAGCATTTATCGCCACAATCTCTGAATTCCAACTGAAGTTTGAACATTTGCCGAGAGATACACACACAAATCGGAAATATTTCTAGCGGAGACGCGAAAAAGAAGGTTAATGGCTATAAAAAGAGAGGGGAGTTGGGGAGGTGGTTCAAGGGAAGGAGTGCTCAGGAGTAAGGGTTATATTAATGTTTTTATATGTGTATTAAAAATTACTTATAGAAAACTTTTTATGTATATCGATCTGTTTGTATATATGTATGTATGCACGTATGAATGACTAGTGTTTAACGCCCGTTTTTGCTACAGAGGCACCACAGGCGATAATGTATGCACGTAGCTCTGTAGTATGTATTATGTAAGTATATATGTATGTATGTATGTATGTATGTATGTATGTATGTATGTATGTATGTATGTATGTATGTTTTGATTGTTACAAGGACGGTATTAGCATGTAATGCCGTATGGCACATGTGGCAGCTATACTTACTTGCATATACTTTAAAACTGCTACAATAAAAGTTCATTAATATTACTATTGGTATATTCATTCTCACGCAAAGTATTTTATTTTTACAGTTTTCCTGAGCACTATATTTACCGCATTAACCAACCAATTTTAAATCTCATTACACGCCTGTAAGAAAATTTCAGCTTCAAAATGTTCGATGTGACACTTTTAAAGCAGGAAAACAGTTAAAGACGCAGGCAAAGAAAATTCTAAGTTACAAGAATTCCGTTTGAGACATTGGTATTTTTAACTAAAACCAAATTACCTGAAGTTCATTAAGCATAAATGCTGAACGCGTGAAATATAGACATAAAGGGGGTTTAAAATATTAAATTTGGTAATAAACATACATTATAACATGTTTTATTTTTGTAATGCGCGTTTTAAAAAATAAAATATACTTTAAGTTACAAATAAAACACGATTACATTTTTAATGTTTGAACATTAGGTGAGAATATAAACAGTATCGTAAATTAAAGTTGTAAAGTTTGTTCATTTTTAGGTCCTGGTTTTCTTAATTACAAAATATCTGCCATTTAATTACTATGTAGCAGATTTGCAAAATGCATTTAAGATTTGGTATCACAAAATTTCTACAGAGCCCTCAAATCTTCGCACAGTATTAGACAAAAGTAATGGATACAAACAATCTTCATATGCAGAAGATTTCCTATTCTTTCAAATGGTACTACTGAGTGGAAGAGACCTATCACCATCGATATTGAATCGTCTGAAAATGTTGAAAAGTAAACATAATCTCCTAAATTGTGTCTTTCTTCTGTAGCCCAGTCTTTGAAAATTAGGAGTATTCCTGTCAGTTTCTGAACATCGATCGCACTTTAAATCTTTGAAGAGCGATTATGTGCAGTTGTCATTTAGAAATTATTACTTGGTTCAGTAGCAGTACATTCTTTTTCACTCATTAACAACTGTTAATTTAATACAGGCAAAAATTAAATCCTATCATTTATAAGGCAAGTATACAATATTATTTTACTGAAGCCTAGAGTTTGGATGATTTTCTCTGTAATGATGAAGACTGAAAGATATTTCTTGGTACAACCTTTTTCTACATCTGAATTTGTATGACTAAAATTGTATTTTGCTTCCATTTTATTTACAAAAAAAAAATAAATAAATAAAAACGAACCTCAGTTTACATGCCACCAGATGGCAGCGTGTCTCATTTAAAAAATGGAAATGTATCTTAAAATGTTCTTTGCCTCTGTATCCTTGTTTATAAATCTGTTTAATTTCACTACAAGTAGCGTTAATATTTGAAAGATAACAGACTCAGTCTTTAGAATAGAAACAAACCTTAACGTTTTGGTAGCTTGTATGTAAGTCATATAGACGGTTGATGCACAGGTTACTATCCTCACCTAATGATATCATGGTAACCTCAAAATTTAAAATAAATGTAGGATAAGATTTTGTATGTTGAAGAAATGTTTCTACAAACAATGAGAGCTGTATATAGTTCAAATGCTACTCTTAATGCAGTTGTCATGTACGGATAATGAAGAAGTTGCTTCGATAATAAGAGTAATATGTTTAATTATTAAACCTGCTCAAAAGTTATTCCATTCGGTAACCTTTCTATTACTGCTATGCAATTTTTTCGCCTTTAAAATTATACCAATGCGGGTAAACTCGGTAAAGGTCAAATTGCCACATGCTAGTCTCCGCATTCCATTTTTACCGACTATAGAATGAATGCAATGGTAGAGTCACTGTAGTGTTGATATTACATCATAGTGTTGCGAAGGAAGACTCCAGAGGGCTGCGGGAAGAGAGGAAGTAGTAATAGCCTCACCCATTGTTTCTGTAAGACTTTATCTCTTAATCCGACCAAGTGCATTCAAAACTTAGTAGGCTAATACAAGCTTTGTAATACCGGCGTTGTATTCAATCGGCTTTCAACAGGACCCTCATTAGAGACGCAACATTAATGCTGATGATTGCTTTATGCTTTTTCTTGTTTTCCCTGTTCTCTTCATAGCAACAATGGAGACTTGAAAGACACTAAGACTAACATGGGTTTTGTAGCTTATTTAGAGTACAGGAGTGGGTATACCCACGGAATGAAAAGATTTTAATAATTATTATTCATTAAAGGTAGATAAAACAAAACTAATGTAACAATCCTAGGTAAATTAATTTACTAAGAGTTACCCACAAATACCTGTGTGGTAAAAATAAATAGAAAGAAATTACGAAAGGAAACCATAATAGGAAAAAGGCCCAGGAGTAGGAGCAAATTGAACTCTTGCGTTTATGTGTTTTTGACTGGTGGCCAAGAGAAATGAAAACACAACAGCTTACTTTAAACAAATGCTTATTCTATGAATGCACAGCATTAGTTCAGTGGATTACGAGCCGTAATATGTTAACATTCAAATAACCGTATCAATTTATATACTGTAGATGCTAATATGTAATTTAATTATTTAAAGTTTAAGTGCAGCAATCGTTCATAATACTTAATGTAGTTCTCAAACCGTCTTACTGCTTCCACTATGAAGACTGTATATTGACGTGTAGTAATATAGAGATACAGTCTGCTTGTAACTGCGCCAAGAACACTGATATTGGTTTACATTTGAATGACAATGAACACACTTCACATTGCAACATAGATATGCCAGTGATCCATATCGATTGCTGCAGCTGCATATTGAAGCGTCTGACACCGTTCGTTCCCACACCCAAAATATTTAGTGTCTTGTCCCCTTTTCATCCCTAAATTCTTTTTCTGCACCTGTGTATTCAAACAAAATAAACTGCCTTTGGATATTCTCCAGGAAGAGCAAAGCTGTTTCGGTAAATTATGATATTAATGCTATATTCGCTATTAATTAAATAGTGGGAAAACACCATATATACAACTTAACGCTATATCTAATTTTCCATATTGTTAATAAGGCAAAAGAGGGTAAATCAATTGAAAGGTTGGGATATATCATATCATTCAACTTGACTGGTGTTATAAAATCATCATATGGTAGGACTACTATTGATCTGAAAATGTACAATAAAAATACTTGTGTCTAGAAGTCATACATTAATACAATTTTAAACAATGCATATAAAACCAAGCAAGGTATATATATATATAAATTGAAATTAATGTGATTTTATTTAATGATGATTAGAATCTCTTGGCTTATAATGAAAATTACCTCCAATTAACAAATTCAATATTGTATGAAAATATCATGCACTAAAACAGAAGCATTATCAATGGATGATGCAGCACATATGAACAATAATTATAGATGGTCAACAATTGAACAGATATGGGACTTTACATATCTTGGATGTTGATATATTTTTGGAACTTATGGACACACAGCAAGCAATAGTGATATATAAGCTACACATAAGTTGCACTTAAACGGCTTGTATGTTCAAGGACGCATTCCAGCACGTCTCTAGATTATGGATACCTTGAACGAAAAAGTTCATGTTGGTTGTGAAACCATTTTTCAAGATCGTCACTTATTCCCACACACATTCTTCACTGGACAATAAATTTGGGCTCCATTTACACCCTCTGCGTTTTCATAAATTGAGTAAATGCTGGTTAGAGATGATTGGACGAATTCGCAAAGGTGACCCAATATAGTATGAAAACAGAACACTAATCTTCACACAGTATCAAGTTCTTCCTAAATGAGCAGGGTGGCTCAGGTGGTAAAGCCTGGGACTTGCATTCGGGATATACTGGGTTCAAATCTTTTGGAACCGGCAATCCTGATCTTGGGGGGTTATCGTGGTTCTCCCATCTAGCTTAGGCGAATACTTGGATGCATTTTTCCTTTCCACGAATTTATCACTCTTTTCGTCCCATTTTTCATTCCGTTGGTTTTGTTTCCTGTTTGAAAACGCCAGACCAAGTGGGCTGGTGCTGTGTGCGGTATGATTGTGGCTTGCGCTAGGGGAAAGGTTTCTGCCTCCATGTCTACTATAGCATCGGCTCTCCTGAGAGGCCCGAACTCCTTGGAGCACCAAGGTTTTCTGTCTGGAAACACTGTTACGCCCGTACCTCAACGTCCCTGGAGCATGACCATCCGGTATCTTCTCATCTTATTTCTTCCTCCCGGAAGTTCCCTACTTGTGGCGTAGGCAAAAACAGCTTGCTCTTGAACAAGGCTGAAGTAACGAAATGTACTTCTCCGTCCCTATCACAAACCAAATCGCTATGTATTGAATCAACGACGCTACTACAAAAGTCTTACATTCATTTTTGTTACTCTCATTAGAAATAGTAAAATTAACTTGTATAGGAGAAAATATGTAGAAAGGTAAGAGAATTAATGGATAAATAAAGAAGTATTTTTGGTTGAAATGCATATGTAGAAATAAAAACAGGTTTTATGTTATTTTATCGAAAGCAATAATGTGAGACAATGCTTTTAACAGCCGAAAACTATAGAAACAGCTCAAATGAAGTTTATCAAAGCGATAGAAAATGTCATGCTATGAGACAAACTGAAAAGTAATGAAATAAGAGATGTGTTACATAATATAAAATATACAGGGACAAATATAGAGGAATACCAAAGTAAATATAAACACAACGTAGATATAAAGCATATTTGTATTATACTCTGCAGACAAACGTGACCTGGGTCGACCGCGAACAAGATGGAAAGATGCAATTATTAGCCTCGAAACGAGAGAGTAAACATTACTCAAACATGAAAGGAAAAAGCAAAAATGTTTTTCAAAGTGTTTTAGAGCCGAGGAACAGCAACAAAAGAGTAAATGATTACGACAAATGTAAAAAGTATTCTATTTTGGGAACAAATGTTGTTTGAAATTGTATATGCTGGAAATTGTGCCACCCTCCAGCCTTAGAGCGAAGATGGCAGCTAGTGTCTAGCAAATATATTCCACAAAATGTTAATCTCTATACAATTAAATGTATTATAGTTACACCAAGTATTTTATTTGTTTATAACAAATGTATAATAATTTAGTCGCACCTTAATATAAACAGAAAAGGGAGGGAAGAGAATGGCTTGTAGCAGCTGGATACTCAGATGATTATTAAAACATTTTACATTAGAGCTAGAGCATTTCTTATTTTTAAATATGGCACAGCACGTGAGGTAAACTCTATTGATCGGTAATGTAGTTCAAATTAAAAGAACACACAATTATTGCTTTTAAATAAATCAATGAAGAATGCGGTGGATGGGGACAATTTTAGCTTTGTTCTGCTGTTAATTTTTACTTGTTATTTTTGCAGTTCTAATTGAAATATATGCGCAGTAGAGAAGATTTATTTCATCATCGGTAAATTAGTGACACGTTTAAAAATATGAAAGGAATACAAATTTAATGGCATCTAAATTAAAGTGTCATTCTTTCAATTAGCAAATGGTAAACATCGTATTTTGTGAGTAATCTCGACATGATTCCCAAAGGTTATATGAAGTACTATGCTCAAACGTGGTTTACGTAAAGCGTCATAACTAAAGTACGATGAACTGTAGCCCATATTCGTTATAATCATATTTCGATTGACAAAGAGCGGTCACCCTCATCAAAGAAATGCCCCAGAAAGAAAACGACCCTTATGTTAAGTAGCAAGGTAGTGAAATATTCCGCCCAAATGCTAATAATTCTCCAAAATATGTTTCCTTATAATACATGGGGAGCACAACAGCTGTCACTTACAGCATCTGACGCCGGCTTCTGTGATCTTCCACTTGCTATAAACACCTCCTTCCTCTGTGAAGTCCCCGAGAGATATTTTCCTTTTCATCTTATAGTTATTCTTCTTATGCAAGAAAGCCTAATTGTGGGGCTATAAGAACAAGAAGACACCAGCGACTATCCTACAGGCATTATCTTCTTTGTTTTTCTGCAATATTTATGCTATGCGATGAAGAAAGACAACAGCTGTTTACGTTGAATCCAATATCTCTTTTCATTGATGAAAGTTCCTTACTTTTTATATTCTAATGCTAAAGTAGAAAGAGAAATAAAGTCTATAATATTGAGAAGCAACTTTACCAAGTATTCCTACGCCATTCAAGATTACCAGATAACATGGTCTAAATAGGATGCATATACTGTTGGTCTTGTACTTTAATTTATTGATATTGTAACTGTTTTTTTTTTCGATTTGTTGTTCCAGTTTCCATTGCACAGATGATTCATCGGTATAGTATAACACTTGCTGACCATACATAAACTACTTGAGGTACAAGATAAAACCGTGTTATGTCTTTCCACGCAGTAAATGTTTGTCACTCCCATGCGTCACCAGTTATTGTAGGCACCACATTTGAAGGCATATCAAGGTCACTGCAGATATACACTGATGCATTAGCCAATCGAATCGCTTCTTGCCTAATCCAATGTATGGAAGATCCAGCTGTGAAGGAGTAATTTCCTATATCCTCTTTGCGCATAAAAGTACGAAAGCACATAAACCGCTCTGCCGAACAAAACTTGCTTCTCTGTTCATGCCAATGTGATTGATTGATGATTGATTATTGTTTCCAGGGCGCAAAACACCTAAGGTCATTAGCGCCCAAACACACTAAAAATTGCGGCAATAATAAAATATCTACAACAAAATCCCATGTAGAAAAAGAGCATTAAGCAAATTGGGCAATAACAACAAAACCCCCCCAAAAATAACAAGGCTAATATGGTCAACAACAAACAAAAGATTGGTACTAAAACACATTAACAAGAGCTGAAAAACAGTCCTAAAAAGGTCTAAAAATGCCGTCATGAATAAAAGATATAAAATCACACCTCGCTCTAAAAACCACAAACGCGGATAAAACGGAGCACCCGCTCAACAGCAACCACATCATCTGCAAGTACTTCCTCAATAGAGGAGCGGAAACCCAGAGACAGTCTAAAAACCGATAGATGAGCGCATTCTATTACAATGTGACGCACTGTATAGGGGTGGTCACAGTGAGGGCACGCTGCAGCTGGTTGACCATTAAAAAGATGACGATGACTAAAACGACAATGCAGAATCCTTAAACGTGCTAAAATTACTTCTGCGCGACGAACTGCGCGAGAAGAAGATGACCAATTAAAAGGGGCTGATTTACATTGTCGAAGCTCATTTTCTTGGAGTAAACTCCATTTCTCGCGCACACCAATGCACTGTATAAAGTCATGGCAATACAAACTAACATACAGATCATAAACATGAACAATAACCAAAAATACAATTCCAGACAAAAGTAAAATAAAATAAAAATAAATAAAAATAATGTTGTAATCGGGCAAGAATTATGTGTTGAGGAAATAAACCATACAATCAATAAGTTCAGAAGAAAGTAGTAAATATTATGTAGGCAGGATGGCACACAGCAAAATTCTAAATAACAATATTCCTAAAATAACATTACAAATGAATGTGAAATTGGGGAAGATCAATGAAGATTCGGGCAGGACAGTATAGAGTCGAATCGGATTCAAAAGTGCAACACAAGATGAAAAAGAGGAACTCTCCATAGTTTTGGAGATTTCTATCAAATTTATACCGAGGTACATAAACACTTCGTAGCACAAATTTTTCAAATTGTCTACCAATTGAACAACTCAGCGCTACTCAGTGTTCCCGGCTCTACTAAATTTTCCATAGGGTCTCACTTACACACGCTATCAGTTTACGCTCAACGTTATCCGGTCGGTATTTTTGTGCTTTTAACCACTTGTCATCATTTCTTACGCTTTATTTCTGGGTAGTTTCTATTGTAAACGCAGTGCTTACTTACACTGAGAGTGATTATTTTTGTGTCTTTCACACAACCATGGTATCTCCTATACCTGCAACTAACACCAATAATTAAATCATTATCCAATATCTGGAATTATTTTCAAATTTTTAATCATGAAAAGTATGCGAATTGCATTCTGTGTGCTGCAAAAATGCCCAGAAGAAAAGGGTCACATACTGGTTCAAAAGCAGCAGCATTTGAAAGCCAAACATTTGTTCAAATTTCAAAAACTGAAGGATAAAAGTTAATCACTGTCATAATTAACTCCAGATTTACTTCTACTCTCTTTGACTCCCAGAGTTGGCTCCCCATTTGAAGATATGACGACCCACATGATCCAAATCTTGAATTCGTTAGTTCAATTACTAATCCAGGTAGAAAACTTCTTCTTATAGGGAAAAGCCCTTTCCGAGCACATATAATCAAATGCAAATTAGTATTTTTAAACCAGCCTACTCTGAGAGCAGTTGATGATAAAATGCAAACTTTAAAGTCTGATGACTGAAAATCTAAAAAAGTTATCAATATTCGCTGAAATGGTCTAGAAATATAACCAGGTCTTCTTCATAGTAGAAAATCAAGCAGGTTCAGGATTAGGAAGAAAAGTCAATTATATTTCTTAAGCCGATGGTAATGAATCTATAGGTTTTAAATTTATAATAATGCAGTAATTAAATACAGCAGAAACCATGCTAGTTTCGGCGAACAGTTGATGACTTTAAAGACACCGATCCGAGTTCTGTTTGGGATTAGTGGTTTTTAATGTTTTCTGCCATTTATGTGCTGTTCTATATTACCCAAGGAATAGATATGCGAAATGCTAACTACATTACCATGATTCCCATCTTTGCCTATAGGGTTCCTCGAATCCATACATTATCCAGAAGAGGTCTAGTTTACTCCCTGAAGTCAGTGATATACCATATAGAAAGGTATAGAAGTCATTTTCAAGCAGAAAGGGGTATCGATGAGGACGATGAAAATATTATGAGTACTTTTTTTCGAACTTTCCTATATTTGTAGAAAAAACGAGTGAAAAAATACGTTAGACAACCATTCTTTACTATTTTAGCTACTGGAATGACGGTACTGTGCGAACGGATAATAAGTTGGGAGCTTTGCAGTGGAGAGAAAATTTGAGTGATTGTTTTGCTGCGCACTGAATGTCAGAAAGCGTCCACGATTACCTTGTACCAATTTAATCACGAGAATTATATTAATTTTTGATACTATTATTTACTTCCTAAGAGAGTTCTTCCATTTGCAGCAAACTTTTCAACGCTTAATGAAAGTACCTGAAAATGAAACACATTTATTTAAATTTGAATGAAATAATTAAGAAAATGAAGGTGTTGAATTTAAACATTACTTACACATACTTAAATTAAGTACCAAATTGACACAATATTTTAGTTGTACTATCAGTGAAAGGAAATATTTTTCCCTAACCATTCATAAAACAAAATAAAAACAAAACATTTAATTCAATAATTCAGCGACATGCAAGAGCATTAAAATAATTTCATTTACTTACATATTCAATGAATTTTGCCTAATTTAACATAAAGATCAACCATTGAGTGTCGAACTCGAGTTTAAAAGTGCAAGTGCAGGGCGCGCACCCACTTATAGCAAACCATTTTGAAATGTATACAAGGTCAGGCAGCACTTGTCTTTAAAATCCCCAATAGAGAATTTCTAGCATTGTCGTTAACATGGAACTCAGGACAATGATTGCCATCTTTATCAATCAGAAACAAAGTAAATTTTGGCGAAACAAAGTGCTTAAGGAAGAAATTGAACAGCACAAAAAATACCCAGCAGATGTATTCCATCATGTTTTTCAACGTGCCTTGTAATCATTTGGTATTTGAATTAAAGACTGAAAAAGCTTTATTGAATTTTTTTTTCAAAGTTCAAAGTGTATTCTATTTTTTCATTTGTATCTCTATAATACAGAACCATCTGCTTGACCAATGCCATCTATACCCTTTCTACTCATTATAGCAGAAGATTAGTCACCTCACAAAAGACATTTGAAAAAAAATTTGGAAAGTAACCATGAAATCAAAATTTGAATACCTGAGCTTAATAATAATTAAAACATAACAGTACTGCCACCACCACATGTCTTCTAAAAGCAATCAGGATCGATATAATTCAACTAACCAATGCAAAAAAAAAAAAAAAAAAAAAAAAAAAAAAAAAAAAAAAAAACAGCTTAAACAATATAGGGTGCAGTTCAGTTTTCAACGTGAATCCATTATTGTACTGTTTTAACGCATTACCCAATTATATTGTTGGTTTGGATTATTTACGGACACCCTTAAATGTCTCAGGTTATCAGCGTCCCATTCAATTCAGGCGTGAAACGGCCAACAAATTTAGCTAAGAGGCTTCTTCTTTAAGACTCGAGGTTCTTTTACATGCCGCAAATCTACGACATGGAATCTACGGCTTTATTGTTTATGCCAAAAAATTCATTGATCCTGGCTGGGATTGAACCCGTGATCTTGAATTTAGGAGGCAAGTCATCAACCAATTACGAGTAATATTGAATGTTTCAGGGATGATTATAATTTATAAATGCCAAAGCAGGTTACTACAATTACTTAATAAGTGCAAATAAAAATTTGCACTATATTAGTGCAAATATTTTTCATAATAGCACTAAAATTATGTTTAAAAGTAGATATATTATAAACATTTTATTAATAAATATATGGCAATGATGAAAGAAGAAAATGTTGATAAACTACCATTAGAACTTTTACATTTGGAAATAAAAAACTGTTCAATAAAGAATTTTAATTTAAATACAGGCATAACATTAGCGCTAAAATTTAATCTTTACAATAGTACGTTAGCTTAATGCGTAATGTACATATGATGACAGTTTCATTGTTGTCATTTCCGGTTTTCGCCTGTGAGAGGTATGCACGTTCCGCCTACAGCAAAGTGGAGGTGGCACGCAGAAGAATATGCTGCTCTGAGGTTCTGCTATCGTCTCAACAAAATTTCAGCTAAGGCCTATGCAATATTATAGGAGGCCTGTGGAGAGTTTAGTTTTACTATAGCACAACTCTAAAATGGTTTAAAATGTTTAAAGACGGGAGGCAATCAATTTCAAAGAAAGGTGAATTCGCCACTCCAGTTTGTGCTCTAATGGAGGAAAACATTAACACCGATGCTGTAATTATGAGAGAAGGATTGTGGTATAACATTAGGAACACTATTAGAAACTGTGAAAATTTCACTGGGTCCGACCCACACATTTGTAAATGAAAAGTTGCACTTGAGACGTGTATGTGCATGCTTTCCAAGACTGCTGACTCCCGAACAAAGATGTTGGCGTGCAGGTTTGCTTGCAACTGAAGATGTATTACAGGAAGATGCGGCGTTTCTTTCTAAGGTAATCACTGCTGATGAAACTTGCCTATAACAAAGAAAACTCTCCGTGGAAATATCTATCACCTCCATCATTACCAACACCAAAAAAGCAAAAGTGGTTGCTTTTGCTGAGAAAGCAATAGTCATCTACTTGTTCGATATTCAAGAAATGGTTTGCCCGCATTTCGCAGAACTATACCTGCGCAATTCTACAGAGATGTGCTAATACTCTCCAATATTATCGCACACAACAGGTCACATTTTCGTGTAACAAACTGAATACGGCAGCAAGATATTGCACGGCTGCATATCTCAAAAGTTGTTTTTTAATATCTCACAAACAATCACAGTGAAGTAAATTCCTTGGCCCCATGTAACTTTTTCCTTTTCTCCAAATTGAAGAAACAGATGGAAACGTTTTCCATCATCAGAAGCAGTACAAAGGCTGTGGAGGACCTGTCAAAAATGGCTTCCAGCATGTCTTTGAAGCAGGAAAGTGCATTGCATCTAACGGGGACTACTTTGAGAAAGATCATCAAAATTATAAGTTGAGATATTTTGCCAGAAATAATTATAATAATTTTTTATTGATCAGCCCTCGAAAGTTCATAACTTGTAGATAAAAACCATTGCGAATGGTAATAGTACAAACAGTAATTAAAACAAAAATATACTAAATTAGTTAAAGTTCCCTAGCGTTAAATAGGTACTATCTGCTGAAAGCACCGTCTCCAGTGTATGACAATAATTGTACTCCAGACGGTGATACGCCATTTATATCACATGAGATTCCTGCAATATACCGCTTTACGTTGCTTCTCTTGAACAACTCAGACAATCTCCTATATGCATTTCTAACGAGTGCCTAGCGAACGGTATGGAGAGAAACGTGACGTGGATCATTAAACGAAATTCTGCCGGGGGTTTTAATTGCATTTCATGATAGCTTCTGTTTGGAATGTTTTCTGGAGAAATGGCAGTATCGGAAGGATTTGCTTTCAGGTTAATATATTGGAAAATTCATTTTCTAAACCGTTTGCAGTCTTCTTACCCCTGTATCGTGCCTTTCCTTGCCTCTAAAATTCCACCGATACAGTGTGTACGTGCACACTCACATCAGAATCATAACAGATGCAATTGAAAAGTCGAGACACGTAGTTTAATCAAATGTCTTCCCAACTTTTACCTTGTAAATTGCATCGTTCATGTTAAATACTTAGGTAACTTGGAGTTTACTGATGCTAATAGTATTGCGCACACAGCATTTTCCGGAGGAAGAACATAACACAATAGGAATATGTTTGATATATTTATTTTCTGTTCATAAATGTTAGACAGTATGCTTTAAAATATGAATTTAATTTATAGATATTTTTCTAATTCCAAACATTCAATAAAAATTGCATTAAATTTTCATAGCCAGCGGGAGTTCTAGTTGCCTATCGTGTCTCTCAGGCTATCTAAGTGTATTAATATCAAAACTAGAAGCAAAATGTTTGATAGTTTTCAAATTAATCATTTTATTTACGTACATGCAATACATACAATAACAACGGAAACGGTCACAAAAGTTAAATTTGAAAGTATTTTATTTATGATGAATATAGCTTGAGTATTCGTACTCACTGAATGAAGCAAATGTATGTTTAGTAAGTGCTCTGCAATTATTCATTTTTTTAAAATTCCTTGCTATATGTACGAACATTTTTGAGATATGTATGACAATTCTAATAAATTATCTCCATTGCCTTAAAACAATGCAAGTGAATTCAACCAATTTCATTTCTATATTTACCAAGTATGCACAAAGTTTACACTAATCGTCAACATTTCGATTAAGCTGCGTATTTTTTATTTGAGCAATTAATTACTTTTAATTATGACAATATCAAGCATTTCAGTAGTGTTTTGATTAGAAAAGTAATAGGAGGAAAAGTATAGCATTAAATGTTAGTGTAATTCAAGACCATTATCAGTTTTTATCTGCCATGTCTTTATACTTCTGAACCCACTGAAAATCTCTCCTGTTTCAATGCTACAGTCAACTTTGTTCTCTTGTGAGTTCATCAAGATCGTAAGGTCTGTTTCGTGGGAAAGAGAAGAAACTGCTTCGCATTTAGCATTTTATTGGATTTTCGGTTTAATTTTCTTCTGTTTTCCTAGCAATTCGTTAAAATGTTCTATATTTTCTTGAACTATTATGCATTTTCAGCCACCTACCATGCTCCTTTTTTCGTTTTTTTATTATTATTATTATTATTATTATTATCATTATTATCATTATTTGTTTACTTGGAAGTTTTGGTTACCTCTTCTGTGAAAGCAATTTATCGTTAGGTGCATTCACAGTGTTGCAGGAGACTGGAAATGCCTCCTTTTTCCTTGGAGGGAGGTCAAGGCCTTCTCCCATTCCCACAATGCTCACAGTTTACAAAGCCCATAAGCCCATAAAAGACTTTAACATGCATATAAAATACGTTACATTTCTGAGCATTTATTGAATTCTCTTTAATCAAACCGGTACCTACTTCTAGTAAATTTATTACAGTCTATTAACAACATGGACGTGCTCACAGCAAATTGAAGACTGGAACGGCGCTTCACACGATTTCAAAAAAGTATTTATCCAACAATGCACTGTAATATTTCACTGTTGCAAAATAAACATTAACGCTAGATATTGCAGATAACCGTGTATTCCTCTAGTACACGTTCACACTATATGCGATGATGAATGCAAAGGAAAAAAGCATTAATATACATATTAGATGCTGTAAGAAACAAAACAAAAAAAAGACCATAGAAGAAAAGCAGAAAATATATTGACACTTACAAAATTAATTCACCAGAATGTTTAGGTGAAATGCGATTGTATTTGGATTTGTATTATGTAGCATTATTTTCAATATATTTGTATAATTAAATAATAATTATGTATTTGGACTAAGATGGGGAGGCTTCTTTCTTCTGGATTCCGAAGAGGGGAATCTCGCCAAGGCTGTTACTTGGGCAAGAGTGGAACCCAGGACTGGAAGACCAAGGATGCACTAATATAGCATATTTTAATACGTTTTATGTTAATGTTTTACAATTTATAGGAAACTGGTCTTCAATCAGTGGTATATTATCTTTCAGTATATATATATATATATATATATATATATATATATATATAATCTAACAATATCTAAAATTGCTGTACTTTTATTTTGGTAGAAAATGAGAAATGTTTATTAAACTCAGATATACACAGCAAAGAAAGCAGACACAGGCAGGACTTACATGGACCCATTATCAAGTTGCTAGCACTCCAAAAAGATGTTTATTATAATAGTATATTATTATTTAATTCATTTCCATCATCTATAAATGAACTGCATATTAGCAAAAATAAGTTCAGGATAGCGTTAAAAAGATTCCTTATAATTCACATCTTCTATACAGAGGAAGATTTTATACAACCAAAAAATAATTGTACTAATTTTTCTCTAGTGAATTAATCCAGCTTTTTAAATATACCAATTGTAAATACTTTAAGTTAATTTTTAAATATCCAATATGTAAATAATTTAAACCACTGTTAATATATATATATTTTTCTAAGCTAAATTTTTAATTTAAACTATGTAAAAATCATTATCTCTAATAAATTTTATCAGAGTTAAAATATGTAAATATGAAGAGTGTGACAATTTCATTAAATGCACATAATATAAGTAATTTATTAGAAATATACATCATGGACTTAGAATAACTCTTTTAGAGTTGAGCCATTAAAGGATCCACAGATTGAAGAGATGTGATATTGTATGTTTTATCACATCAAATCATAAGTATCAATTAGTGTGGTAATGTCTTAAGACTAGTTGGAATTCTGTTAAATTGTTTCAGAATATATTTAAGTTTTGTATCCTACATTAATTGTTTGAATAAATATCATATATAATATTATGCCTAGATTTTTAAATTTAGTTCAAGCATATAAAGATAAATTATTTGAGTAGAATGACATGTTGTTTAAACTCATTTTAAAAAGTATTAAATTTATAACATTGAATTCTTTTTATTATTCAGATAAATTATGCTGTATCCTAAGGTTTATGTTTTGTGTTATATCCAATGTTTACTTGTGACTCAGTGTAAAAATGTTTCATAATATTGCAGCAAAATAAACTTTGAAAATCCCGAATATCACCAGTTTATTTTCATCAGAGGACAAAATTTCTGACATTCAGCCCATGGTTTTCAATAAGGTTCATCGTGAACATACTTGATGTTTTTCCATCAATTATGTGTTTTTGTTACTGTAGCTAGATTTTTTTGGGCATTTACAGTAAAATGTTGCAGAAATTGTCAAATCATTAAAACAGCAATTTATCTTCACGTAATTTAATGCTGCAGCACTACCGCAGGTCATTTCTAGTACTGTGGGATACCTCGAAATTAAAAAAAAAAAAAGATATCTCCTTATTTCTAGAAGAATGCCATTTGCAATACAAAATCATTAACACCTGCTAAACAGTTCAAGGGGAGCATTTTTAGATTGAACCTCATAGTCATCACATTTCGTTCCCTACAACATCGAAATTATTGATGGGAGCGGAACAACTGATCATATTGGTTTCAGCATAAATGAATCCTTCCAAGAAAGTTTTGCGGGAAATCGTTCAGATTTTAGACGAAGAATCAATCTTAGAGAAAGCATCACATGTTGCTGCAGGATATTAATCAGGTGATGGCAATAGTAATTCTAGTTAAAATAAGAACAAGAAAAGTGTCATATTCTGAAATGTACACTGCACTCTTTTTTATGTTATGAAAATGTACAAGTTTCTTTGAACACGTCGTTAAAATGCAATATGAGTTGTGAAATTGTTCTCCGGCAGATATATGTTTAAATAATATTTAATTACTTGTGATTTATTTATTATTCTTAAACAGGGGTAATATCTCCAATAAAAGACATTTAAGATATGCTATATGCAAAGGATATATAATGGTGAAGCTTGCATATAAAACACAAGCAAAAATTTAAAACTTACCTAGAATTACAGGAGAGTGCATATAAATATTATAAAAAATGATGTGAATACACTGAAAGCTAGAAGCCCACCCAAAACCCCGAAATGCGAGCAAGAAGGAGAAAATAGCGGTGTAGTCTGCTGAGGTTACAGCTGTGCAAACAGCAAGAAATACATTAAATGATAATATAGTATTATAGTATTATAGTATTATAGTATTATAGTATTATAATTTCACGGCTATTGAAATTAAAATGTTACTTGCAGGTACAGTCCATGGGATGTTAAACAAGCAATCAATATACATTTTCCGATTGTGAGATATTTTCAAATCTCATTGACAAAAAATGAATAGTGAAAATTCAATTAATTCTAACAATTCATATATATTAGCCTAAACCTAACCTCTTGTGAATCCTAGAAACCGAAAAACTCGGTGGTATACCGCGGCTCGTTACGGCCTAACGGGCTCCGCTTACCTACTATTCCTAAGTATAAGTAGTATTACATAGTCACTGTATCCCTTACGTTACGTTACTCGTAAGTAATTATATAGTATTAGCTGATTGACGGAATTTTACTGTCTAATTCTAAAATATTGTTACCTTTGTGCCATATGGAAGACGCACGAAAACATTGCCAGTGGGATCACGGACTCCAACCCGTTAACATCATGCTATAATAATGTTTCCAATCACTCTCCTGTCATTTTAGTTAGCTTAAAATTTGTGCTTGCTTTGCTTGTCTATATATAGCTTTCAATGCTTTTACTATGTTGGGAAATTATTATTGAGTATTTAATTTTTTAATGCTTTGTACAAAGATAACTAGGAAACAACTTTAAATTTGTTAAAAGTTTATTTTTCCCCCAAAGTGATTCCCATAAGAAAGAAAGCTTAAAAAACAGTGATATCTGTTTATTTTCCAACTGTTTTTCTATATACACCATTATTCCGGTGATGTTCTCAACTCGTTTACTTATTAATGGAGGAGAGCGTCGGTGATTCACGTTTCTCCCTGTAAGTTGGTTTGTTAATGTTGGAGAAGTATATTTCGATATTTCAGACTTGCTCAGTAACTGGTAGTTTGTGCCTCTGCTCCCAGTGGAGACACCAGGCATCCTGGATCCATGAACAGTGAGGCACTGAAGTAGACCGGGACCCTAAATTATTTTTAGATAGAACACTCTGATACAGAAGAATCCCCTGCTGCAAGCCCTGCAGAAGGGCCGCTTCCATACCAGACGCTGGGACAGAAACCTTTCCAAAGCGCAAGTCGTCACATTGCACCAGTCCCTTTCGCACTGGCATTTTCGACTCTATAACAGAACCAATGGAATGGAATGAGATGAAATGGGAGAGCGGAATATTCATGAAGGGAAAGATCCATTCCACCATTCGCATGAGAGAACAGAGAAACTAACGAAAAAACGCAATATAAGAGCGGCCAGCTCCAGGGTATCTGAACCCGAGACCACCCGAGCGTTACCACCTGTGCTATCCTGCTCGGTTCTTCCCAAGTTGGTGTGATATAATTTCTTTTGCTTGCATTTTCAGTGGATAATATGTTGATGTTTCTTAAAGAGTGAGGAGAGTATATTTTTGAGACAAACGGCGGTAGAGGCAAGAAGTAGAATTGATAATGAATAAGCATAATGAAAACAAACTGGTTGATGATTTCCTTCCTTGTTTTATTTCTTTAATGAAATCTCATTTCTTCAAGCATACAAAACCTACGAAAAAGGTAAATTGCAGCAGTTTATACTTCAAATGCTTGCGGATTTGCATTACACCGCATCTGGTAACTTCTAGAGGTCAAAGGGATGATAGCATTTCACAAAACCATACGTGCAAACCTTGATGTAAAACAATTATAATTTAACAACTTGAAGCTCACATCCCTTCATCACGGCTGGTGAAAGCATATAATTTTATCATCATTAGCATAATATCCCGTACATTAAGCTAAATGCCTTTGGCAGCGATCCATTTAGAAATAAATGGAAACTTCAGAAATTCGGTTAATAGTGCAATGGGGTTGAGGTATTTTCGTGGGTTGACGACAGAAAAACACGCAGTGTTCATAGATCACAACCCACAACCACACCTGTTGGGCAGCATGCTCACGAAATAATACATGCTTTTCTTTCTTCTTTTCTTTGTATGTGATTTCCGCTGCCATGTAGCGAGTTGCAGGCCTGAGTGAACAATAATTAGTCTGGCGGAGGGATTTGAGGAAAGCACGAGAAGCACGAGTGGAGACAGAAATCAAGCAGGCGGTGTCGCCCTTTTAAATCACTGCTGCTCAAATACCAGCACAATTTCACATTTAAATTACCAGTTGTGTTCCTTCCACAGAGCAAAAGTACAGACGTTGAAAATTTTCTTTAGTAAATCCCCACAATTTCACTGCGATGCAAGGGCAAAGCTACTTCGTCTATTGATTCCAAAAGGTCGTATGGCTAAAATCAAGAAATGGGTGAAATCCAGAAGTCTAGGTTCAGAAATATATTTTACATATGTTCTAATCTACATTCAACAACAAACAAAAATAACTCCAATAATTCCGATTTTCATAATTTTAAGGCTATTACTCAAGTATGGCTATGGGAAATGTTAGTAAATATGACGAATATATTTAATATGGCATTAAAATATTTTCTAGTAATAAAAACTATAAATAAAATTACAATTAACATTATAGATTCATTCATAACCACGAAACTATATATTTTGGATAGGAAATGATATATATATATAAAACTGATGAGAAAAAAAGTGAATTCAAATGAATCATTGTCTATACACCTCAGTTATTTTATCATTGCATGTGGATCCGTATGTACAGTGTATCCGGTAGAATCACTACCAATAATTAATGTGAGTATCTTCTCAATTAGTTAAGTTAGAAATATAATTTTCATCTTAACTTGTGTAGAAGTTGTCCAAGTTTTTTAACAACGAAAATTATGACGCTAGTGCGCCTCCACGTGGTATGACAAAAAACAGTTTTGCGAAATTGCATAATTAGTTATTAGGAACAGTTTCTGTGTTAAGAACGAAGGGAGAAAATAAAACAGTGTCTGCCAAAAGAGATGTGAATATTTCCTACACTAACAGTGACAGAATAACCAAAGTTAGATTTTATGTTATAAAAATTCACCGAATTTCAACAGATCTGCACAGAATCTTACGTCAAGGCATTCCACGTATTAACTTTTTGGCTACCACGTTCGTATCTCATTACGACTCTTGGGGTTTTCTTCTCCTCATATTCTACTGATCTGCCGGTGCACTTTACCCGACGTGTGAAGTATGGCTTTATCTGAGAATGCGACTTGAGGAGGAATTCATTGGCATAATCAATTTGAGATAACTTATCATTTGGCTGCAGCTTCTGCACATTTTGGATTTTATATGCTCTAAGTTGCAATATCGTGAACATTGAACTTTGGAATATCCAGATCTGAACTGGCCCGTCGAATTGACTTTTGCGGCTTCGCTGAAATGCTAGCCTAACACCTGCATCTTTGCAGCAGACTCTGTTCTTTTGCCCGTCCCTTCATTCTTAACACAGAACCCATTTCACAATGGCATGACGCTAAGAACCAATTGAAAGCATATTCCTGTCTCAATATTTTTTGCAATGCAATAGGAAACTTTAATTCTCATAACGAATAGCAACATTAATTTTCATTGTTACAAATCTTGGAGAGTTTCTACACAAGCTAAGACGAAAATGATATTTATAGCTTAACTGAGTGAAGAGATATGCGTTTCTTATTGGTAGTGATCCTACCGGACACACGGTACATATTTCTTGGCAAGATCTTGTGAATCTCTTCGTAAATAATGCTCAAGCATCACCTTATAATAAAACGATCCTGTTTTTTCTTGATGTTTTCCTATCATTAAGGATATCCCTGTTACAATTTTAAAACAGGTTGAAGAGATCTTGCCCTTGCTTCCGGCAGCTTCTGGTTAGGGGCTTCCTCGGGCCGTCATCGGACGAGTGGCTCTCGCAATTCGGGACTTGCCTACCATCTGAGGAAACTTCAAGGACCACGCCTGCGTCCTTATATCGTCGCTCAGGGATATGGCTGCCGATGTATTCATTTCATCCCATCCTCCCGAAAACGACCCCCCCCCCGGCCTAATAGGTGTAATAGACCCACCAGAGCTACCGCAATACCGGAATGTTTTCCTCTGTTCTGTATTAACCTATCCTATGCATTCACGAAACTTAAATAGTAGGCTCACTGACTGTTATGCACAAGCCAAAGGTTCAATTAAATATGAATTTACATTTATTTCTTTCTAGTACTGAAGGAACAGTTAGGTTATTTGAGTTGAGCGACTGCTTACTGAGGCAGTGCAGCCAGCACAACTTGATACAGGGAGATAAGAGTCGCCGTGCATAACGTTAGCATTTTATTTAATATTTATTTTTAATGAAAGCATGAAACGAAATTATATTTAAAACTGATAATAATCGGTGGTAAAAGATATGTTGAAAATGATACCCCTCAGTGGCAACACAGTCAGCATCTGCGTAGGAAATTCCTGTATTTCATCCTTTCTTCCGTAAGAACATGTAGGTTCAGAACCCACTTCTTGTCATTGAGAGGTCCTGTCTCTCATAATGTTTTGACAAGTTGACGAATAATTTCTCTATCTGAAACACAGTTGTCAGAACATTTTCTTACGAGAATCGGTTTTATGTGTGTAGTGGCACAACTAATTAACAACAATTAGCATATTTACTCACAATGAAAGCACAGAGAAATGCACGAACGCCTACCTCAAACTAACTAAAAGTTGCTATCCAAACATGCATTATACGACCTTGTCGACTGGCTTATCCCAGTATGCAATCGCGCTCAACCGGCCCCTAATTCAAATAAACTTACTGCATAGCCATACATTAATACATTTTCATGATCTTTAAAGAGAATTTAAATTGAATCTTTTGCAAGCGACAGTGCGAAGCAAGACTTCTTTTAAATAATGTTCGGCTTTTTGAATTATGGATTACACACACACACACACACACACACACACACACACACACACATATATATATATATATATATATATATATATATATAACTGATACCTTTAGTTAAAAATATGTGACAGAAATATTCCAAAACCCGTTGGAGTCCAGAGTTACCGTTCTTTTAGCTAAGGGAATACACAAAAAAATCAGGAAAAATCAAATTGTGCGTACATGTTAGCAAGACGACATACAGTTTCACTGCGGTGGTTCCTGGTGACACTAGACATAAGCTTACCTATATGGAACAATGTCTATAATTTTGAATAAACTATTCCTTTCTTAGAATTATATTACATAAAAATGACAAAGATAGTCAGGAATAATATAGGTTATTCCTGCCCACCGTGCTGGAACTGCGTTAAACACAAGCATCTTCGAAGTACATTGTTAAAACATGTGATCTTTATAACAGTACAGGATAATGTTTGTATTAGGAAATGACAGTAAAATATGTATATTTATAATTGCCATGTTTATCGGCATCAATTCTAACGCATTACGTTGAGTTTAATTTCAACAAACTTTGCTATTGTACTCGGAAACATCAATCTATGGTTAAAATTCTACATGCTGCAGGTTTTCCAAATAATTTTATGTGTCAATTGAACAAAATAGTGACCATTTAGTAAGTTTACTTCATTTTTTGTATGTGTCCTGAAACAGCAGCATTTTAAGCACGTAACATTCTTTAATTTGGCGAAAGATTCAAAATAAATAGCCCATATTAAAAATTAAAGCAGTGAACAGAGAGCGTATACGATTAATAAATTACAGAATGTTAAAAACTGGTTTTAAGCCTTCACACCAACATTTTCTGAGCTGAGAGATAAGTTTGTATCGCTGTATTATTGAGACAGAATTATTTTTTCAATCAATGTCTGGGTATGAATAACTGAGGTAAGATATTTAAAGTGTCTGTTCTTTTACCCAGTTGAGTTTCTAGTAGACTCTTTGTTGGCCTGCCAACGTAATAAAAACAATGTTAATGCACGATGGGTGTTCCCACATTTTCTTCATGTCTTCGGACAACACCAATCCCACGCATTTAAAGATCCGTGGATTGGTAACAGAGGTCCAGTTATTTGGTCTTCACATGAATCGACATGGACCATTCGCTGCTGGAGTTCATAGGGACCTTGGCTAGAGCTGAAGCATAACTATTGTGCTGACCGTCTACATTTCTCCTTCCTATGTAAGTTTTTTTTTTTATTTATTTATGGACGCTCTTTAACGTCTGAAGTTATCAGCGTCCCATTCAACTCTGGGCGTGAAACGGCCGACAAAATTTTGCTCAGAGGCCTCTCTTTCAGGCTTGAGGTTCTTTTTCCTGCCGTAAATGTACGACACGGTACCCCCAGCTTCACTTCCCTTCCGAAGGAAGCCATCATACTTAGGATTTTTACGCCCGAAAAAATCCATCGGTTCTGGCCGGGTTCGAACCCGGGATCTTGGGTATAGGAGGCAAGTATGGTAACCACTACACCACCAGGACCGACAACCGATGTAAGGGTCAGGCATCTTGGTAGCATATCCTCTGCTGAAGTCTCGCGAGGCTGCCATTTTAGAGCGTAAATTTCATCCTTATTTTTTAGGACTGTCCGTTTCCGATTGGACTGTCTCGAAGTGAAAAGCCTATAAACTTCCTCTCCATTTTTTGCTGGCTTGAATTGTGTTCACGGTTCTGTTCTTAGATAGCAACCGCACATGAGAACTCAGTTCCAGTACCTCGAGCTTTAGTTTCTGGTTAAGTTGTATCATGCAGGATGATGTTCAGTTTCCAGAATTTTCTCAATGCATGAGCTCTAATATTATTATTTATTTCTCACTTTGTGTAAAGCGCACATTTTTATTGAGAAAAATAACAGTGCAATATTTCTCCATCGATTCTCGCTGAAATTTCAGATCTATTTATCACTATTTTTTACTTTGGGAAGCTCATTTTGATGCGAGCTTGTTTATCTACTGCTTATACTGCGCTAATTATTGTATTTTATTTGTACAAAATTCCTTCTTCTTATAGTTGATGCATCATTCATAGAAAAGTCCAACTACAGGTAATACATTAGCTTTCCCTTTAGAAAATCCCAGGCATGACATTTGGACTAACCAGCTGCTGTTTTATGTGAAAATTTTAATGATAAAATAAAAAATAACCTCAAACCTTGTTATTGCAATTAGATGTGTACTTTGTTCCAAGTAAAATATTTTATAGTTTTTAATCTTTCAAATTCCATCGTCACAAAATGTAAAATGCCTACGGCACAAAAAGTGTTCTTTTTAATTATACTGTTCCATGTGCATCTCTAAATTAATTCTATTTTCTAACATGACGTTAATTATCCTAAATGACATGATGCCTATGGTATGCCAGGAAGTAAGAAATAAACAGGATTCACGGAGGAGGGGCAAGTGGCGTGATCAAGGAAAAGCGGTACAGTGTGCCGAAGATTCACAACATACCTTTAAGTCACACCTTTGTTGATTCACACTTGCATCCAGTTCATTTGTTCGTCCTACCGTTTTAAATATACCACGAGGGATGAAGAAATTCAGTAAGTGTATGTTTATTAAACCGAAAAAAGTCAGTATACACCTTTAGTACTTCAATACTGAAATAATTAAGTGTGCATAGTATACAGGATGCTTCATAATCAATGCATAAGTTCTGTCCAAATCAATAGAACAATATTTTAGAAAATCTTAGATACGTTGTATCTAAAAAGAATGTTAATAAACACAAAATCTATTTTGCATCGATTATGCTAGCTGTAACATAATCAATAAAATTCCTAAATAGTATCCGATATTTCCTTTAAAATAAACTGAACGAGATTATCCCTTTATTTCTCTACTCAATTTATTTTACAGTACCGTATTTATTACAACGCCTATTTTCAGTTATCATGACAGAATTAACACTTGTAGCTTTATGTTAAATGAGAATTTTCCAGTTGGTTTTATCCATCTTGTTTGGCCCAACCAGACAGTTGTTTATGAATTAAAAAGTGTGCTCAGGAAATTTATGATCTGTTTCATATTAATAGAATATGAGGGGATAGTTTCTATTAATTAATAAGCTATATAATTTTTTGTTATCACAAATATAATTCTTACCATTATGAAATATCTCTCTTGGTATTTCAAAGACGTACTTTATATGCAGAAATTGAATGAAAATGTTTTGTTTAACAGCGCTTAACACCCTTTTTAAAATTTGTGGCATCACAGAATGTGACAATGGTAATGCTTGGAAAGAATGTATTCATCTCGTAAACATAACAAATAAAAATTAACAACGAAAGAAATATTTTATGCCTGTTAGGCTCTTCTGTATAGGTAAGGCAAAATTATAATTAGAACATTTGGTGTATGGAAAATAAAAATGTTCACACATAAAATACAAAATACAATGTTTTGATAGATCGGCTGCTGGTAAAAAGGTTTTTTTTTTTTAATTGCATCTCTTTTACATGATAAAGGACTTTTGAGCCTGTAAGATTGTGTTTTGTGTTTTGTTGTTTTTAATTTATCTGATTTTTTTATTTTCTTTAACATAGAACGCTGTAGTTCCTTGTATTTGCACATACTCGTGATTTTTTTTTATTTATTATCGTGAGAAAAAATTTATTGGATGGATAGAGTTGTCTTATTTTTCTGCAACTTTATAGGAAATAATGATTAATTTTTATAAGTATCTGAGAAGTAGCACAAACCACATTGAGTCATTTGTATTAGTCTATGCATTTGAAAATAAGTATATAAAGAAATGTACAGCAGTTATAATATTCAGTAACTAAAATATATGTATTGTTAGAAAATAAATATGTATACATGGCTAATTAAATTGGAACAGAATCAAAGATGAAAGCAATATATAATTGATTAAAGAAACGTGGGATTAAGGACATTTAGTAGAGATATAATGACAATTTTCCTGTTGAACCTCAGCAGAATTCAAACTAAGTTTTTTTGAAAAACTATACGTCTATCCAAATGGAAAGTTTACCACTTATTAAGAAATTATTTATAAATTATACACTTTTTAAATTTTTAGCTAAAGTTTTATAATTTTATAATTATTTTAATCAACCAGAAAAAAGGATTAATTTTTAACATTTATTCTGCATTAGGTTCACTTTTACCGCAAGCTATTAACTCAGTATTATCAGATTTTAAAATCAGTTTGAAATTATGTTGCTTAACTTTCCTGGTGTAATAATATGTAATTTAAAGAAAAAGTTAGAGTTTAGAAAATATTTGCATACAGTGTGATTATTTTATGCAAATTTCAAACTATATTTTTTCAGAACTTTCATGCATGTGAAAGTTAAAAATGTTCACTAGCTATGTGGAAAAATGTGTTTTAACTGCACAAAATAATTCATAGCTCAATATGTCATATTTTTAAGAAACGTACACCTAAATTAAAATTATGCAAACTACGGCAAATTGCATATTTAAACGTCTGTTTAAATCAATTTATATGCCACAAACACACAAATTATATATGGACATAAGCTGAAAACTATGTAGTTTAATATTTTCATAAAGCCAAAAATCGATTTTTTGATCCAAAATCCCTATCAAGTGTAAGTCGATGTTTCGCCGTATGAAAGTAGCTCAAACTCTTGGGAAATAAAACATGTCCCAAATCCTGTAAAAGAATTGAACACCGAATTGTTGGCCCAACTGCTTCACGCATAGCGGAAATATCATTTACAAAAACTGGTTCACATCTATCGTTTTCTGCTTAAATGTTGGCGCAAGGAATCAAGTGAAAACATTACTGTTATAAGGCTATTAAGTATTATGTTATATAGTAAATTGTCTTAGGCAGTACATTTTGACCCATTGTGCGCAAAATTTTCACGTTCTAAGCCATTTAAAGAATATCATTCCTTGATCTTATGTTCAAAATCCTTAATAGTATTTAATTGCATTTTAGTTTATGGAATTGAACTGTTAGGTAGATCATAGTACAATAATTATAGCTTTGTGTATTCGGACTAAGGCTATATGTTTATTAACCGGTGCTATTTATAATGAACCTTAGATCTCTTATATGCTTGAAGAAATTTAAATTGTAAATATATATAAATAAAATAACACAGTGAAAAATGTAACTAAAATGAGCAGTAACTAGATAAGCAAAAATTGATAAAACACTTAAAGTCATATATTTAGTATCCCAAATTTCGAACAGCTCTTGTTCTTCTTTGGCAAGAAGACAAGTGAACGTAGTGAAAATAAATATTGAATATCGAAGATAACATAATGCATGTAATAAATAAGCAAGCAAGAAGTGCGCGTGTGTATGATAGAGAGAGAATATAAAAAATATTAATACGGAAGATTTAAACCCGGTGGTTATACGCTTTAAAATACTTATGAAAAGTAAGAAATAAAATTTATGGAACAACAGATTAATAGTAAAGAAGTTAATATCAAAGCACTTAAAAGCAAATTCATATTAACAAGCCAAGTAAAAAGCATTAATATAATTTCATATTCTCTGTCTCTCACACGCTCTTGTTTAATCTGTTTCCATGCATAACGTTACCTTCGATTATCAATATCCTTTTTCATTAAGTTCACATGTCTTCTTGTCTAAGAAGGACACATGCTATTCGAAACATTGCGATACAAATTTGTGACTTTCTAAGTGTTTTAATCTTTTCTGCTTATCCAGTTTTTGTTATATAGAAAATTAAAATAAAAATAAAGTAACATTACTGGCAATGTAACAAATTAACATTAATAATAAAAAATTTAAAATGATAAAACGCTAAGACAAAGTCACACTTTAAATCGCTATATTTCGAACTTGTAGAGCTCTTCTATGGCAAGAAGACAAGTGACCTTCTTCTTGCCATAGAGGAGCTCTATGAGTTCGAAATATAGCGATTTCAAGTGTGACTTTATCTTAGCGTTTTATTCTTTTAAATTTATATATATATATATATATATATATATATATATATATATATATATATTAGGTCATTTTAAACAGTGCTGCAATATTCTGTTGTAATACCCTGGTGGCCGAGGTCGTTAAGAAGCGGACTCGTGAGCGGGAAGTCTGGGGTTCGAATCCCACCAGGACCGTCCTTCCTGATTGCGGTTTTTCCCAGGTTTTCTCAGTCCTCATAACTGGCAAATGCCGGGGAGGTACCCTAAACTTAGGCCTGGAACGTTTCCTTCCTTAAAAAAAATCCTTTCCCGATATATCATTTCATCTCATGTATCATCAGTGTCCACCGCCTGTGGTGCCTCAGAAGTAAAAACGGGCGTTAAAAAAAGAAAAAAACTTCTACGGTTCAGAGGATGCCGCGCCTAACCTGCATAGTATCCTTCAAAAATGTGAATATTTCCAATGAACTTCGTCCTTCCCGTGTCACCGTCTGAAAATGTAAAAGTTTTTCAATCATCATTTCTACTATGACTTTTAAAATTTAAAATGTACCAGTCAGCATTGCTATTCTGAAAGCATGCTTACTTGCAGAATCTGCCAAGCCATTTGTACTGTATTAACCTCTACCATGGTTTCTGTAGGAATGGGAATGAATGACCATAAACGGTTGGTCAATGTTAAGCCACTATTACCAGTATTTCAGCAATCTTTGTCATGGGTTATTCTTCGATGTCTGCTTATCATTGATGGCCTTCCTCAACTGCAGACAGCATTCTTAGAAATAAAGAAATAGCAGCTATATTGCTGCATAAAACTCGTACACCACCATTTAGTTCTGCTCTGTGAAAATTCACCTGCATTCGATTTTCGTGCCTCTTCGACATTTCTGCTCCCTGTGTTTGTAGGTTTTTCCCAGCTTGCTATATTGCCTGGTCTTTCACTTTGTTCCACCAGGTTGACACAGTGACTTCCTGAAAATCCACTGTTTACATTCTGTTTTCTACGGATAACTTGAAATATCGTTTTAAAAGTATTGTGATTATAATACTTAATTGCTAAACTTCTAGTTTTATACATAGTTTTGTTAAAAATTCAAAATATATAAGCCACTAAAGCAATGTACATAGTTATAACACAAGAATCGAACAACTTCGGCTAAGGAATTGAAAATGCTGGCATAAATGAAATGACATTTCCTTTTTTAACAAACTTCCATTCGATGCTTATATGGTTATTTTTATGAGATTTAAAACTGTTCTACTCTAAAAATTACTAGTTGTCACATATATTTTTGGCATTAGCAACTGTGGACATTGCATTTTAAAAGTTTATCTGCATTGCAATGTGTAGACCATTGTCTATTGCATTGTATTTTATGCCAAAAAATAAGTAAATTATTAATAGTATTATAATTCAATATGAAATGAATACATTTACCGCTATGATAATCTGATGTTTTTGGCCGAAGAATGTTATTCGATTACGTTATGCGTAACCAATAAAATGAGACAAGTTAATCAAGAAGTAGAAACATTTAAGATGGTGTGCAAGTAGAAAAGTAAAAGCAATACGGTTGGGTGGATAAGGAAATTTACAGTTGCTGGCTCAAAAACGTAAAAGCTGCATAAAATTAAACGTGTTAAGGCATAAAGAAAGACTGCGTATTATGAACGTTAGAGAAGGACAAAAGGAAACATGAAAGTGTGAAGGAACTAAGGTGAGGGGAGGGGAGGGGAGGGCATAGTGATGTAGGCGGAGGATAAGCCTGTTCCAAGACAAAACAATTACACCTTACTTCGTGCACCTCAATTTCTGTAATTACGGGTCCGTGCCCTATTATGATGGCGGTCTGAGTTTCACCTCACCTCTCACTCCTCTTTCTTTTATTTTTTATTTCTCCTCTTCCACCTTCTTTTCCTACTTCATATGCTACTTGCTTCGTCATTCTCTTTTTGTCTTGCTGGAATTGGTTCATTTTACGACATGGCTAACTTCAGTTTAAAACTCTACCAAGATGAAGGTCAAAGATTTTTCTAATCTCATTTACTATTTACAGTACACCTGCAAATAAACCATCATCACCACTCCCTAACACCTACCACTTCATAAGTATAAAACAAAAACACCAGTTTTGTAATGTCTTAAGCATGTTCTGGTTTTCCTTAACAGGTCTTTGGAAACCTGGAGGATGCTTAAGAGACGTGAATGATATGAGCACTCCTACCTCATGCTATTTCATTATTGCCGCGATATTCTGTAGTAGCACCGTCAACTTATAATACACAACTTCTTCTTTCTTATTCCTTTTGTTTTCTCTTTCTCTAGTAACGCAGCTAATTGGTTTTTTCCACATGTCTATACCACTTTTCTTGGCGCCACATTACTAAAAACAATTACGAACTTTCTGACCTTCTGATTTTGTACACTCTTTTCTTCTGATTTTATGCGTTCCTTTCACATCATTTTTAAAAATAGAACATGACAGGTTGATCCAGAAACTCAAAGAAAGCAAATATATATGCAATACCTGATAATCTTTGCTAATATACGCTTTACCTACAAGCTCTTAATTGTTCCAGCTTTTGCGTTGTACCTTGTATTTAGACCCCGAATGTACATTTTTTAATTTATTTCTTTTACTACAGTTTACTTCCCGAGTGAGAAAGTAAAATTTTGTTTTTAAATCTCTGTTTATTGACGCATTCTCTGTCATGCACAGGATTTGACGAAAAAGCTCATTGATGACCACATTAATATTTGTTTGATTTTCGCTTTCCGAATTTTTGAACACGCTGTATAGTGGAATTTCCCGCAGCTAAGTTCATTTAACAAACATATTATAAACAATCTACAAAATAATACGTCATGCACAACTACACTACCGCTCATTTCCATGAAACTAGCGTTCGGTGGTCTAGGGGTAACGCGCTCTACTCTGAACCCTAGATTTGTGGGTCCTTAGGGAGGGACTTAAAGTCTTAGATTTATGACACGTTAAAGATCTCCATACCTTAAAAAAGTATTCCCTAGACAAAATAACCGATCATTCCTTGTTTAAGTAATGCCTTAGCATCACATTAGATGGCACTGGAAACGATAGGCTGACGAACTTTCCTTTTGACATCTGTAAGTGCTAAGTGTAGCTAAATTTAAATAGTTCATATAGTTCGTCAGAACTTGGAATAAGTCTTAGGCCTAAACTTTGAAGTCCATCATACTGATGATGAAACTATGTTCTAATAAATTAAGATTCGTTATCATGCAGATAATTATATTTAATTGGTAAATCAATACTCTATTGATTTTTTCGTAAAGAAACATATATTACAGAAATCTGAACTGTATGTTTCATTGACTGGATACCGTACGAGGGGGGTCAGGCAGTAGCGCTTTAACTCGCATTCGATAGGTCACTGTTTCAAATTCCGTTGGTACAGTAATCCTGACATTGAGAGGGGGGGGGTTGTGTATATTCCCCTGGTCGCTTAGACAAATTGTGGGGTGGATATTTACTTTCCATGAATTGTTCGCGCTTTCTCTCTCTCTCTCCCTCTCTCTCTCATTTAATTGTTATAGGATCGAAAGTGCCAGGTGAGGTGGGCTGGTGCTGTGTGACGCTGACTTGCACTTTGGAAGTTTTCTGTCCTGGCGTATGGTATGAAACCAGATTCGAGCACTTTGGAGAGAGGGCTCCGCCGGCATTGCGTCGGCGTTTACTATCTGTAAACATGTTGGAGACTGCGTCTAGGTCCATGTCTCATTGTCCGTGGATCCTAGCCACCCAGTATCTTCCTCGCCTCATCCCTTCCTCCCGCAGGTGCCCATTGTATGCACGCTTAGCCACTGAGCAAAGCTTAAGTGCCGAATTATCCTCCCACATTCCTAACAATCAAGTCAATGACTGAATCAGTATACGTATGTAACTTAGGAATAAGTTCTTTTTCTGTAGTATTATTAGACGCACGGTATTATTTCTAGGTAAACCTGCTGTATGCAATTTAGTTTGTTGATTAAAGTTAAAGTGATTATAGAATAGTTATGACTATGAGTGGAAATATCATTTGATAAACATTCTGCGATTTTAACACCGAAGATGGGCTAAAGTATATCTAAAAATTTGACTCTCTATTGAGGTGCAAAATTCTCTTTCCCGCCAGGTTATCACGACAAAGTAGCCTTACCAATCTAAATAGTGTGGATAAATTCATTAGATTAACCGGTAAAAGAATAGATTTAAAAGTGTACCACAAATACTTGCAGAAACTGTTGAAATGAGCAAGGAAACGGCGGTTGCTGCAAAAATAAAAAGAAAACTTTCGGAAGGTGAAGGGAAGTGGCAGTAATGCAACCATTGCCAAAGTCTATTAACATAAAAAAGACAACCGCTTAAAGTCTTAAGTATTTTTCACAGATGAATCCAAATATGAGTACGTTGATACCAGGAATAGAATATATGTGCGCAGGTAATGCCCTCCCCCCATCAATTTGTGCTGGTAAGTGTTAAATATGTTGGGAGCATATTATGTGTGAATCCGAGAGTAGAGTTGAGAGGAAAAACAGATCAGAAACAATATCATTACAATTTTTATTAAAAATAAAAGGAAAATGTTCACCTTGTAATAAGAAAACAATGTAATAATGTATGAGGTGCTGAAAGATATTGCTTGGTTCTCCCAAAGTCTGATTTAGGAACGAAGTGGATAAGGGTTTTCAGGAAGTGCATTCAAAAAGCTTAGGCCATCTTTGGAATCTTATGTAACAAGCATAAAAGAGCATAGAATCAGAATGTTTAAGATTTGCAAGTCAAATGTCTATAGTTTGCTAAGTAGTAATTAAAGGCAAGGTGAAAATTTTAATAAAGAATATATCTTGCCTCCATTGGTATTTTTGAATAAATAAACGTGGTTTTGTGCGTATTTATTAATTTATTTGCATTCCTTTTACAAGAATAAAAAAACTGTATTCTGTATTATAATGAATGGGCGCCAGTATATTATTTAAAAATAGTTTGCGCTCTTGAGGCTTCCAACCTCGTAAGCGCACTTAAGTATCGCGACATCCATATGTCTGCACCTCCTTTTCTGAGGTATGATGATCACAGCACACATAAGTTCATGGGTACGTGAGCATTAGTCAGTAAATGTACTAAAGAATATAGCATTCTTTATCCTCATGTGTGTGTGCAGGTAACTTTATAAACCACTCAGTATCATAAGGTGTTTAAGGGAAAATTGTTTCTGGAGTTGATCTATTTCATAATAAGACATTTCATAAAATAGCTACACATTCAATATTAGAACATAAAATACACATATTAAACTCAGAAAATGCTTGATTATGTAAAGTGCATAAACGTAGGTTAACTGAAGAACAAATAGCCTGACTCGGAGCAAACGAGAGCATTTTTAACTCTTCGTTGAAATACTAAGCATTTTAGGCACATTCAGAACGATTAAATTTCCAAAATTACTCTTTTACTTTAGCCATGCCTGTTATTGCTACGATTTAACCCCTACGTTCTTAATTTATAAGCATGTAAATACGTTTATTTCGTATGCCTATAGTCGCTAGTACAGCGACATATTGACATTCAGCTAGCCTGTGTGGTACGCGCTAGTCGAAGTACCCTCTTCCGCGTAAACAAGACCCACAAATAAATGACATGGTGTACAGAAAAAAGATACAAGGTGAATCAAAGTACACTTCTCCGGTGAGCAAATATTACATTCAGTAATAAGAAACTGTTCTTTTTCCAACGTATGAATACATATTTGCATTCAACATGTTTGAATTAGGCATATTCACATATTATATAGAATAGAATCCCAAAGGAAACAGTTAAAACCTGCATAGCAGCGTTAATTATTTAATAAAGCATTCCAGTAATAAAATAGAAGTGTGGTAAGTGCACAATAACAGATTCCAGGAAAGGCTGAAATACTTTTAACTTCCGAGAATGTTATTGTGCACTTACCACACTTTTATTGCTTACTTTTTTGGATAATCTGTATTTAAATAAATTGTTTTAATTTAAATGTTATACGCGTTTTATAAATAAAATATCTCCTTTAAATAGTTGTGAATGTAGTTTCTATGGCAATATAGCAGCTATTTTGTTTCAATGGTAAGGAAAAATAATAAAAAAATCATCCAAAATTTTGTTAAAACCATATTATATATATATATATATATATATGTGTGTGTGTGTGTGTGTGTGTGTGTGTGTGTGTGTGTGTGTGTGTTACTTGCTCTCTTTCTGCTATCCCATTATTGTTGGTTGACAACACTCACCTGCAAAGAATCCAAAAATAATAAAAGTAAGAACGTATGAACGTATGCATACTTATATAAAACATTAACACTAAAGTCATTTCAAATCCGAAACACTTCATTAATGTTCCGTTGAATAATTATAATATTATTACGATAGAAATCGATACTGAATACAATAATATGGGAATAAGTTAGGTGTAGTTTGAACATTTTACAGACTCTAATTGTATTATAACAGAAGAAAAAAGAGTATACATCATATATCACCCACGTCTCATCAGAACGTTGACGCATCACTACTAAATGCAGATCGGTAATTCCATGCCACATTCAAAGCAGTAATTCCTAATATGAGAATGCATGCAGTCATGCTCTCTGCGAGAGACGGGGTGTGGTTAATTAGGCAGATCGCTATGGAAAGAATGCAGTGAGATCACAATGCTGCATGACAACATCTGTGTCAGGAAAAGTCACTACTTACCATTACTTTCATTTCCTTTCTAAGGTTATGTTCCAGTCATCACGGAACAAACTTTTGAACAAGGTACGTGTATTTCCTGGAAAAGATCCAGTCACACAAACGAATGCTCATAACTTCTGATTCATTTCTAACGGCAATACTCCTGCTTGAACGTAAAGTTAATTAAATAGAAAATTCTATAAATTCCACATTATGCGACAGATGTAAAATGAGTGTAAAATTTTTATCAATTATTATATTGAATTTTTATTACAAGGTAACGATTTCTTTGTGTGAATTTAATGCCTAAAAACAGATTATCTTTCACTATAAAATTGTTAAAGGTTTCTTGAGGCTAATCTATAAACATGAAATAGAGCTACAAAAAGCAAAACTCGTATTGATTTTTTTCCATAATTTATGATACAGCTGGAAAAAGAAAAAAATGAAAGAAAGACAAAGAACCCTGAAATGTATACATCTGGATAAATTGTGGGAAATTATTTTGTATTTTCATCCTGAATACCATAGTTAATGTTCAAAGAATTGTTAACCTATGAAAAGAAAATGTTAGTTTTGGAAAATGCATATCTATTTTAAGTGTTTCTAGCTAAGACACTAGCTGACCATTAATTCAAACGACAGCGAAAATAATTTTAAAATGATGATGGATACTTAAATAAAAATAGAACAGAATAATAAGCACATCTTATTAAAGTGAAAGGCATAGTATCTCAAATTCTTGATTTGAATAAGGTCTTCTCAGTTAATGTATGCACAAAAACCAAGTCAGTGCATTTTTTTTTAATTTCCAAACAGCACATAAACACTGAAAGTTTCTAACATTTATATGTCCTGCGGCTGATACTAAGAAGATTTTCATGTAATTCTTCATCCTCAATGACATTTGCATTTTGATCTGCAATGTCTTTATGAAAATCTAAACTTCAATACTTTGCCATTCTCCTATCTCTTCCCTTCCCTTTCCTTTTCTTTCCTTTCCTTTCCATTCCCAGAACAGCATTGACTTCACGTTCCTTTTCCATTCTTAAACCGTCGAATGACGAAATTATAGTGGATTTGTATTCACAATATATTTTGTTAGTTTCATTCAGTCAAGAGGTTAAGTCAGATTGTCACGTATATAACCCATAACGTACCTGGAAGGTATGTAGCAATGGTGGGAATGGAATGAGTTTTACTTCATGCTAGGGACTGGAAACTGTAGGCTTTGCTACTATGAATTTCAGAATAATTTTATTAAGGTAAAAAGCTAGTTTTGCTATCCATTTTTCACTGGAAGTGATGTACATTAGGATAGAGAACATACATTCACTCCTAGCTCAAAATGGAAAAAATGGAGAACATGCGTTTTGCTTCTATATCCCTCAAATAGGAAGTAGCGTATTTCCTTTATAAACTTAGAGAGATATAATGGTGCTTTGCAGCACCTTATGGTGACTCAAGGACATCCTTATTTCGAAAGTAGTAGGTACTTTTATCAATAATCTTCTTGAATATCTTAATCATAAACCGTGGAAATTCGAAGTAATCAATGTGTTGTATCAGTGCATCCAAATAATGAGAAATAAAATGTTATAACTCTCTGGATAAGTAAATTAAATGTTTCATATTTCCAATCACGCAGGGTTAGATACTTTTGAAAATGCATATAAATGAATGCTTCGAAAGAATATAAGAATTCACTGCTTAGAGAAATGGTTAGAAATATAAAAATATTTAGAAATATTATTTAAACGGGAACAAATACTATAGAAAGTTTTTATCTTCAGCAAATCTAATACACCCCTGAAAGACGGATAATACGTGATGTTAAAATAATTTGTAATCAATGATTTTTTCTTTGCGGTACCGCTCCCCAGGCAAAGACCGACCGGTCGTTTCAAGTTGATAGCACGGTGAATAGAATTAGAAGGTCCGCAGCTATGATATAGGCGTAAGTTATTACTAACATTTGAACACTTAAAAGGTGCATTTACTCACCACTGGAATTGCTCCCTTTCATTTTCCACACATTTCTGACATCGGCTTATGAAATTAACTATTGCCCTCTGCAGTTTCCTCTAAGAAATGAGTCGGTCCTGGTGGTGTAGTTGTTATCATACTTGCATCCTAGACCCAAGATCGCGGGTTCGAACCCGGCCAGGACCGATGGATTTTTTCGGGCGTAAAAGTTTTTTAATCCTTCGGAAGGGAAGTAAAGCCATAGGTCCCGTGTCGTACATTTACTGCACGAAAAAGAACCTCAAGCCTGAAAGAGAGACCTCTGAGCAAAATTTGTCAGCCGTTTCACGCCCTGAGTTGAATGGGACGCTGATGACCTGAGAAGTTAAAGAGCGCCCATAAATAAATCAATTAAAAAAATCTAAGAAATGAAAGAAACTTCCTAACGAATATTATTATTCAGTTCTTCTAATGTGCATGGATTTGTCTAGTATACTATTTCCTTAAATGACCCCCCCTCATATAAAAATCGCAGTGCGTTCAATCGGGGGACCGAAGGGTCATCTATGGTCAATGTTGACTGTATCGTGGAATATCTCATGAATTGCATGCAATGAGATATAGGCTGTATATGCCGTTGCAGAATATGGAAAGTCCTGAAACTATATTCCCTCATTTAATTCACCAAAATAGGGTTGAAATATATTCTGCTCATACCTACTAAATGTTTCTTCAAAATAAAATTTGAGGTTATTATTTTTAGCTGCTAATGGTGCACCACGCTGCTATACTTTGACCATGCAGGGGGTTCTCGTGAAATTTTTCTGAACTCTAATGTAGGTTTATTTTTGATAATCATATCCTCACCCGTAAATCAAATTAGATTAGGGTCAATTTCTCCTTCATACACGCGATTCAAAATCCATTCATAATGCCTACTCCTAAATGCAGGGTCACCCGATTTAAGTTCTTTCTCTACGGTCAATTTATAGGGTTTAAACTTTATTAGCCTTGTATCTGTTCAATCAAGGGACAAAAAATTTTCCGTTTATTGAGAAAAATGTCGAGTGATATTTAGGGGAACGTTCCAGAGCATGTCCAAAGTTATCTAATGTTTTTTCTAAACACTGAAAGACTGTGTACGCATTTTATGAACAATAATTCCCGTTTCATGATTTTTTTACCAATTTGTGAATCGAACTTCGACTTGGAAGTGGAATACCAAGGAATCTCTCTTGAAATAATATCCATATATAAAGCCGATTCTGTACGCACATAAGTACCGTAAATACTCGGCCTTAATATACCTGAGATTCGTAAACATTTACTCCAGAAAATATATACTAGTATTTTGTCCATAGCAATGAGTGAATTACGGAGGTGCTAAGTGAACTTCCCCTCTCCCAAGTTTATGCCAAATAATTATAACAGAATTGTAGGATATCCTTTTTAATGTCATGAAAAGGCACAGGAATTGCAGAGAGATTCATGTAATATTCTGCAGCGTTTCCCTAAACTTCAGGGTCTCTACTAAGTATTGCAGGTGCATAGTAGCGTGCTCTCTGTTAGACATTACACCTGAGGCAAATATCCATTACATGTTATTAGAACCTGCGGGCTTCCTGGGTCTAAGACGTAGAGCAAAGAACTGACTGTCACAATAAATAATCTGCATGCTCAAAGATAAATAGATTTCTTATCTGCACGTCACATAAATACTTATTCTTAACTACCAGACATAACATATCTAATAAGCTGAAGGGAAAGCTGCAAGGAAACAGTAGACCTAATTGCCGATAGAGTTGGTAAGCACAGTGCTAAACACTAAGGCTAGTGCATATGAATTACGAGCATAATTGTGTGAAAAGAATATATATATATATATTTTAATTTGCCCAAGTACATACAAAAATATATTCATACAAAGCTTACTTATCAGAATAAAATAGAAGCGATCCAAAGAACCAGAACTATTTGGTAGTTTTTTCCCACTGATCGTGTGCACACGTGTTTTCCGCCGTTGACTGGAACAAGGTCACGATAGCTTCTGGCTGTCAGTGTGAACCTGATAGTTCAGTTCCGTTATTAATAGTGGTATGTTTTGTTATGTATTTAATTTAATTAATCGCGAAATGAATTATGACTCAGTCTATGTTTTTTACTGCACAACATGTATTTATATATGAGTCACATGTACTAACTCAGTTCTTCAAGTTCAAAGATATTTGAAGAAGAATTCTCATCAAAGAAATCATTTGGAGAACTCCCCAATTACTATTTTTGACATCTTTCACTACAAAATTTTGTGCATGGAACAACTAAATTGTTAAATAAAATAACCTTTGCAAACTTTTTTTAACTATTAAACCCGACGAGGAGTGTGATTTTGCCTTTTTTCAATAAGACTCTGCCACAGCTTATATTGAGAGGAGAGATATTGAATGAGAATTTCAGAATGACAGAGCTATTAATAACAATTGTGGCCTCCTCGGTTCCCCTTGCGCTTTTATCTCCGGGATAAATTAAAAGATACTGCATACAAATCAAAACCACATGCCTTGGAACAACTGAAACAAAATATACGCCAACACTCAACGAAAACTACAGCTAGAGATTGATAATTTTCTAAAGAGATGCCGGAAATTTATGACAAAGCCGGTGAAAGTTTCAGCACCTTCTTACATACAGTCGTGTGATTGATGATTGATTTATTTAAGGACACTCTTTAACAGCTCAGGTCATCAGCGTCCCATTCAACTCAGGGCGTGAAACGGCCGACAAATTTTGCTCAGAGGCTTCTCTTTCAGGCTTGAGGTTCTTTTTCGTGCCGCAAATGTACGACACGGGACCCACGGCTTTACTTCCCTTCCGAAGGAAGCCATACTTAGGATTTTTACGCCCGAAAAAATCCATCGGTCCTGGCCGGGTTCGAACCCGCGTTTTGAGTATAGGAGGCAAGTATGGTAACCACTACACCACCAGGACCGACCTTACATACAGTCGGTAAGTAAAACCTTTTAAACTAGTTAAGGAAACTATTGTGTGGTTGTGTCAGCGCCACTCTACGATTCCCTTAGACGGCAACGAGTGTCGCTCTCGCCTATAGGCAAAACACCGCAAGCTGGTTCCTAGTTCATTGGGTAGCTCTGTAGATATCCACCCTGTTTGGAGAGCGATCCCAACGCTTGGTAAATTTCTCTATATCCGCCGCAAAGAAATTCATTGGTTACTCTAAACAAAATAATTAAAAGCTGACTAGCGGAGACTTGTTTAGTGATTTCTGCATGAGAACGTAAAACCTCACAGCAATATCCAAAAAGGTTTCCGAACAGCAATTTTATATTATTTTGAATTGCTCGTATAAAACAAAGACAATAAAATAAGTAGGAAAATGTTTTATACGAGACAAAAACTAATTTTTGCATTTTAATATCAAGCAAACTTTATCTGTATGTTAACAGTTTTAAACCAGAAACCTGTTTTCTATTACCTTTCTTGAACCTAGTAGCGCAAAATTTAAACAAAAGGCATTACTATGTATAGGAGGGATGGAAAGTAGCATATACATTTATGTTACAAGGAAATATTATAATTTGTACCTTTCTGTGAGATATTTATTTAATCAAAATACAGCAAACAAAACAAGGAATTTCTTTTTATCACGAAATGAATAATTCAGACATATATACATTATACAAAGTATAGTATGCACATTATATTAGAATTCAATGTAGTGATTGCATGTCAAATGAAACATAAACATAATTTAAATAAATTGTTAATAATAGTTTCCAATAATTTCAATGCCGGCCCTATATTCTCTTATGCATATTATCGAAAATATGTTTAAACGTATTCTGAAAGAAAATAATTTTTTTACTGAATGCGCTTCATTAGCTCTTCTATTTTGTAGAAGGTTTAGCATTAACAGATGTTTTATAATAACCCAAAAGAAAGAATCCAGAGGACTCAAATCGAACTACTTTGAAGGCCATAAATCTGCGCTATTTAACCTGTTGTCACAGAAATCTTTCAAGAATGTTAATGTAGTACCTGTAGCATGTGCAATAGCATCATCTTGTTGGAAATATACCTCTTTCAAAGCATTATCATTTATAGCAATTTGTTCAAAATTTATATTTCTTTGAAACAAGGAACGTTTTGTTATGACTGCAATAAATTCACTTTATAATTACTAACGTTTACATGTCTGAAATGAAAATACTCTTCCTCAACAGAATTACTTATATAATGCGGCTCAACTTATTAAAATGCTTTATTTAACACTTAATAACCCGAACATATATTTTAATACATAATTAGGTTATCCTGTTGGTGTTTATTTTAATGTTAGTGCTGGTACAATTATTTAACTTTTGGTTAATCTAAATCCTGGCATAGTTGTATTTTCAACAGCAACAACAGCAATAATAATAAAATAATAATAACATATTTTCTACTCTATCTGTTTGTAATTATGTTTATATTTAAGTAGAAGCAGATAAATATTCTATTTTATCTAGATTGCTTATTAACATATATCATTTACACATGTGTGTATTTCCTCCGTCAAGATTGGCACTTAATTTCCAGTTTGCGCACAATGTAAACACAGGTGAACCGTTGTATTTTACTATCTACTGCCCAGAGAGAAGGAACAAAAACATTAGCAGCAGTCTAATAATGGCTGTTGTCTCCCGTCTTTTCAGAAGCGTAGTGCAATAGGATTACCTCACGGTTCAGGTAATGTAATCCCTCGCTTGGTTCCGTGCTTGTACAACTTTCACGTCCACTCGTCTTCTTCCCAGACCCCCCTTCCCCCGCATCTGAGCGAAGAATCTTCCATGTGCTTGTCCAAACAGAAACCAATATAACAAGTGAACGTTTGCTACCAAAAAACCCTCCCAACAGCACGTCTCATTTCAAGATATCGAGCAAACTTTGCACTATGAAATATCCATTAAAACCAATCCTGGAGTGTAAGTATAGGTGACTTTACGCCGTCCCGAGTTGCGAATAAAATAAAATAAAAAAAAAAAAAAACTACAATTGGAAATTGGGAATTAATTATGTCTAAGATGTATTGCATTCCTTACGAGGGATGATGAAGGCTAATACTTGGGAAACAGATCAACATAAAATAATCTGCCCTGCTGATTTCTTTCTCGTTATTAGATAACAGGAACAATGGGATACCACTCAGAAGAAGCAAAAGGGTGACTCCTTAGATTTTCCCTGAACTTTTCCAAAAATATCATTAAATGTAGTGATTTTCACGAGCAGGTTCCCTAGAGGAAGTGAAATAATATTAGAAGTCACGATGGGACATCTGTATACTGTATTGTTCTAATGACTACGGTTACTCCGGCAAATTTCATCGGGATTTAGTACCGCATTATGTCAAGGTTGTTAGAGGAATGCAACTACACGTATCTCCCGACTCCAATACAACAATACATTAGATGGAAAATTAATGGTAGAGATGGAGAACAGTTGGATGTTTCAGTCTTGCTCAAGGGGAAGAATTCGAGCGGCCAGGATTCAGGGGCGTTGAAACACAGACACAGATGTTGTCCGTAACAAAGTTCCAGGATAGAACACGCCGGTACTGACGTAGCATCCACTCCAAGGAGTTAGAGGCACTAAAATGGGCCGCGGCAGAATATTTTCCAAAACGCAAGTCACCGTCGCACCGGACACAGCACCAATCCACCTGCCTGCCTGCCATTTTCAGCCTTTTAAGAAAAACTGTGCATAAAACGGGATGAAATGAGATGAAACAAAATGGGGGAACGAAAAATTGTGGAAATGAAAGATTCACTGTAGCAATCACCTAAGCTATGAAGCAGTATTTATTGCATACCTTCCTGGTAACATTAATGTAATAAATATTGTAAATATGTTCTGATAGGTTATATTGCTTAGTTAACAGTGCAAATATTTCATATATTAATTCAAATGAATAATTCTATAATAAGGAAAATCATTCATATAATGGCTCCAATGCTAACCTGAAAGAATTTTAAAATTATGAAATGGTGAAAGGTAGCAAAGGCACGAAAGGCCAAACTTTATGTATTTTAAATGACCATGCTGCGAGTCAAAGGCAATTATAATTTGAAGTTTCATCGCATCAGGACGCTGATATTTCATGGATATCACATGCAAGTGTTTTTGCTGAGAGCATATAAAGATGCAGTTCTCCTCGTTTCGAAGACTTTTTATGTAAGTTAGCAACTGTTCACGCATTTTCCATGTTCCATTCGGCCTACGGGTGTTCGAACTACATGGTAGATATCAAAAGATAAGTGAGTGATGGCTCGTTAGTTTAAATAATTCAATACCTCGTAGCCGTTAGTTGTATCTTGTGCCTAATGAGTTGCGAAAAGTATTACGTATTGAATTAGAGGGCCGGTGACCTGAACGCGAGAACGGTACAAACAGCTTTCAAGATCAACGTCAGATTTTAATTACTTTCTTCGCAACGAATCCGGGTTTTTCCAGGAACACTTGTGAATGTAAATAAGTTACGGTGAATAAATTGTGTTACAGGGTGTAATCATTTTAAGGAAAATCATCCTTTCCCAGTCCTTTAAGTGGGACTCAACAAACCACTGAGGAAACACCCATGAAATTCTGCCGTCGCTAAGCGGAGGCAACAGGCCGAGGCCTGCAACCACGAAACTGCTTCAGCGACTAGGAGAAGCCGAAAATATTTAACGTTAGGATACGACATACAAATTCTACCGCCCAAACTACCCTGTTCGGTCGATACAACATGACCTTTGCAAGATCATGCAGCTACTGTCTTACTACATGGAAAACATCCCATGGACTTTAATTTTAAGATGTCTCGTTATTGCTAACAACCGTGGATAAAGCAGGGTATTGGGCATACAACATAATGGCCTAGATAAAAGGCTGGGTAGCTACGACAGTAACAATAACTTTGCTTTTGATAGCCCAATAGTTAAATATAAAACTAGGATCTGAAGTTTTCCATTCAGGACTTTTCTCTTGAAGAGACAGCAGAATGTAATTTTCTAGGACGAGGCCTTTGTATATTTAAACCTAATTTGTAATATAAGGATGATGTATTATAATAGGGCTCTGTTTTGGAAATATTCAGGTGACTGAGTAAACATGGAGGACAGTAGAATTAGGAGCATCTCTCTCAACGTGCAAC
This sequence comes from Metallyticus violacea, assembly GCA_030762175.1. Classification (NCBI taxonomy): domain Eukaryota; kingdom Metazoa; phylum Arthropoda; class Insecta; order Mantodea; family Metallyticidae; genus Metallyticus; species Metallyticus violacea. The sequence goes on along the minus strand of CM060846.1, from coordinate 282,388,410 downwards.
AACATTTAAATACGATTGATCACAGGAGACTTGATCGTGCAGTAAAACTATAATTCAAAGCAAACAACGCTTTAGACAGCAGAAACAATCTTTTGCAATTTTGAAAGTGATAGCATTGACTATGAAATGTAGTCTGTAAGTGAAGAGAGTTTGGCGAGGTTAATTGCTAGAATATCTAGAATCTATAGTTGATTAAACCTTAGTAGAGCAATACCTGAAAAAAAGATATCAACAGTCTGGGCTAAGTTTTGGAATTGTATGTTTTGGTATTGGAATTGAGTTTTAGAAATCACATTTACGGATTCAATTATGATTAAAAAGTGTACAAAATTTGTATGCTTAAATGTATGTACGTAAAACATAAAATATTATCTTTATTTAAAAGTCTGCAAAAAATGGTTTATTAGTCCCAAATGGAGAAATTTAAATTTCTGCAAGAATTAAAAAGAACAAAGATAGAATTAAATGTTATTAAATTTGCTGAGTGATCCCCAGAGACCTTTCTAGTGCAAGAAACCCTCCCAATTAAAACGAGATTTTGAATGATTTAATTACCTTCTTGTTGCTTCTACATCAGAAAGAGATTATTCATATTGACAATACCTCTCCTGATACCCATCCCCTAAAATTAAGTTAGTGATACAATTAGCTTGCATGCGCCGATAATTCTGTCTACAAACAAGATTGTTACAGTGACAGGGAAGAGCAAACCATAGGGAGCCTGAGTGCTCAGATACAAATTCAGACAAGCCCCTAGAAAGAACTACTAAAGTACGACATAACAAAGAAGCTGACAAAAAATGTGATGTTACTTATTAATTGTATATTTTTCCAACCAGAGAAAAAATATATAATGACTATTTAGCTCATGAACCAGCTACCATCACGATAGTCCTCGTGGCTTAGTGGTAGCTATACTTACCTTAAGACCCAAGTTCGTGGCTTCAATTCCGGTCAGGGTCGGTGGATATTTTCGGGCGTTCTAAGATATCTTTCTTTGATAGGAATAAAACATTTTCGGCACATAAAAGAACCTCAAGCCTGAAAGCAGAGGGCTCTAATTAAAATTTATCGGCCGTTTCATGTCCTAAATTGAATGGGAAGTTGATGACCTGACATGTTAAAAACGTCCATAAATATACCAAATAAAGAACTAAGCATTATGTATAAAAATATCAACCACATACAACCAATCACATTTGTCTATCGCCACAATTTTGGCATTTACACTTTCATTTTAGAGCACGTATGTGTAATTATTTTTATGCAAAGTAATCAGAACAGCGCACTGATCTATCTATATAGCTTCTTTGGCCTAATCATCAGTGTGCACTAGAAATTAATAATCAATCATGTAGCTTTATCTTGAAAGAATGAGTAGCTCGGGTTGAATTTGTTTGATCTATTTAGCGAATAAAATGAAAAAAATTAAATAATATATAATAAAATGCGCTTACAGTTATTAGTGTCCAATCGGAGATTTTAATTTCCACTACCAAGCAAATTGTCAAAGGTCGAAATTAAAATTATTTACGGGATATGCTGGTTTTATTTTATAATTTAAGCTCTTTGGTAATAAATTGAAAACAATTGAGGCAGAGGAAATTAAAATCCCAGACTGGACATTCGTAGCTGTAAGGGTGAATATATCATTTTATTACATTTTATTAGAAAAATATCAAAATAAGTACAACTTGAGTTCCAGATTTCCTCAAGACAAATTCTGGAATTTTCATTTAATTATTACAGATAATAATAATAAAGGAATAGGAAATATAAAATCAATGGCTCATACTCGAAAATTGCTTCAGCATTTCATGCTAATGGAGTAGATTATCACGACATAACAGAACATTGACCGCAATGGCCACAGGTGCCCAATTCATTGAAATATTAAGGAATTGCTTTGGACATGTTGTGCTAGGAATAAAATGCCGTGATATTACTTGAGTTGAGGGCCGACTGAGCATTGCTGCTTACTGGAGAAGTAAAACCGCCTGAAAAGGAAAAAGAAGCATAGAGTCGCCGAGGGTAAATTCAATATTTTTATTTTAGAATTTATATTTTACTGAAAGCATAAAGTGAAATTGTATTTAAAATTGTTACGTAAGCGCTAACCAGGGCTATACGAGGTATTGAATTTGATTCCTCTCAGATGTAATATGTTGCTGGCCTCTATGTAGAACATCCATGTATTTTATTTAACTGTTCTTCCATAAGATCGTGGTAGTGAGATCGGAACATTGAGAGTTTCTGTCTCTCGTAACTTTTTAGCAGAATGGCGAGCAGTTTATCTATCTGGAACACGATTGCCACGATATTTTCTTGGAAATTTCTTACCACTTCTGTGCAAGGATCCGCTTTCGTACATAAAAAGTAATTTTTCAAGACGATATTTATGTAGTGAAGTAACTAACAGACACACAATTTACAAACCACTTGTTGACAAAGATTCCCTCAATCTAGCTACAAGCTGATATCTCTGCACATACATTATCTGAGCGTACTTGCATTCCTGTACTTTTGTATGCTAAAGATCTAATTCTTTTATTTCTAATAAGAGATGGTTTGCAAAGGGGCACTTACATTCTAGAAAAGTACTGCCTGAAATGGAGCATGGTAGTAAACAAAACAAAAACCAAACAATGACTTTTAAAAATGGCGACGTGTATAGCAGAGATGAAAAATGGTACTACAGAAACACAAAATGTAAATTTTTTTGGTATTTAGAAGTAACCTTTAATATGAGTGGGAAATGGAACAAGCGCTTATCTGTTAATTATAAAACACGAGGTCAACTAAATGATTTGCTACGTGTTCTGATTCGTGTTCTAGGTATACCAGTAGATACATTAGAGAAAATGTACAATGCTATTATTAAGCCTATTCTGTCATGTGGAAGTGAAATATGGGGATGGAGGAGAGCTGAACATGTAAATAAAATTCAAGTGAATTTTATGAAAAGGGTTCTCGGGCTCTCCAAAGGAACGCGTTACTGTGGAGTCACTAGGGAGGCGAGTTGTTATGAAGATACGGTTAATAGTGAAACAAGGACGGTGACTCGCTTAGACTAATGAAGGGAGATCAGTTGCTTAGTGTTATAGACACAAGATACAAAATACAACACCAACGTTTTGGGCGGCGAGGTGGAAGGAGAGCTCAGAAGAATTGACCTGGGTTTAAGGTGACAACGAAGCAATGCAAATAATAAAAATGTATGGAAGAGGGTTAAAACAAGGCTAGAGGCTATCACCAGGCAGGAATTCGAGGCATAACGTAGCACGCAAATCTCCTTGAGCCTATCGAATGAAATTAAATTAGTCTGGAGTAAAGAGGCAAATATGCTCGTTCTAGGGAAAAAGTCCAGATCAGGAATGGCCATTTAGACTGGGAAGTTAGAAGGCTGAAAAAATAACGAATAGTTCTGTAGGAGAATCAGCCCATTTGGTGGAGGGGATGAGGAATGATGAATACATATTCTCACTCAAAATACCTACAACGCTTTTCCTGAACATTTTTATAACTTTTAGAAGTCGATTAGCATACTGGGACCTCTTTTGTGAATTGATTGAGTTTGGACATCTTCCTAGCTAAAGCGCGCGAAGCAATGTATTTTCTGGTAGAACGTAATAACTAGTGTAATTATAAACAATGCAATATGTTTCCAATTACATATATGTAAATATCATTCTGCCCATTTTAGAGCTTATTTATTATTATTATTATTATTGTTGTTGTTAATTTCCTTTTATTTGTATTATTATTGTTGTTCCTAAATCTAATTGTGCATCACACTTAAACATGTATGCTCTAAGGTCGATGCATAAAATATATTTGTGCATATAGAATTTCATAACAATAAAGATACACCAACTTCTACCATACGGCTTTGACAACTGGCCTCTCCCAGTATGCAGTGCCAGCCCGTAACTCAAATAACTTCACTATAATTGAGGTGGTTTTGAATTAGAACAAAAATGCTCATAAAGCGTTCCCGCGAACTAAATGTAAAATTTACAAAAATCACAACAGGCTTCACCGAGAACATGTGGCTCATACTTTCACTCATATTAAATATTCGTTATGTTGCAATAAATGCTGGTGTGCATGCAGAAGTCTTAACTATCTTGTAGTTCATCACACTCTACTCCCTTTGATATTGTGCTCAAAGGTTGACAGTTGTGTAACGATCGCCAAGTCTGACACATCCATAAAGATGAATGTAACAGTGCACAAGTTTCATATAAAGATAGTGGTAAAGTTAAAGGTGAAAAGCAGATCAGAAAGGCTGAAGCGACTAAAATCTGCATTTATTTGCGTTGTGCTTTAACTTTAATTACTATGAAAGCACGGCTGCGGGGATTTATTAGTGTAGGACTCATTGTCATTTTGGTACTCGTGCTTTATGAATATTTACTTCAAGGTAATATGGAGAGTGAAATTTCGGAGACAGGTCTTGTAAATTCGTGAAACCAATTATTTCCTGTGGCATGCAAATATGCATTTTTTATTTTCTAGACATTCTGCATCAATTCTCCTTAAAACTGAAACAACTTACCAGTTTTGCAATTGTAAACCAATAGGGGAACATTTACGCGATTAACATGATATCAAATTGCCTTTGTCGTGACATATTAACTTTCTCAACTCCCAGATATGACATATGATACTACAGTTCCAAAATTACTTTTTCCGCTTTGGCTGGTTGCAGAAATCTGGGACTCTTAGTGTCACATACGATAGATATTACGGATCGGACTGTCATTTGTTTCGCAGTTCAGTATTTCAACAGATGGCAGAGCTATACAAAACGGATAGTGGAAAATAATTTCGTACTTATACAAGTAGAACTGATTTATAATTTCATTTTATTAAAATGATGTTTTACAGAATTTCGCTTTAATTAGATAGCTATGATACATTTTTAAACATTTAAATGTGTAAAGTATGGCTATATATTAAAACATTATTAAAATAAATAAGTGCAATAACTGGTATTAAGAGTGCGTAAATAACAATGAATCTATTTCTACACTTTCAACTCTAACTTGCAGGAATCTCAGAATATTATTATAATAATTTGTCCATTTTCCTAATTTTGAATAAAATGGAGGTAAGATTTAGGAGTATGTAATTCCCGATGAATGTGATAATAATTCATCGTGGGAATCGTTAGATGAATTACCCCTCAAACAATTTCAAACAGCAATAGCCCCAAAGAGTCGAATGGATTTATAAATACGTATAAACACTGTTCTAATTACATTTAAAATGTAATGGTGAAATAAGGGAGAAGTGCAGTTCATAACTTTTAATTATAATTTACCAACAAACTTTCTGCTCTTGCACAAAATGCTGCGAGAAGACCAGTGCTCATATTTTCCCCGTCAAAAGCCGTTTGAGTATATTCAGGATTATGGTTTTTTTTAAGTTCACCTGAAGTTATTAGTTTAAGGGATGTATAAAATATGAGGAAAAAATCAGCATTGACTTGAATGATATGAAATTTTGTTTGGTGTTGTATCTACGCTAATTGATGGGATTTCTAGAAATAGGTTCCTCTACTTCCGCTACATTCTGAAAGTTGAACATAGTTGATATGCAAGACAGCGTTCTAATAAAACAGTCTATTATAGCTAAAACAAATAGGTGGATAGTTGCAACAAAATTTCCCTTTTGGACTTCTGTTTAATGCTTATTGACCAAATTATCAACCGCCCAATACATCCAAATAGTTGAGTTGAAAAGAGCCACATGCTAAACTATTTCCCTTTCCAACTGGTTGCAGCAGAAAATTTCATTCACCAACGTGAGTTTATAAGGAGGGTTCCTCGGATAAAGAAAATGTGGATGACTATAACCAGCCTAAAAAAGGAAGAGAATTGTTCTAGTTCTAGTTAAAACTTCAAAAGGAAAGGTCATACCAATCATTTACATACGACTCTGGTAAAAACCAGAAATATAAGCCAATGTCTAGGCTGTAAGTTTGCTATATTTCACTCTTGTAAGCTGTTCCAGTTGTATTTTTTTTTTTTTTTTTTTTTTTTTTGCTCTACTTTCCCACAAATAGGAAAATTTAAAGTTGCATGTATAATGTGGATGTTAGGATCCAGGGTGTAATATACAAAACCTACAGCTACAAACTCTTTGCTGCAGAATGAAAACTGTGTGTAAGAACATGTTTTAGGCAATATTTCATGTCAATATTATTATAATTTTGTTTCATTGCGGCCCAAGGAGGGCAAAGCAGTTTCTCACTGTTGACGTTGTTATATTGCGTTATCAGTGACTCAGCACTGTCATACTTCACTCGCAACTTGCACACACTGCAAGGAACAGCAATTGTTTCACTCTTTATAATAATTGCTTCACTCTTTTGCGCTTACTCAACTTGAAATTTTGCAGTTTCAGAAAAGCGTCAGAAAATTAAAAAGTATCCATGTTGAGGTATTAAATTTCGTGCGAATGATGAATTTTATTTTTTCTCCCTCCCAAGGTTATGTCAAACTATATATGAGAGATATCTAAAAACAAACTTTTATTATTGCATATTTTTGCACATAAAAATTATTTTCTCTTGTACTTAGTACGCTAAACCTTTTTTGCGACAATGATCAAATTTGCGGTTTCCATTGTGTAACATTTAATATTTGAAATGCGTAAAGTGGAAAATAAATTTATTTCGAATAAAAATATGAATGTTAGAGGACCGCTGGACCAGAGGATGCACACGACAACCTGCGCAAATTTATTCTTTATTACAGGGTCTTCAATATTTTTATAGCCCTTTATTTCCCCAAAATCTCCAATCTCTTTATGAAAGTCTATTTATTTCCTTTGTGTTTCTATGTAATCATCTTTTATACCCAGATGGACTCGCAATGAAGATAATTTTACTACATTTGTAACAAGAGCAAAATTCTCTTAACTCATATTTTTTCTATAAAACCAATGCCTAAAGCGTCAATTTTAGCGCTTACGATAGTATTTTGTATATATTTTGAAATATACTTATTTGATTTATTGGAAACTCTGTATTATGTTATTATATTTCATAATTAATTTCGCACAACTCTATCAAATATCTTCGACATACCTACAATAATTACATTCTTGAGGTTTTTCTAGTTATCTGTACCTGTTAATATACGTGGATAAATGACCGCGCAAATGGAATCATGCTTCATTAATAAAGAATTTTAATTGAGAATCAATTGCGCTATCATTATCTTTCCGCAATATTCAATTACAGAAATTTACCCGAATATCAGAATCACCTTCCTGCAATTGAGAATAACATTTTTTTAATTTTAATTCTGCAATACTTACATCCTGATATCTTGGTTCTACATCAGGACGTAATACTCCAGATTTCATTTATTTATTCCTCTTATATCTTTCAATACAATTTAAATTACAATTAAATTTTACAGATTTTAAAATCTACACTACTAACACTATGACTAAACAAAATTAAAACTTCAAAAACAAAACCGGTACTGGAATCCAGCACTATGGCTATTTACTATGACTTATAATAACATCTACAGTTGCTACTGGTACCCAGTAGCAATTGTTACATTTAAACTTTATTAATTTACAATTATTATCCAATTTACTCTATGCTCTTCATTTCTGCTAACGCTCGGTATCCGGGCTGCTCCCCACTGGAATTCCTGGCAACGGAACCTGGACATCAGTGGAGTTGCTGCCAGTCTCAAGCAACAGCTATACTCGACCATGGTGTGTTGACAGTGTAGTTTCCTTCGCTTCTCTCCTTCTCTTGACCTCCGTCTACTTCTTCTCTCAACTGCTTCGTTTCCGCCCGAAAACTGCCATTATTCCTTTCTTCTGTCAGTTCTGCTCTCTTCTTCTTATTCAAATTGGGTGTTATCTTCTTTATCATCTTTTTCTTCAACTAATTCTAGTTGTAAATATCTTTCTTGCCTTTCCCTGATTCTCTCGGATCTTCTAGGGGAATATACCATTTCTGGCCTTTGGATTTTTTCTCTTGTTTGTTTTTTGCCGTTTTTATACTCTTCTGCCATTTTGCATGATATTTTATTTGTTAGCTCGTTCAATGCCCTAAAATCATCTTCGTCTCTCATGATGTTCCAGATGTGTTTCCCAGCAAGTAGTCGTCTTTCCTCTGCTACAAATGACTGGTATTTAGGGCATTCAAATGAGACATGTTCCGGTGTATCGATTACGTTACAGTCCGTACATGTATTATTTGTTTGTAATTTAAATCTTTGCAAATATGAGCAATATGGACCATGGCCTGTTACATAATGCACTAAACCCTTATTGGGATGAATGTGCTTAAATAGTAATCTTTCCTTTATGGATGGAAATATTTCATGCACTCTTCTACCTTCTTTTATTTCATCCCATTCTCGTTGCCATATTTGTAATAAAGAATCTTTGATTTCTTTTTTATTCCTACACTTTTTACCAACAATGTCCATTATTTTTGAGTTATTTTGTTTTTTAAGCCAATAAGAAGCTGCTCTTAATCGAACTAGATAATCAATTGGCCATATACCCAATATTACTAGTAGTCCCATTGTTGGAGAAGTGGAAAATACCCCTGTACATCTCAATAAAATTTTTCTTTGGGAGCTTCTTAAAGTACGTATAAAATGAACCTCGCGTGCCTTTTCCCCCCAAACTCCTCCTCCATAGTTTAATATGGCTGCAAAGATGCTATTGTGATAGATTTTTATTCCATTAGCATGTATATTGAAATATCTTTGTCCAATATTGGCTAACTTGAACATAACTTTTTCTGCTCTAGTTCTTGTGTTTTCTACATGTTTCTTAAAATTTAGTTTTTCATCCAAATATATACCTAGATATTTATTTACTGCTTGTCTCTTAATATTTTTATTGTTAATTTTAATACTCGGATTTCTGTTTAAGTTTCCTTTTAAAAACATATATGATGATTTGTGAGGAGCAATTTCCAATTTTGCTTTTATGCACCAATTGTTTACATGATCAGTTATTACATTTGATCTCTTTTCAATTTCCTTTCTATTATTTCCTTCTATTATTATTAGTAAGTCATCTGCATATGCGATAATATCTTTTATACTGTTTAATCCTTCTATTTTTTCTATTAGAGATTCCAAAAATATGTCCCATAATATCGGCCCTAAAATTGATCCCTGCGGACATCCTTTGGTAATTTCCTTTGTAATGATCTGGTTTGCACCCTTAACGTACACTCTTCTATTTTTACAATAATCTATTAACGAATTATAGATGCATTTTGGATATTTCTTTTTCCTTAAAATTTGAAACAGTACTGGCCACCATAAATTATCAAACGCCCCCGCAATATCGAAAAATATTGCTATTACGTATTTTTTATTGGTTATTTTTTAAGTTTCTATTGCCTCGATTATGGCATCCTCTGTAGACTTGCCTTTTCTAAATCCAAACTGTTTGCTGGTCATACCAATCATTGATCTATATTCATCTATTCTTTTGCTCAAAAGTTTTTCTTGGATTTTGCCCAAAACATTTAATAAGCAAATAGGCCTATAGGATTTCGGTTGCTTGGGATCTTTGTCAGCCCCTTTGTTTAAAATGATCACATTCGCTTCCTTTCAGCAGTAAGGCACTTTTCCCTGCCATAGACAATTATTAAACAATTGACACAGGTACGGGGTAATCTGATCTTCCAACTGTTGTAGCACTTCCGACTTTATTTCATCCGGTCCTGGTGATTTATTCTTCTTTAATTCCCTTATAATTTTTCTTATTTCAACTTCATGGTAGGGGAAAATGACACCTTCATCTATTTTTACAGTAATGAGTTCTTTTCTTAGTTTTCTGTGTTCTGAGTTATCATTTTCTTTAATATCATTAGGTAGTGGTTTTAGAAGTAAGAGATTTATAGAGTCTATCCAGTTGACAGTCATTTTATCCTCCCCTTTATCCAGAGTGGATATTATTTCTGGGGTTTTTACTTTCTCCATTATTAGCTTGTAAGGTGTACCCCATATATTGTTGGAAAGGTTTATCTCTACGAAATTTTTCCATGCAGCTTGGCGATATTCTTCTATATTTTCCTTGTATTTTTTCCTAATTTCTCTATATTTATTTAAGTTATTTTCTCTTTCTGAGGCAATAATAGATTTCTGATAAATTCTTCTAGCTTTTCTAACTGATCTTCTTAATTTTAACAGATTATTGTTCCAAAATGTTGGTGAAGTGTTATGTTTTTTATTAATTCTGGGTATGCTGCACTTCATAGCTTTTTGGATGGCTTTGGTTAGTTCTAATGATTTATTGTTACAGTCCTCTTGAGGTTTAGGCATTGTAGGCAATTTAAATTCTGTTTTTAGTTTATCCCAGTTTGCTTTCTTTATATTGTAGGGTCGTTTATTCTCATTCCATCTTTGTTCTTGGTTTGTGTTAATTTGTAATTCGAAATAAATTATATTGTGATCACTTGACGTCAGTGATTGACCTACTTTCCAATTTGTAACACTTTTGCTTGCTCTTTTATTTGTCAATGTGATGTCTATGTTAGATGTAGCTCCTGCTCTATTACTGTAAGTTGGTGGGTTACATGATTTGTTCTCTACATTTAGCTGTAGCTCCGCTATTACCTCCTCCAGTAGTTCTCCCCTTTTGTCCTTGTAGTTGCTGTTCCACCATTGGGAATGTGCATTAGCATCCGCCATATATATTACTGGAGAATTATTATAACAATTTTCTATTTCTCTTAATCTATTTATATATGGTTCTATGCATTCGCTAAACTGAAAATATTGATTTACTAAAACATAATGTCTCCCTCTTAGTGCTATTTCTATGCAATTTGTATGTGTATCACTTAATTGCGTTATTTTCACCACTTGTATTTCCGAGTTAATAACTACTATTGTTGCCATAGGGTTTCCTTTATCTATTATAATTCTAAAGTTTGTCGACATGTGTGCTGGTTTGCCGTTTACACAATATGGTTCCTGTATGCACTGAATATCTAATTGCAGTTCTTCTGATAGCCTCCTTAATTCCAACATGACCAATTTACTTCTTTGGGCGTTTATTTGCCCTATTTTTATAAAGTTTATTACTTCCATTAATTATGGTAAGTATGAAAATGACTATTTGGCCAAGATTTTTGGAAATCGAAGGCTATCCTTCCGTAACTAAGTACGAAATTATGATATAATTCTTCTAGGTCTAAAGTTTCTAATCTTCTTTCAAATGCCATCTGTAATAATTTCCATAAGTCTGTTGGATTTGTAGGTAGGTTTTGTGTTCTTAATTCTAATCTGTCTGCTGCTTCTGGGAATGGAAATGTTACTGAGAATAACAGTAACTTTGCATATTTTTAAGTTAAAACTGACTCAATTTCGGAAGATGAGTAGAAGGGTTCGAATGATAATTTTCTAAAATGATGCCAGAAATGTGTGGATATAATTTTTTTTTGATTGATTTATTTATGGACGCTCTTTAACATTTCAGGTCATCAGCGTCCCATTCAACTCAGGGCGTGAAACGGCCGACAAATTTTGCTCAGAGGCCTCTCTTTCAGGCTTGAGATTCTTTATCATGCCGTAAATGTATGACACGGGACCCACGGCTTTACTTCCCTTCCGAAGGAAGCCATACTTAGGATTTTTACGCTCGATAAAAACCCATCGGTCCTGGCCGGGTTCGAACCCGCGTTCTTGGGTGTAGGAGTGTGGATATAGCAGAATAGCATTTTCATCATATGCTGTTATAAGGCATGTGTTTATTTTCAGTTGAAATTGCGAGAACTTAAATCAGTTGCGAGGATATTACTTTCTCTTTCACGAGAGTTACAGCTCTGATTACCGACCCGCCGGCTGGCGTGAAACGGGCGATAAAACTATGAAAGACCCGAAAGTTTTTGAAATATAGTCCATATATTATCATCTCTCTCTAAAACATTTTTTTTGGGATTAAACAATGGTTTACGTTGTTTTTTGGGGGGGCATAAATATAATAAAATGTATTTAGTAATGCTATACCTTTGTAATTGTCATTTTTATCTCTTCTTCCTTTTAATAGACAAGCATTATTATCACTTTATTCCATTTCTCAGATACATGTCTGATTTTGCAGCATATAATTATATTCGTTGAATCCACGAATCGATTTTGTAATGAAGCGAACATATTTCCTAGTACAAAACCAACTTATTCTCTACTCTTAACATTCACATCCCTGTCAATGCAAAATCAATAATTTCTGTAATTTGTTGGGCTGTTTCTTGCAAAACTTGATATATAGCTATGAAATTTCAATTTCAATTAATTAGACATGATAATTTTGCAAAGCTGTAATAAGCAAATTTTTAAAATATGTGTTTCTGAAGATATGTTTAATGAGTAATTTAGAAGATTGGTTAATATACTCTGGCAGATATTATATTGGCATTTCTTTAAAACAATTACCAGACATTTCGCAATAAAATTATTGCTATACGTGTTTTAAAATACAATTCTTGTACAATTATCCAGAATGTTCATACACTTTACAACAATAATTAGGAAGGAAATCCTAATTTTTAGAGCTTTAACTTGAGTTCGTAAGTCTAAATATATATTTTTTTTTTGAAAGGCAGAAATTCATCACTTCCTAGACTGCTTAAACTACATTTGTGAAAATAATATTGAAACTTGGGATATCATCAAGAAACTTAATGGGATCTTTTAATAGCTTACCCCAAGTTCCTAAGAGTCATGCTTCTTGGATTTATAAGACACACTAATCAAAGAGTAAAGGAGAGCGCTTGCTATTCATAGTCAATGAGAAGCGACAGTTAGCTGAAAAAGATAAAGCATTTGGTTTTAATGGAAAGGGTATCGAAAAGCAAAAGATAAGGGATACGGAAAGAATAACAGCCACGAACATGCCAGGGAGCAAAATAAGAAGAAAATTTAAAAGTAGAGAATAGGAGAAGCAATTAAGTGGAAAAATGAAGCAGGGCAGAAAATGAATACGAACAAGAGGTAGATCTTTTCAGTGGTCATGTGGATGGCTTATAATAGAAGCAACAGAATGGCAAGCTTTCCTTAGGCCCACAGTTATGTGAAGCGTAAAACGGGCAACAATATGAGCATTCTTTCTTGCTGCTTCGTTGTTCCAGAACTATGGTTTTATTATACTGAATCTTGTTTACTACACATTATTTCTAGTTTTCTGAACTTCAATAATAGATTCATAAGAAGTTATTTTAGGGACAGGAGAATAATATAAATCTATTATCCTTTTTGGTGCTCTAATTATAGCATAAGGAGCAACATAAAAATACCTAGGATTAAAAGAGTCTCGTCAGTCAGTCAGCAAATCAGCAAGAGTTTGCAATTGCAATACTCATAAAACATTAGTGGAAGCACACCAAGCAAGAATTCTCCTATCTGCTTCAAAGTTGGTACATAAAAAGAAGTGTATGGTAAGTGGTACGGGAGCAACTGGATACCCAGAACATGTAATACGGGATAATAGAAAAAAACATTTTTATAACAAGTGTAGCCGCTACACAAGCAGCTGAACAAATGCTGAATACTCTTTGGGGTACAGCATCCAATACTCGCCGTATACATAGACATTGTCGGGGCAGAACTGGAGGTTAGGCACCTTCCCAAATTGTTCCATAGGTGCCGAATGAGGTTAAGGTCTGCAGCATTTTGCAATATCCTTGCGGTATGCGAACGCGTGTTATCCTTTTGGAAGGTTGGTTCCCCCGAAGTACAGATATGTTAGGAGAACGGAATTTACAACTCACGGATGTACATAGCACTGGTCATAGTTCCCTGAATGAATACCAGAGGCAATTGGAATGCGTAGATTATTACCTCAAACAATAATTCCAGGCGTGGGTCCTGATTATGCGAACACACGATGGATATTACCCGTTCTCCTGCATGTCTATGGACATGAACATCGCCTCATTGCTGAATACTATCGCCACGGTTGGCCGAGGTCGTTAATGCGCGGACGCGTGAGCGGGAGGTCTGGGTTCGAATTCCACCAGGATCGTTCTCCCTGACTGAGGTTTTTCCAGGTTTTCCTCAGTCCTCATAATGGCAAATGCCGGGGAGGTACCCTAAACTTAGACCTGGAACGATTCCTTCCTTAAAAAAAAATCCTTTCCCAATATATCATTTCATATCAAGTATCATCAGTGTCCATCGCCTGTGGTGCCTCTGTAGCAAAAACGGGCGTTAAACACTATTCATTTATTCATTCATTCATTCATTCATTGCTGAATACACCGCTCTTCATTCGTCTCTCCAATGCATTCTTTCCCGACACCACTACATTGTTCGCGATGAGTTGGTGTCAAGGTGAATGTGCCAGAGAACCCTGGAACATAGATCTTCCTCCATCCATTGTTTATTGTTCATATGGACCCATGGAGAGCTATGATAGCTTTGATGCACTAATGGTGGCCGTCCTCTCACACAGGACGACCCTAATGGCTCTCCTGTCCAGGTGGTCATCAGTGCTTTAGATAGCACTGGTGAGCCCGTATGCTATAAACACCCTCGTCTTCCACGTTCCCCACCACTTACGAACCACTGATACTTCACGACCCAAATTTTTTAATTCTGGAATACGACCAACTGGGCTCGCGCAGCCCTTCCCCCCTATTAGTCAATGCTCAAAAGTCACTTAATTATACTGCAGGTATATGCATTATGTGGAGGTCACAATGTAATGCCCAGTCGATAATAACAAACTCATAACTAACTATGCTCTTTGTATTTTCAGACCATCTTTGATAAGGGATTCGATAAAGTAGCAAATGACAGTTGCCGGTGGGCTGTGACTTTCAAATTACAATAATCAAGCCACTCAATTTGGGCTGCAAAACCCATTCGGATCCGTCATTACACGACGTGATATCAAAAAGTTCCCGGATTGGCTCTGTACAGCACCAGCAGATAATAGTACAGGGCTGCGTGCGCAGAACTAGGGAGCTGTAACCTGAAACTAGCAGTGTGCTTAGTATATACATTGGGAGTATTGCAATCTGTACTTTTGTAATCACATACGTTTACTAGTCTGCGATTTCGTAATAGACAACAAGTTCGAACAAAGAGTTAATGTGAAATTGTACGTTAAACTTGTGAAAATCAGTCACAAAGACATTGAACATGCTCCGGTAAGCTTACGGTGATGATGCAATGTTTCGAGTGGTATGGGTGCTTCAAAAATTGAAAAACGTCCCTGGAAGAAGAGGAGCATTAACCGCGAAAATGTTGAAAAAGTCCGGAAAAGCGTTGATGAGGAGAGCAGGAGAACAATCCACGACATTGTTGACATCGTTAGTCTGTCGTTTGGGTCAGTGCAGGTAAAGGTCACCGTTTCAAGACTGTTGACGAGATGTAGCGTGAATCGCAGAAGGTTCCACACTCACAAATAATGACTTTGAGGCCGCATTCCAAAAGGCGCAAAATCGCTGGGACCATTGATTTGCTGACGAAGGAGACGGTATTCAAAATTAGATAAATGAAGTATTTTACTTGTAACAGATCCAGTCTGGAAACTTTTTAGTAATACCTCGTAAATTCAACGTTCAAAAGATTCCACTAGGGTATATCACATTTTATACGACTTGCTTTGTACTAAAATGTTACCTATTTCTAATGATTTTCATTTCACTTTACTTTGCTCTCCCACACTTATAACAATTATTGTTACGTACCGAACATCCGGATTGCACACGTTCAAAATAAATATGCCCCATCTATGACATGTGTATTAAACAAATTTACAACTTGCAGCATTACAATAAATAATTGGTAATGTTTATTTATGACTTTTTTTCGATTAATATCATTGGAACTCTCTCTACGGCATGATATATACCCGGCGACATTCCACCTCTTTCCTGGTCCGTTTATACATGTCCGGTGTAACCACAGTTTTCTCTTGCAGGATTTAGACACTGGACATCATTGGTCTTTGCATCACAAATATAAACAAACTTGCTAAAATTTCTATTGGTCTATATTCAAAATATATTAATGTTGTACGTATATTTGGATATAATTGTACGCAAGGTAAAGGGGCACTGAGCAGAGGAACGGTGCTCACAGAGTCTTGAGGTAACTCATGAGGCGGTTAAAATATTCCAAACAGCTATTTATGCCCAATAAGTAAGAATCGAAAGCACATGAAGGCCTGAATTTCATGCGTATGTGTACCTTGCTCATATAGCAAAACACGCAACGTGTTTTCATGTACATGATTTCTTATATTTGTTCCAATAATGTGTGTCATCATATTATATGGATATGTAAAACAAATTATAATTAATTTCTTAGAATGGTTATATATAAGTATTTATTAAAAATGCTGTCTTTAGTAAAATGAAAATGAACTCACGGAATTTATAAACTCTTTGCTATGCAACATTTGAGTGCCAAATGATTTGTGTATAAAATCCATATGAAATAATAAAAAATATGTAACTTACGCAGCCTTACTGCAAAACAGTATGAAATCCTCCATTGGTATGCTACAATTAAAGAGCCTAGCTTTGTTGATGTTTTCATGTACACCAGAACACCTTATCTAATGGATGTATAGTATTCTTTCAACAAATGCTGATAATCGAATTTCTATGGAGAAGTCTCTGAATTCTTGTTATATTGCTGACCGCTTTAATTCTATGCTTCTATGCAATATATGTTCAGATATTGCAAGTCGTATGTATTTCAGGTTCAAAATTCTACATCTGTCACAGTAAGTTATATAAATCTGTTGTAATTTTCTCATACAATTAGCGTGACTCATTTCTTACCCATCAGAGGTTGGAAGATTTATTTCTACAAAATGAATTACCGCTTGGCACAAGAAAGAGCTCTTTGCTGTATTGGGCGTCATTCACTTAACGAGAACAGCGTACCCTCGCCCTATTCTGTATATTATTTCAATGAGGAACTGCCTGTTTTATAGGAAGAGAAAGAGGGGGTCGGTTCGACCTCTAAGATGGGGGAACCTCAGTTGAAGAGAATCATTTCCCTCTTCTCAAAATTAAGAGTCAGCCTTCCTAAAATGAATAGAAACGTTATACTCTTGCAGATGTATTGTTCCTTTCTTGTTCATTTTTCTTCCGGTGTCTTTTCATCAAACAGATTCTCTAAACCAGGTTGGGATGTGCAGCTTTTTCCCCGCAAGAGCCTTAGAAGTACACTTGAGGGACTTATAAGAGTTATGCTCAGGGGACAGCAATATTAAGTCCGGCGGAGAGATTTCCGTAAATACAGTTTGAGAGAATAATATACCCTAAAATAACGTCTTGAGAAATAAATTCTCAATTCTGAGTTATCTTGAGTTCTAAGTCATGTAAGTCCATTATACTTTCTCAATTACTGCTAACGTTAAATTTGTAGTATACTTTGCAGGTCATTTTGGGATGTTAAAGACAATTTTAAGCCTGTAGCTAGCATATGTTATCAAACTTGAAGAGTATTTTTATTATTTTAAAATACGTTAAAATGAACAGCTGCAGCGGAGCAAAAAGCTGTGAAAAGTATTTAGAAATAGCACTTAACGAAAATAAATTGTCTTAATTCTCCAATAAGACCAGAAACCAGATCAAAAATTAAAGAACTTATGAAATATAGAACGCCCCATAGTACTCACATGATTACTCCGACACATTAAAATGTTCATCAGAAGTCAGCAGTGTTTCAGCTTTCATTTCTGCATTGATATCGGCAATACTTTCGAGACTGTATACTTTATCCTTAACACAACGCCAAAGGAAAACGACACAGGAATTGAGATAAAATCAGAGGCAGGACAACTCACTACTTTTCCCAATGTTCTTCTATGATCTAGGGCGATTACTTCCTCATTAAAGAATGGGTCAAGCGGATCGAAATATTCTGTGAGAGATGTAGTATTAGCCACTTGTTCTCAATGGCACCGATTTCTTCAACAAATGCAACCAAAGTGTCTGTTAGCACTGCGACATGGCAATTGCAGTTCACCGAGTTCATCACCCCCAAGGACGATATCGCAGTATAAGAATTGTAAAATATGCTGAAGTTCGTCAGTACCTGTTAAAACATCAAAATAAATTACAATGCAGTAAGCATTGGAAAATTCTAATTTCATGCACTAATAAAACTTTCCCTTACTTTTCTCTCTTCTGTTCCTCTCTGCCATATTCACCATACTTCCATCTATTCACGTTTATTTTCTTCCATGTATAAGCCCATTCGTTTTTATTCTTAAATTGTCCGTATATTCCCCATGTCCGTCTATTCATGTTAGCCTTTCGTTCTGCAGATTGTACTGTGCAGACGTCGTATATTTCTTGGACATGTCCTTAACTTTACCCTTATGGTACGAAAAAAGGCAACATGACATAAATGAAATAATTATTTAAGTTTTCAGAATTAAATTTGGCTTAGCATTTATTGCACTGCATAACGCATATGCCCAGACACAACTTTCTTTTGTATCTGCTCTGTGGAAGATGTTTAAAATAACTAAAACGTTGTATCGCTGAACGGTTTCCTATTGCTTTAGGAAATATGATTTATCTTAATGCATTTAAATTTTCAGAGAAGCATGTGTAATCCATTGGAAGTGGCGTGAAAAAAAGTATTTTTACAAAGTAATAGACCAAATAAAATATGTTACATCAAATTTTCAAAAGATAGAAAACATTAAAAAGTTAACATTCGTTCTAATGATAGGATTGATAAATTGTCATAAAATTTTAATATAAGGTTACGTATTAAGTTTGAATCATTTGGTAACTCCAGCTGCAGTGGATTGCTTAAAAAGTCGTTTGTTTGCGAGTTCTCGAAAAGCGAATATAGACAGAAACGAAACGTGCGTTGCACAATAAGATCGTAAAATAATTGCTATATGTACAACTAAATAAGGATGGTGATGAAAATGTATAAAATATTAGCAGTATATGTGACATTCATCGTCCTAAACTTGGCAATAAACAAACTAAACTAGTATACAGCCGAACTTTAATGGTAAAAAAGACTTTGGAAATATAAAAGTGGCTTCATATTGCCCTAGATGCGGACCTCTTCTTGCTACAAATGAAATCAGTTTGAGTTTAGTAGCTAAATGTACGGAATACATCTGAAATGACGCGTTTTCAGACCCATGTTTATATGTACGTTTTAATGCTCTATTGTTAAAAATATTTGAGATAATTTACCTATATCTTGTATAACAGTAAACAAGTGTTAGTTAACGTTATGCAGGTGTCTTAAACTGTTTTAATGTTTTAACGTTACTTAAAGGTTATTTTTCGCTCCAAGAAGCTTACTACTGATGTAATGTGGTTCCATTATTGTAGAAAATATTACGCAAGGTTATTCAAAGGTTTCTCGTGCAGCTCAGAGTTCTGTATAGTTGTTAGTAAAAATCTTTCAAAGCAACACTCGAAAGAATTGCATCCAACGCTGCATATGCAAATGGCAATTTGTTACTGATAAGTTCAAATACTTTTTCTAAACTAACCACAATCTGCTTACTCCGGATGCAAAAACACTTTTTTTCTACTCATGTAAGATAAAGCCACTCCTTAATATCCGGAAAGGAAGATTAAAATGTTCATGGATAATTTACAGAGAAACCCTTTGAGCGGATCACTTATTCACTCACTTGCTTACTTACTTTTCGAGCACATTTTCTTTACTTAAACGACAAATATAAGCTAATCATTAGTTTTAATCCTACAAGACAAGCATGGGTTTTAATCTCTTATATTTTAAGAATAATATATGGTGGCAGAGCTGAATCAGAGGTACTATACAGTTCCTCGACTTCTCAGTTTATTTTAACGAAGGTCATTAAACTTGCACACATACAACGCGGCTTTCCTATGAGAATTTCTAAAGCACAATGAAAATTAATCACAAACTCAGAATTAATTCTCGTAGATGTTCATCTGCTATAACGGGAATATTTGCGGCGTAACTTACTTAATATTAACTCTTAAACCGAAACATCGGCCTTTCAAATCCAGCTACAAATTCAAAATCACAGTGAAAGCAATTGCAGTCTACCTCCTTTGTGTCTTTCCTCTAAACGTCACATGATATTCATCAATCAGATCGATTGCAAGAGCTTTGATTTATAGTTCATGGTTTAAGACTTTCCGGTGGTCTGTATCGCGCTATGCACGATTGAGGTGTGTTCTAAAGATAAGATGTTAAATATTTCTCTTTCGAGTGAATTTTGCTGAGATTTTATATTCATGGTATAATTCATTGTTTATGGGTTACCAAAATGCACCGCCCTTTTACGAGTAAGCGGATTAATGTTGTCGATTCGAAATTTTATGCTTGCGTGCAAGACCAATACATAAGGTTCAAATGATGAAAATGCTTTGTGTTTTGATGTTTAGTTGCTGATGTGCATATACAGGATGTAACAAAAATGTATGTCAAAACTTTAGGGGTATGTTCTTCTAGTGTAGAGGATGAAATATGTTATAGAAACATGGGCACGGAAATGGTTAATTCCCTTGTTACAGCTCTTTTACTACAACTCTGCTTACATTGTGTGATGCGGTACATTATGAAATAAACATAGTATGCAATAGGGAAATCTGTCTTAAGGCAAGTGGCCCTAGTTAGCAACAAAATCAGCTGTTGGCAGTGTTTGTACGCGTTGTAAATGGTACCGATATAACAGGTTCTCATTGTCAAAATTACTTCGTACAGTTACTTGTCTTACACTACACTAAGGATATCTTCATTCGCATAAAGTATCGTCTCCTCCAGTTGTGCTTTCCTCGTCGTCTTGGTCTTCCCCGGTGGCATGAACATTCTCTGCATTGAATGAAATACCATCCTGTCCAGGGATATCATTCCCGGTACAAACTCTGTGCGGCATGTCAAACGAGCAACTGTCAATTCCGCATATGAATAACCTTCCACTGTAGTGTATCTACAACCGAGATGAATACATAACAGTTGACACCGCGTACATATTGCTCGATGCTAGTAAAGCGATGAAGAGAGTCGCATTATAAGATAGATAATTAGTAAAGGGACGCTGGATTAAAACACTGGTGGCGAACTTTAAAAAAACGACGAATTGTAACATCACCCCAATCCCCAATTGACATTCTAATCAGAGGTAAACAAAAGCACCTACTTGTAATTTGAGTGTTCTGGTGTGGCGTTGTTTTTACGCGATAACTAAGATAAAAGCATAATAAGTCAGTTGTGTATCAAACAATCTACGATCATCTGTAGAGAAAGAGCTATACATTTTTACACCATGTATTAATTATACTAAGTAATATTATTTTAGCAAATGTTATTTTATCCGAAATAAAGTATTTCAATTGGTAAAGCAACGAACCTGTTACATTAAGAAAAATATTTCACAACAGTATTTTGAAAAGTTAAAGTTTGGTGTAATTGCATAAATACTTTATCCATGTATACTAAGAGTATATTCAGCAGCTCAGAATCGCTAAAAGCTAAAATAAATTTATATTTACTGTAAGTGCACAGGTAGAGGATGAAATGAAAAGTTAATAATAAACTATGGGTCGATTGAATGTTAATCTTGCAACTTCTTCGGTGAGTAAAATATTAGAAAGAAAGGTATATAATTTTGTCGATCTGGAAATCCCCTGAGAGATGGAACCAATCAATATACACAGCATGCATGCAATGAAAGAAAATGAGACTATAGCTTGAGAATAATGTACAGAAATTTTGGGACACCGTGTGAAGTGTGCTTATAAAGGTTCGATCCATTTTTGAGAAAACATGACACATTAGGAGGAGGCACTTTCTTTCATTGAGCATTACCCCTCTGCATTTCGAAAGCTAGCAAGTGATTTCTATCTACAGATATGGACTAATATAACGAAGCGGGGTGACTCGGCCGGATGCTTGGGACTCACATTCAGGAGAGCTTGGGTTCAAACACCTTTAGTCTGGCCATGCAGATATTGAGATATTTGTGGTTTCTCCTGGTCGCTTAGGCGATTGCTGGTATCGAACGTTCCTCTCTGCAAATGACCCGCTCTCCCGTTTATATCATTTCATTCCGTTGGTTCTGTTACAGGCTTTATAAAAGTTTATGCCCCAACCTCTGATATGGAAGCAGCATTAGAATTCCGCTGTCTTGAGATTTTAAGAAACAATGTTAGGACCCTTTTGCGTCTGGGCTTTTACGCCCGATGTTTCCCTCACCACAACCCCTCCTCCCTGAGGTACTGTCACTAGGAGCGTAGGTACAAACGGTCGGACCTTGGGCAAGGTTGGAGTGCAAAATATCCTTCTCCTTTCCTAACAATTCAATCCAATGGACTAACACACTTGGGACAAGTTAGAAAAACAAAACAAAGAGCGAAATTGCACCAGATCTTTTGAGAGATTAAACTCAATTAACTAATCAGCGTTAGTTGGATTCATTGAGGATACGAACTTACTTCAAAAATCAGGAAGTTGTTCAAGTATGTGTAATGAACTACAGTGCTGAAACTCGTAACAACAAAAAATGAGACTGAAATGTGCTGTTATGAGTAGATTTACAGAATACAAATGTAGCTGTTCATTAAATGCACGGACCTCAATACGATTGAGTATTTCGCTATTTCGCGAAATTAATTATCAGCTGTATAAAAGTTGCATTCTTTTAGCAAAGATTTTTTATTAGCATTTAACGCCCGTTTTTACTGATGATATATGAGATGAAATGATATACTCAGAAAGGAATTTATAAGGAAGGAAACGTTCCAGACCTAAGTTTAAGGTACTTACCTGGCATTTGGCATTTATGAGGACTGAGGAAAACCTGAAAAATCTCAGTCAGGGAGGACGGTCCCTGCGGGATTCGAGCCCCAGACCTACCGCTAACGAGTCCGCGCCTTAAAGACCTCGGCCACCCGTGGCGGTCACAAAAATTAACCAAGTGTATGGCAATAGGGTTACTTAAGCCACATGTCTAACCATTTGCTTTTCCAAACTCTACCAAGAATCTGTCAAAAAAATAATCCGAGACACTTTTGGAAATACTCGAGGAATAGGAAAGGACGTACAAATAATAGACATGTACCAAAAAGCGGTACATGTCTATCTGTTCTATTTACTTACTTAAAAATGGTACTTAAAATAAGTGAAGTTAAATATTATACTTTATATCTTGCATTTTCAGATACATAAATTCCCCGAAGAATTTCGAGAGCGTTCATGGTTCTAATCACGTGCGTTTAGAAAAGGATAAAAATGAAAACAAAATATTTTGTAAATGCTCTAGTTTCTAGTAAAATTATCAGCCTACAAATTTTGTGGTTTGTAGTTCGATTCCCTTGACTAGGAAGATTCGCCGTATTCTGGTTAGATTAGCGATAATCATGTCTATATGGATAATGGAATCCCCGGTCGATCCAACCTCAGAAGTATACTATGGAGAGAGAATTCCAAAATTCCAAGTGAACAAGATTTGGGGAGATATTTGGCCTATCTTCAGCATAAATTCCTTCACATCCCCCCCCCCTGTTTTACCCTACTACAAATGAGGTAGCTAAAAAAAATAAATCGAAGATGGCCAATAACGAGCAGAAAGTAGCTTAGCTGGACATTGTTGTTGTTTTTCACAATAATTATCTACATATTTAAAATAATTTAATCGGTGTTTTAAATTGAATTGTGTCATGACCAATGTGGGGATAAGGAAATTTGCACAATTCTTAGTACAAGGTTCTTCATAGAAAGCATTCTCACAACAGCTCTAATTGTAACAGCACTAAGCAGGAAAGTAGAATATAAGGTGCCTGGGGATATAATGTCATATTGAGGTTTGGCTAGTTTTTACAGGGAGACCATGCTGATTTGTTCAGATATGAATCCACAATCGAATAGCTAAACATGATTATTACATCTACAAAAAGTGATTTATGCAAAAAATTATGGATTATGTTTTATTCATTTACAATAATGCATGCCTGTAGGTATTTACGCCAGCCCAATTTGGATAATTACACCATGTACATAAACTTACAAAATCATAACAAAAGTAATATTTATAAAATTATTTTTTGAATTACAGTATTATGTCTTCAGAAGGCTTCACCCAAATTGACGTTATAAGTACACATACTTCTGGAAACGCTCAAGCCCGAAAATGGATCATCTAAGAAGTAAATGTAGATATTTCAACTATTTAAATTACTGAGATTAGCCATAATCCAACTTTGGTATATACTTTTTTTTAATGATTTATTTATGGAGGCTCTTTAACAGCTCAGGTCATCAGCGTTCCATTCAACTCGGGGCGTGAAACGGCCGACAAATTTTGCTCAGAGGCCTCTCTTTCAGGCTTGAGGTTCTTTTTCGTGCCGTAAATGTACGACACGGGACCCACGGCTTTACTTCCCTTCCGAAGGAAGCCATACGCCCCGAAAAAATCCATCGGTCCTGGCCGGGTTCGAACCCGCGATCTTGGTATATACTCAACACATAAATACATATATATTTGGGGATGAGAACAAACTGCGAATCTAGATTCAGTGAGGAAATATTTTCTGAAAGGTATTTTGGCCAGGGGAAGGGCTCGGCAAACTGCGGAATGAAGAGAGAATTCGGGGCCCACAGAGAGACCTTAACGTATGAAATCAGAATAGTGATGTACTGACTGTGAATCATTTATGGAAACTAAACTTTAATTAGGGTCATATGCTATCATGAAAAGCTGGGGATGAAAGAGGACAAGACATGGGCATCCAAATTAAGAAAGAGGCTACAAACAATAGAGCTGATCTCCATTTGGATGGCAAGCCAGGGAAATAGAAAGAGCAAATGGAGGAGGATTAGGAACCGCTTGTGTAATATGGATAGGCAGCGGACAATTGCGCAATGCTGAGAGATAATTTGACTGAAAGTATAGTCGGGGCTAAAACCGGAATAGGGGGATGATGCAGTACATCAAAACAGGAACTAAACTCACCAAGCAGGGTTTCGTGTGGCTAAGACTGGGGGCATGGCTGATGAATAAAATCATTGACGAATATAAGCGGAGAATATGCCCCATCTGTGAGGAGGGGGAATCATGCACACATATTCTAACTGAATGTAAAGATACGGAAGAATGGAGGAAAACGTATCCACCGCATACATTTAAGATCGGACAGAAGGAAATGCTCATGCTGGGCTTTGCTGACAGGCAAGAAAGAGGAGGAGACAGTAAGTAAATGTCTAATGAAAGTGGGACAGTTTAGGTCTGAACAGGCTGATAATCGGGAAGGGGTTGAGGGAAAACAAATTGTTTGAAAACAGCCGTTTGTTATTCCTAATTGGATTTCTTCATATTTTTATATATTTTAATTTATTTAAAATTTATTCTTCTGGCATTTATTTTATTCCATTTTATTACTTATTTATTTAATTGTTGAATAATTGCGTTTTATATCTTATTGCGTTTTATATCACCGCCTAGTAGAAAACAAGCAAATTAAAATTCAGCCATATCTAAGACAAGACACGAACCCACAATTCTCATGCCACAAACAGTTTGCCGCAACGATTATTCCGAATTGAAAAAAAATAGATCACAAATGTGTTAAATTAATACTTTTAGCTATTTAGGGTGTTACAAATTTTTGTTAAGGAATGCAATATAACCAGTTTCAACCGGTCTGCAGAATAATGTAGAAAATATAAGAAAAGTAATTAAGAAAGAACAGAAATGCATTTTAATAAAACATAAGCAACTTAATTACGAACATACTAATGAAATAACTGCACATGAACTAAAATTATAAGTAAATAGGCGAAATCTAATAATACAAAGTTTCAATTCGAACGATAATGTGGAGAACCAATGGAATGGAAAAGCGTATTTTTATATTAATAAGAAGCAAAAAGAATTGTAGAATAATTTGGAGAAAGATAGAAAGCTAAAAAGAAGCAAGGGTTTGAAATGTAAATGCTACTTCTGTTAAGAACGTTCTTCTACCACACAGTTACACGCCATACATCGGTTCCTTTAAGGTGAGAAATACTTCACAGTAGATATACGAATACAGGCCCTATAGCAGGTTAAACGTACACACCACAGCAATGGTGCCAGCGTGCCATGGCAGTACACAATAACACTGAATTCACCTATAGGGTTTGATAATCTATTCTGACTTCAGCTCAGTCTTTCTT
Organism: Metallyticus violacea; assembly: GCA_030762175.1. Classification (NCBI taxonomy): domain Eukaryota; kingdom Metazoa; phylum Arthropoda; class Insecta; order Mantodea; family Metallyticidae; genus Metallyticus; species Metallyticus violacea. The sequence continues at coordinate 282,362,251 of CM060846.1, read as the reverse complement.
TATGTATCTGCCAACAATTCTTTTACCTATGGGATGAACAGAACATACATATTTGTGATATCGACTTTGCCCAATCTTTTAATATGGACTATTCAATTTTTATCTGTTAATACTGATTTTTTCTAGAACTGAAAATATGTTAAGATCCCGTCTTGTAAATTAATTTTGGAATTATATTCTCTATTGCACAATTTTTTGAATGAAGAAATCTCATTACGACTGCCGCAATCTTCATTTCATAGATTTTTTTATTATCCAGGATTTGGAACCATAAATAAAAGTGACACTCATAAAACTTGTAGAATTTTAATTGTTTTGTTCCTTTTTCTTATATACAGACATATGTATTGTTCCACATAGAATGTATTAATGTATTAATTTGATCGTTTATTCATTGAGTACTAATTAATCTTATATAAACGCGTTTCAAAAGATGGTAAAAATTAGATGTTTAGCTTGTAGCTGAAAACGAATAAATTCATTGTTTAGAAAATATTATAAGATTATTTACTTAATATTTAATTTAATAATAATTCAAGTAAACAAATATAATTACAGCTAAAAGGGAAATTAATGATCCCATAGATGATAGGATATTTCAGGAGGTATACATGCTTTATTTATATGATTATATGGCTATATGGTTGTTTTAACGGATCTCTTATGCTTCTTTTGTTGCGGGCCAAGCACGGCACAGTGCGCACATGCGCAAAATGTACACACTCCTAAAAGTCTTAGGGATTCAAAGCTCAGGGAAACATTCTTATTATTGCTGCTTGTTAAGCTACAATATAGATGTTTAATATATTCGAGAATAGCAGATCTTCGTAACATTTACATAGACCATCTTCCAAAATTTTACACCCCAAGTATTTTACTACTATAGAGCAACACAGGATTAAAGACTCGTAATGTACTTAACCTAAAAAAAGATCCAGGACTCACAGATCCAGGAATTACATATTTAGCAACCAAAGTATTGAATTTGTTATTTTAAATGTGATTTCCTCTTGAAAGTCAGTGTGTTGCATTATTAGTGCAATGCAGGCAAATTAATAAACGATATGAGTTTTAAGAGATTGAATAATTTTAACATGTGATCGACAAATATTGTGAAAGGAAATATAGTTATTTACGGGACGGTATATTACATAGAAACAAGTAATGTACAAAAGGATTGTCGTGTTTCCGTGAAGAGTATCAAAGAATTCTTTTAAGCTCTTGTTTCTCAACAAACTATTGACATATCAAACCTTTTCAGATGGATTTCCCTCCCCATATATATTTCTCCACAAAGGAACGACGTTTAATCTTCTATTCACTGAATGGGGAGACATTAAATGGCAGGAGAAAATGCCGTTTTCAAAGGAGAATTGTTATCAAACAAAAGGAATAAAACAGTATTTCAAATACACCTTATATTGAAAGCTAAAGCGTAACAACAAAGACTCGTAAGCCAACATGAATATTGTGATACGTCAATTCTAAAAGCAAAAGTAAACCACTTCTGGTATGCCCTTAAATTGTTTTATTTGGAAACAAACAATCCCTGAAGTCTCTTTACGTTGCACTCTTAACTGAACATGTTTATTAAATATTTTAATTCATTCACTGGGATTTGTAAAAGCAAACAATTAGAATGCTTGCGCATCGTTCGAAACTAGTTCCAAAAAACGATATATAAAACGCTTCCAGTCCCAACGCTACCACATTATATTTGAAAATAATTTCATTTTTATTCTTTTTGTTACACCCAAAAAATTGGGCGCGCATTTCATATGTAAACTTATTTGCTTACAAAAATTACAGGGGTGGTTCATTTAAGCTCGAACCAATTTGCGCTGTGTAGCTATAAGCGTAAGCATAGCTAGTGTCTGTGTGGCCCTGGCGTCAGTAAGCCAGTGATTGATGATGTAAAGATGTTCTATGTTATAAGTTGAGTTTTTGTAAATTATTGAAACCATTAGTCCAGCTTTTGGTTTGTATTTCCCCTTATATGTCTGTCCATCTGATTGCTTTACAAAACTCCTTTACCAGATCGGTGTAATTTGTTGTTTACTTTTCATAACTTTCTGTAACCTTGTTTAAGTTATGCCTCAAACTCTTTCTAGTTTAATACTTTCGGCATTTGACAACGCTTTTACGTCATTTTAGTTGTCTATGAACACTATCAGCAATGACACCATTCCTGTTGAAACTACCCATGGGAAATCTCACAACAACGCAGACTCAATGGAAACAGGTAGCATATGCTATGTTCACATTCCTGTGACAACCATGACATCTGTTGGTTAATTTGGACACTTCTCATGCGCTTCATATATAATTCTAAACCTGTAGTATATTGTTGATGTAACTTACTTTTACGACTTTGGAAGTCTGGTCTTTGAACCCGGGGGATGGCTTCAGAGGCGCTTCGACACCCAACTCCCGAAATGGTCTATCGCTAGTTTCTTCTACAGAGCTGCTCTTTGTATAACGTGTACTGACTGCAGATATCTGATATTATAGCTTTTTGGTGATAGCCGGCAAGATGATGACTGTGCTACCGCAGGAGTCATTTATACTCACAAGTCTCCGTTAAGGCTTCAAACTCTATTCATTTTACTCCTCATATTTAGAAAGAGGTTTCCCAATATTGGTTTCAAAACCCCAGTAACAGACTCTTGTTCTTAATTCAGCATATCGCAAGCCAAATTGCCATTTACAAAGGTATATAATAATGTCATTTGGGTGCAGCAATTGAAATCAAAATTACTTCCTTCTTGCCATTGAAGAACTCGCAGTAGTTCGAAATATAGCAATTTCAAGTGTGACTTTTTCTCAGTGTTTTATCCTTATCTACTTTTATTATTACTGTTAATTTGTTACATTGTTAATAGTGTTATTTTATTTTTATTTTTCATTTATATTATATATATATATATTTACTAGAAGCTTGTTCTTGGACAGAAAATAAGTAGCTAAATAGTCCCAATAGTAAATTCCTAAAATAAGCTGAAGGTATTTAATGAAAAAATAAAAAATGATACAACTACATATTATACAAATATTTATACCCCTTCTGCATTTTTTAAAAAAATTAGTAAATGTAGTACATATACTTTTTCTACTATTGGCTTATTTGTACTTCTTGACAGTGTGTAGAAAAAGGTATTACTAAGAGATGAACCATAATAAACTTGGGAAGGTATATGCAGAGATAATTTTGCATTTACGGTTATTTAAAAGGCTGGAAAATAATTTATAATACATTATTTTAAAAGTAATTATAATTACTAATAAATCCTTTATACAATTAAATTTCAGATTTCCACAGTAAAAGGAGAGTCATTAGTCCCAATTCCTCAGAAAAAATTAATGTTTAAGAAAAAGTAAATTACAAACCAAGTATTTCAACATTCAAATAAACATATATACAGAGAAAAATGATTAAACCAGAGTTAATATTTTATTGTATGTTGGTTTTCAGTAAAACGATTTTTATTTTATAGAATTGTAGCATAATTGCAATATAGCTGATTCCCAAAATTAATTGTACCATTTTACCAACTATTAGAAGTGTTTTTCTGGTATTTACGTTTGGTGTGCAATTTCAAAATTTCTACACCAGAACGAAATCCTGAAACAGTGTTTGAAATACTGTGATTTGATTTCCAGCACTTAGATATCTTAAAACAGCTGATTATTTTATTACCATCAATAATTAGAAAAAAAATCAGCTTCACCTATTTTCTGAAAAAAGAGTATATTATGGATATATATCATTTTAAGTATACGTCTTTATACACAATTCTAAGTCCTATTGGAGAGTTTGTAGATTTGCATGTACAAGGGACTCATTTTGCCTGAAAGAAAAGTAAAATGAAATCCCCAAAATGGTAGTTCCTTACTTTAATAAAAATCAACGAAACGGTTTTAGCGGAATCAAAAAAGCAAAAGTATTGTAATCGCGAATTTTATGTTATTAGGCGCATGCCAGTACAGATTAATATTGCAGAAAGAGTTTTAGGACAGAAAGAAGAGTGAACAGTCTAACAATAAAGGCATTAACCTGCCAATTTCAAAACTTCCGCTTAAAATTCGTGTGTAAGTAAAGAAAAAATGATCTGACAATTCCATCTGTAAGCAGCATTTCAAAGCAATACATTAAAATATAGTTTACTTCATTAACACACTGTAATTAATAATACTGGCGCATCAGGAACCTGTAATACCACAAAGACAGAAATAATGCTTGCTTTCGAAACAGAAAACTGCAGCCATCAGCGCGGTAACTATAGGTTACATATTAGGTGACTAACATGACTTTGGTCCACAGTGCGCTGCGCTCAGTTACAAACGAATGCCAAAAATAACTCTTGGTATCATTCTGTTAGCTGTAATTATTTAAATAACAAGCGATATGCACCATATTCTGTATTGAATGGGCATACACTATGTTTGAGTCACTTTTAATAGCTGATATATGAAGCTAAGAATCATATACAAAATTTGATGTATGGATTTGAGTAAGACGGTCATAAATAAGGTCTTAGTTACTAAAAATGTTACGCGATGAAGTAGCCTGTAGGAGTGGAAACGTGCTTAATATTCTCTGCCCTAACTCTATAATTAATTTGAGCTGCATAATTCCGCGGTGCTAGAAGCTAACTATTCTAACACTGCAAATCTCTTAAATATTCAATATATTGATATTTTGAAATGTCTTCTGCGATCTCGCAAGAACAGATTGGAGTTTTGCAAGCATATTAAGAAAAAAATGACACATTTAAACGTTAAGACTGTATTTACTTCAACAATCGCATAAAGCCTCAGAATATACCTAACAATAACTTGATGTTATGTTTTGCTGTTGAAACTTTTTGAGAAAACTGTACTACAACATAATCTACCACGGCACTAAAATAAACTTCTTTTTCTTCACCCAAAAACACAGCAAAGTGTTATGTCTTTCTCATCCATCTGCTTTGATTTACACAGCCATTAAGTGAATGCCGAGAGTGGTCTGATGTGATGGGGCGAATGTGGCTTACTCATACACTGGAAGTAAAGCTGTCATGAATTGGCGCTCAAGCAGTATTTGTATCCTTGCCATATCTCCCTTAGTTCAGCATCGTCACGAAAATAAGTGTTCCCTAATTAGGCCATATTTTAGCTAGTGTATCGGTCATTAACGTCTTCGTATGAAACGTGTTTAAAGCATTACGATGAGTAAATCAGGACTAGCGTCTATGAAGTTCGTTTTACAGCTGCTATATATAACTGAAAATAAATGTGGAATATTCAGGTTTTGTATGGAATTACGAGAAAAATAAGTAATGAGGGATAGTAGTGCAGTGTGTTGGAATCGATGGCAGGCATAAACTTGCGCTTTTGATTTGATTTTGCTTTGTTCGGGAAAGCAGTCTATCGGGAAATCTGATGCAAAAACCCGTACTGGACTTTTGGGATGAAACCACTGAAATTCGTACCGTTTAGATGATTAACAAAGGACATATGGGTAATCAGAAAAACAGCATTCCACATTTTCTACTGACTTTGGCTATTTCGTGCCACACGAAGAGCAATTGGGATAAAACTATGTTTAAATTTTCAAACAACTGGTATAATAGACCCGTTGGGGTGTCCTTTTGGCACTATGGCTCATTAATTGCGTCGTGCTTCCAAACATCTTACGCATTTTATCGCAATCGATCTGTTATTTAAGTATCTACTTATAAGTATCTTAAAACCGCTATGCTCTAAAACGAAACAATTAATAAAAATTGACAATAAAAATTCTAATTATAACGATAAGGCTTACGACAAATCTAATGTTCACATCTTCCCGTTTTACATGCTCTATTTGTACAAAAATGACTTAATATATTAAGTACCCAATGAATTAACAGATGTCAATATTTTGCGTATGATAAAAATGCGTATAATTGTGGCTTATGAGTTTGTAAGCACACTATTTTCATATTACTCACGAAAATTGCTACATTAAAATCGCTATCTTATATTTGTTGGTACTCTTACACTATGTGAAAATAATTTTATATTAGAATGCTTGCTTAATATATTAATGGTGATTTAGATACACAGTGTTGCTGATCTAACTAGCTACCGTTTACGATAATAGACCCTAATTACATTTTCTGGTACATTTCTGCTAACGCGCCGAACGGTAGCTAAAGCCGCCACAAAGTGTCAAATAATTGTTTATGTAATTTGTAATGTCCTGGTTCTACTCTATAAAAAGCTAAGGATTCCACTAGTAGGTCAGGTGTACATTTGTTTGGATTTACGAATTAAAAGTTGCTTTAGTCTTAGCGAGCATTAACTTTAGTTCTAAGAATAGAAAAGGACAAATCTACAATACTTTTTTTTTTATTATAACTCAACATCATCAGGCTATTTTGCCGTGGCATTGGTTTAAAAAAATTAAAAATCAGAGCTTTCGCTTACTACTGCGGCCAGCAATGAAAATGGGACTACAATAGCCAGCAAAAGTTTTGGTTTATGAATTCCATATAAACCAACGACACGACGAAATAACCCGATAATGATCAATTTATAAATAGTCACGTCGGCCATGAAAGCCCAAAGAATGCTATAAAATTGTTTTCATGATTCCTCCATAAAAGGCATGTTATGACAGTGACGCTACAAGCAGGTGATGTGATGTAATGTAATGAACATCAAGATTGTTTCTCATAGCCCAATGAGTTTAGTGCTTCAAGGTAATTTGTTTTAAAGTACCTGATGTGAGTCTTATTAATTGTTATGGAAAAAAGTTACATTCTATTAAATGTTGTTCCAATTTCAGGTTAGAAAAATGAAAATATTTTGATTTATACACCACCTACAGTGAGGTTATTTGAACTACGGGCCGGTACAGCAAGGCTGAGTACTGGGAGAAGTCATTTGTCAAATCCATATAATATATGTGCAGATAACAGCTTGAAGTTTGTTTAAGGGAGACTTGTCTGGGAGTAGTTGTACATTGTGTGTTACTCGATCTTTCAGTGTGTAAATTGCTCTTAGTTAGTTATACCATTACATAATAGTCTTAAAAAAGGATTTATGTACAATACATATGTGAAAACGGAATCTTGCAGAAAAGTGGAAAGGGATTAACAAGAAAACATGCTGATAATTTGTTTACAGAAAGACAACCTGTTTGCAACTTGTTTAAAGGTTAAGGGTAAACGTGTTTCGAACTGAGAGTCGTGTTTTTACGGATGAAAAGTTAGATGAAATATAGGAATTTTCTAGGCAAATACTGGCAATGTATTGCCACTGAGGGACATCATTTATATATTTTATAACGCAGTTTAGATATTTTATTGTTATTATTATCATCAATTTAAAATATAGTATCATTTTTTGCTTTCTGTAAAAAAAAAAAAAAAAAAAAAACTACCCGCAGCGAACTGTCCCCCCTTTTCCGATTACGGCGACTGCACTTTCCCAGTAAGCAGCCACTCTCCGGCGGCATGTAACTCAAATACCTTTACTGTAGGTTTTAAAAATAATATATGAATATCTTACTGAGTATTTTTGTGTTAGATAACGAGTTAGATAATTTATATTTTATTTATTCTAATATTCTAATATATTTCATTAATTGTCGTTCTAAAAGCTGTTTAATGTCACTGACAGACTAGGAAAATACATCTTCATACTAATGGAATAATACATAATATAACAAATTTCCATGAAAGGATTTCAGATCCGTTCTGACGCTTTGTTGAATGTCAGTGGACACCAAAACTATGACGAGACCAGAGGGACATAAGGCCAGATATCAAACAACTAGTACGTGAGAGTTAGAGTAGAATTGTCACTCATAAACAGCTAACGACTTGGTGCGTAATAAAAGTTCAGTACTGAACTGGAAGGGTAGGTCGATGGCAAAGGGCAGACAATGCAAGGTAATCCCTTTTGGTATGTAGCTAGGGTTGAAAATACCCCTGCCTCAGGGCAAACACGCGGCAAAGTTACAGGTGTCCAAGAAAAATGTGTCGTTGACAGTAATGTATGAAATCTATTTATATTCATTTTACTAACGAATAATGAAGCATTTGTCTTGAAAAAAAAAATGTTTCTAGCGAATAGAAATAAAATTCAGTGAAGTAAGCACTCATCTATCAGACACGTTAAAACAAAGTTGGCGGGAGTATTTCGCGCGTTGCTCACGGATGGAGTCGTTTGATATTGTTTATAAAAGGGCTAGATTTTACCCAAAACGGGGCAGTCTCAGAATTTTCCAGGCACAGATACATGTGGCTCCCGTCGCGCGGAGATTAGCGGAAGAGCGGCGTAAGTACCAAGTACCGGTACCTTTTGGTCAGCGCAATGAATATACACGTTTGCCAAGATTACCTAGTCGTGGTTCGACGAGAGACGTAAGTTCACCCGGATATTCATTTTAGGAGAATAAACTATATCAGCAAAGTAAATATTGAATAGTCATTTGTCGTCACCTTTGGAATCGCGTTCCACTCAGGCCCAACTGGCACACAGTCGCCAAAATACAGCGAAACGCCCTCGAGAGAGTCTCATCGAAGAAGAGTGGGTGTGGTCTGTAACAGCCGCGGCGAAACCTGCGATCAGCGGGCACAAATTATTTATTTCAGCGCCCATAAAGCCCAATTCCCGTTCCCCACCAACCTTTCTTGTTCATAGCTAAAATTTATATTACCAGTGATTCGGCGTGAAAGTATTATTTATCGTCGATTACCACATTCCTATTTCAAGCTACAGTTGTTATTTTTATATTGTAATAGCGAATAATGGAATAAACAAATATATAAAAACGGCCCATATAGCAACATATTTATAATTAAAATAAGTAATAAATTTGACGTTGTATAAATACTGCCAAATGCAAAAGAGGATAATTTATTTGAAGCAACAGAAGATGCTTACTAATCAATTTATTTTGCAATATAAAATAGGATTTTAACATGTTAAATAAAATGTACATACTATCACAACCATTAAGATTGCAATCCTGTAATTTAATTGTGAATTAATGAAAAGTAAATGAAGGAAAATGCTGTCGTTCTGTTTTTTTGGATAGTTGGGGTAGATAACCAGCAAAGCATCAAACACTGGTTTGCATTCTCTATAGATTCTTATGTCAAAGTGAATTTAATTACTATTGCACTAAACAGCGTTTGATAACTCGATGATCCCTTGCGGTTACATTATTATTCTAACCAAGTGAAGGCTTTGGGGATCAGGCTCACAAACAATGTAGAGGTAAATACATAATATTGGGCTAACATCCTCTGTCAGTACTAAAACTCGCATCGGTTACCTGAAACAGCTTAAAAACTTATGCTACAGCAATCGGATCTAATACAGTATGTCCGTAAAGTTATGGTGCGGTTTTGAAAACTTATAACGGCTAAACGTAATGAAACTAAAGGATGAAAATTAAGATACATTGAAGAGCATGTCAAAGAGTTTCTGAAACATAAGTTTCAATTATGTGCGGGTAATGACACAGCACAACAGTGAAGCGAATCGCGTCATTTAGTGAAGATGTGGAAGATGCAAAGAAAAGTTCAGTGGGTCCTGTGACTTGCAAAATTTGAATCCGTGACACGTGTTCGTCGTGAATATCGCCGCGTGTACAATGAAGAACCGCCTCATAAGAATAGCATTCACCAGTGGGATAAACAGATGAAGGAAACTGGAAGCATGTTGAATCAAAAACGTTCAGATAGATGTTTGGTTAGTAGGTCGGTGTGTACCTGTGCTTGAAATCTAGGCCTGAAGAAGATTACAGTTCATAAAATTTTTAAGAAACGTCTCCAATTTACGGGTTACAAACTGCAGTTGTTACACGCTATCCGCCCAACTGTTTAGAGTTTGGTATACAGATGTTTGATGTTTGATGAGACGGACAATGATGAACAATTATTACAGAAATTGTGTTTATTTATGAGTTTTCGAGTTTGCGAGTTTCTGTATACAACATTTCACCAGAGGTGGATAAGAAGGGGTGAATGGAAGGCATGACCTACACGACCACCGAACCTAACGCCTTTAGAATTTTACTTGTGGGACTATGTAAAGCAATGTATATACAGTGTTCATATCAATGACATTGGCCATACAGAGAGTATCATAAACGCTATTCATTCTGTAGCGCCTGATGTCCTTAGTCGTGTGGGGAATGAATTAGAATATCGTTTAGATGTGTGTAAGACAGCAAAATGAAGCCATTTTGAACTACACTGAACAGACGCGCAAACTTATAGAGATTTTCTTTCATTTGGTGAAGGTTTCACATTTCTGTCTTGTTTCGTTACTTTTGCATGACTGTTCAAAACTGCACCATGACTTTACGGACGCTGTATTATCAGCAGACTACAAACATTCATGTACTAAAATCTAATAATTATACGTAGTACTTTTAGTTTTCCACAATATTTCCGATTAACTTTATACTGGTACCAAATTAATGGCTGTTTCATTATACAGCGTGTTCGATACAGCACTCAAATAAAGCAAAATTTAACGAGGATAAGTACAATTAAAATATTAAAATTGAAAGTTAACACGACTTAATATAATGACTGTGCAGATTTCCTGTCTATAATGAGCAAGAGGACTCCCACCTTTTCCACAGGCTGCAGCATATTCAGAAAGTAACGCAATCTAATGGTTCATTAGTTCTGAAAATGCCCACAGTGTTGAATATTGCAGAAATGCACAGGATAAATCCAGTTTGCAAATAGTCTTTATAATTTTTATCTCATAAAGATGTTTAAAAATGCTAAATTTTTTACTTCAGATGTTGAATCGTCCAAGAATGATTTAAATATGTACAGCTCCGTAAATCGTGTTGTATATTAATATTATGATACTGGTCATTCTGGAAATGATACTGACAGTCATGTGCTTAGGAAACATGGCCACAATTGCTTGAACAATATCAAGGCAATGGTCATTAAGTTTATTCTGGCATCAAAAAAGTTGTGAAAATACTTTACCATTTGACACCAGTTTTCTGCGAATCAAAAGGCGTTTCGTACAAACATACGCCTTTTTTGGGGCCATATGCGGAAGCAACATTTTACCAACATTGAATGTCTTCCTACCATTTGCATAAACATGAAAATACCCTTGACGAGTCAAAAGTCTGGCAACTGCTCCTGCACTGTTTGTAATTACTTCAAAGTCTCTTTGAATAAACAGATAACTCTGACTTGCAAGTGTGCAACCTGACCTCTAATAAACATTTGGTAACTTCATCCTAGAGCTCGGATTTTATGCAATATCAAATTGGGATATATGAACATAAATATTTAAAAGTTGTAAAATGTGTGCATTTGATTATCAAGAATATTTCCGTTTCAGAAATTTATCTACCAATCTATGAATTGATCATAGCCTTGGAAGTTGAATATCAAGGAAACTTTCTTGAAACAACATTCGTACATCACAAGCCGATTTTGTACACACGTAAATTATTACATCGTAAATAAACACTCTTTGCGAAATAGAATACCTGAATTGAGCCATATTAACGCTATTATTACATTAAATTATGCCGCCAAATGAATACTTTATACACTGTGTCATAACACACAAGAACATGTCGTACGTTCCTACAGTTAAACTCATGTGACTTCTCCGGCTCCCTGGCCGGCTTTCAAGCATGGGAACGATATGGTAATGCAGAACTCTGTCAACTGCGGCTGCACATTGAGCGGTGCCACTAAGAAAAAATCACTCAGTACATAGAAGCTTTGCTAGCAGTAATCTTCTCAAAGTATTTTGCAGTTTCGTCAATAAAAAGTAAGAAACGTTGAATACCTGGGATTCTTTTACAGAACAACTTACATTTAAGGGAAAACTGCATCACTCACGTCACCTGATACATAAATATCCTTCTGAATTGCATCTTTCATATTCCTACGAGTTCTTAAAGAGACGTCGATAATGTCTGGAAGCCAACTAAAATGATATGTGATATATAAAATTGAACTGAACACTTTGGAACGGCTTAATGCCGACGAGCATTCACCTACAAACTCTGCAGTTAGAAAAACAGTTCTTCTTCTGACTTCATATATTCGAAGTGCCTACTGCAGTAATTAATAGTCTTAATCCTGGTTGCCAACCTCGTATTTACAAGTTGTACAAGCAGAGGTGCAAGCAGCTGCTGTCTGGAGCATTTTACACGATAGGAAGTTTTCAAAAATTATTTTCTCTGCCGATACCAATTTATTTATTTCCTGGAAGCGGTCTCTGTGTGTTACAAGACATGAGCCAGGCAAGTAAAATGCAACAAGTTCATAGGTATAAACTTTTTTCTTTGTCGTTATCAATCTGTTTTGAAAACACTGTCAATACAAACCCATGGTTTCAATTTGGACAGTAATGAAGACACAACTGGTGCCATGGTTAAAAACTGACTGTCAAATTTGATAAATATTAAGAACAGGAAACACATATTTAAAAAGATGTATGATTTTCATTTTCATTATGGATTTTCATTATGGATAAATATGTTGCATTAAAATATGCTAAAATTCAAGCTGCATATGTCGCACTTTCAGCAGTGATTTTAAATTTTTCTTAAAGGTATAAGATGATGGGCTTGTTCTTGCATGTGGGCTGAAAGCGTCTTAAGTTGTTTGTGGGGTTGCATAGCTTCCATTCTTGATGTAATGCTGCAGGAAAATAATTTGCTCCAATATGTTGATCATGGTTCCTAAATACCATTTTACTCTCCTATCAAAATCTGCTAAGAAAATCGCGGGTTCAAACCCGGCCAGGACCGATGGGTTTTTCGGGCGTAAAAATCCTAAGTATGGCTTCCTTCGGAAGGGAAGTAAAGCCGTGGGTCCCGTGTCGTACACTTACGGCATGAAAAAAAAAACCTCAAGCCTAAAAGAAGAGGCCTCTGAGCAAAATTTGTCGGCCGTTTCACGCCCTGAATAGAATGGGACGCTGATGACCTGAGATGTTAAAGAGCGTCCGTAAATATCTCAAATCAATCAATAACAACTGCTAAGGGAAAAAAATGAAAATATATACTAACGTTCTAAACAGCCTTTAAGTACTCCTGGTGAATGCACTGAATACTTGTTTTCTATTAACTCATATTTTCCCCTTTTGATATGTAGTTTGTGCCATTCGTTCCTATGCTTTAAAACCAGTACTGCGTGTATTGGCATTACTACGTTTGTAGTCCATAGCAACATAAAGAGAACTGCATGCAGTTAGTTTGTTCGTCCACTACCAAGTGGTTCCACTTTCCTTTGTAATCAGAGCGTTGGTTTGTTCAAGATGATGAGGAGTATAATGTAACTAGCTCAGCCCTTAGGGACCCTGCTTTTTATCTTTAGCTTTTAAGGCTTCTTTACACTTTAGGATCAGCCTTTGTGGCCTGACTCACTTATTAGCAATCTGCTTGACGCTTTACCTGAGTTAGAGGAAAAGAGTGGACATGTCCAAAGAGGTTCGAGATTAAGTGAAGTGGAAAACATGGTTAACATGGAGAAAGTGCTTCAAGAGCTAGTGCGAGAGCTGCCTAGCGGTTTCCTAAGGTCATTAAAGCAACACGCAGAACTAATTTCCAAAGTTAGCGAGGTTATGGACGCTTTTGAAAGGTCAGAGATGCGAATTTGAGAACATGCGGTACGGTAGGATTGGCATGGCCGGCAAGGATAATACATGTATAAATATTGGTGAAAGTGGGGGTGCAACAGCAAAACAAGCATAAACAGAGAGATGGAAAAAAGATAGCGCGCGGAGTGAGAGACAAAATTTCCTTTTTCCCCCCTCCCCTTTTTTTCTTTCTTTACATGCTACAAAATATAAACCAGCCAGCAAAGGTATGATCACCAATGTGTGGTGAGGAAAATTGAAAAGCTGAAAGAAATAGATTGCAAATTCATGATAAGTATTTTCCTTCGCCAAGTGTACCAGGAATGCTAGATCAGATCTGGGAGGAAAAAATGTTTAAGGCAAAATGCTCCATACTAATGGAAGCAGATGCAGGGGCAGTGATGAGCAATAATCCACAGGTGACCGAACGTGAGTATTTGTAGATATGATAATAGCTCAAATTATGATCGCAAGATCTGTTTTATAAACATAGTGAAACATTTAATTTTATCCTTATCATTATACACTTAACAGTCAAAACCTTTTATTGCAATGGAGTCAAGTATAACTTTCTAAAAAATATAATTCCAGTTCTTTAGGTGTTATCTGAATTGTACTGTGTCACGCGAATGGCAAAGCTCAATATTCCCTAACACAATCGGGTCATGCGTATCTGTTTAGCCGATCATGCTATAGGTGTACTGAAAGGGCACTAGTAACATCTACAATGACATTTGGACATAAATGTGGGGATGGGAACATACTGCGGACCTAGATTTAGTGCGGACATGCTTTCTGAAAGGACTTTTGGTTCTGGGGAGAGGCATAACGATTTGGGGATTTAAGAGGGAATTCGGAGTATAAAATCAAAGTAATGAAGTACGGCTGGGAATTATTTATGAAAACCAGTATTTAATTAGGGTATGAACAGCTGGGGATGGGAGGGCACATGGCATGGACTTCCAAATTAAGAGAGGGACTGGAAACAATGGGGACAGACTCTATTTGAATGGTGCGTCAGGGGAATAGAAAGAGCAAATGGAGAAGGGTTAGGGACCGCTTGAGGGATATGGATAGGGAGCAGACAATTACACAATGCAGAGAGATAATTTCGCTGAAAGTACAATTGGGACTAAAATCTGAATGGGGGCTGTAGCAGTGCATAAAAGCACGGAGGCTCAGTGGTTCAGACTAGGAGTAATGCGGATGATAAAGGTAGCGGACGAATATGAGCGGAAAATATGCCCCATTTGTGAGGGGCGGAAATAATGGACACATTCTGATGGAGTGTACAGGTACGAAAGAATGGAGGGAAAAGTATTTACCACACTACTTTACTGGATCGAACAGAGGGAGATGATATGCTGGGCTCTTCTAGCAGGCAAGAAAGGAGAGGAGAGATTACGTAAATTTCTGATGAAAGTGAGACAGCTCAGATCTGAATAGGATGATGTCCGGGGAGGGAAACAAAAATGTATTGAAACTAGCTGTGTATATTTTATTTTGGGATTTATTTCTGCTTTATATGCATTTTTAATGTTCTTCAAATTTCATTTCAATGAAATTTCTTTGTTTTATTTTGTTTTAAATTTCATTTTTATGTTCTTATTTTGTTTTATTTTAGTGTTGAGTGTGTATGCAAGCTATGAAACATATGTATATATGCATACACATATGTTTCAAAGCTTATTGTGGAATATCTAATATCTTGTACTAAATTAAACATGCTTAGTGTATTATAACAGCATGTATAGTCCGTTGGACCCGGGCTTCTGTTAAAGTTGTATTGTATTGGTGCCAATCAAGTAATTATATTCCTACTACTAATTATATATTCATTGACACTCTTTAGTAACAGTAATTAAACACCGAGGTTGTTTGAGTTACGAACTCATACAGCACTGTTGCTTACTGGAAGAAGCCAGCTGTCAAAGTCGTAAAATGTCGCATGTCCATGTAACATTTTGTTGTTAATGAGGTAGTAGTGGTACGCTGTGTGATCCTCGGTGTTTTCATTATGAGTAAATTGTATTCTAATTGTTCTTCGTTGATTATGCCACTACACAAATATAGCCTTAAATAATGGTATTTTATATACCATACATTAAATAATGGATTCCCGCAGGGAAAAAGTGTTCCAAACCGACAGCCATGGTCTTAAAGAATAAAATTTAGATGAAATACAGAAATTTCCTATGCAGATACTGGAAATGTATTGCCGCTGGGGGGGGGGGGCATCATTTTCGGCACTTCTTATAACAAAGGTTAGTGTTTATTATCGCAAGTTTTAAATACAGTGTTATTTTATACTTTCTGTTAAAACACAAATACTAAAATAAAAATACTAACTTTACGGACGGGAATCTTTACTTTCCTCTTTCCGGTTGCGGCGTCTGCACTTCCCCAGTAAACCGCAGCGCTCAGGCGTCCCGTAACTCAAATACTGTCACTTATTTAACCATGTGTAAAACATTAGCATTTAGATACTTCTTGATTTTTTTCTAACTAAGGCACGTTCACTTCACACAACTTTCACCTTCTATATAAATATATTTTTAATAAGTATTTCGATATTTCATGCGACTCTTTAGTTGTCTTTAAGATGATGAAGTAATTATGGCGCAAGAAATTCTGGGAGTTTGTAAATGTTCAAATTCGTCTTTTTACGCTTCACACTCACATAATATCCCACCGAGGCAACTTATCTCTTTTGATTCGAATCCAAAGCTACCATTGAATAAGGAGACACTTATTCACAGCAGTGCTCAGTAGACCCAAATTTCTTGCTATATTAGCGCTACAAGTGGGGCCTTCAACTGCTTTCTGCACTATAGGAAAAATGAAGATATACAGTACTCATAGCTATTGATAATCTTCTTTAAAATTCTGTTAGTAAAGAAACACACTAAATTAACATCAATGGAATCATTGTATATGACATCCTTAGCCTCAGTTAACAGAGAATTCTGTCATTAAAGCAAATGTTTGGTAACAGCGTCCATTTGGTTTGTAAAATTCTCTTGAACGACGAATGTGTGAATGAGTTAATTAGCAAAATTAAAACATGAAATAGTTTGTTCAGTGATGCAAACCTTATTATCATTGTTAACATCGATCTTCACAACAATAAAACTTCAGAAATTTCCTTTATATTCTTAAATGAAGTTCAAAGAAAACTCGGTATTGCGAACGGTTTAATTAGCGCTATATTGAAACTTTCGTATATGCGAACCAATTTTAAACTTACCTAAAATAACAGGAAAATGAGTGGAGAAATTGTTACAGCATGATAAGAACAGTTTAGAGTCTGTGGTCTTACGCTCGGGTTCCTTGGACTTTATTTCACTCCGGTATGTTGGCATGTATATTTTTTCCCCGGGGATTTAGTAACATTTTCAGTGCTTTTACCATTACCATAAATAGGAGGCGGGCGCAGTCCGTGAGACCGGAGCCCGCCTCGGTAAGTCACTGGTCCTCCGGTTTCTAGGATTCACTGGAGGTTATCCTTGGGTTAATGTGCCCGTATATAAGTTGATTACTAATTTATATTTCCAGTTTTATCCCTAATCCCTCCTGTTGTGGACTACTGTCTAGTACATTTATTGCTGTTTTTAAAATCGTGAAGCCAGCATACTACACCGCAATTTTCTCCTTGTTCCAATTTCGCCTATAAAGTTGACTCACTTTTCGCGCTGGCATAGGAGTGACTATCTTTCAACGTATTCACTCTCCCGTAGGTAAGATTAAAGGTTTAACTTTTGGCTTGCAAATATGGAAGCTTCATTTGTGTTATACGACAAAATCGATATATCACACATAAAAAATACAAACTTCATACTCTCAGGGACAAAAAAGTCGGACACTTTTATATTTGCATGTATATTGCAATATATTTGCTTCTCAAAAAATAGTATGATGGGCATTTGTTGCCATGGAGATATGTGGCTATGTTGAATGTATTTTTCTTTCTAAACAAGCCAGTGTAGCCGAATATTCCAATTATATGTATAAAGATCTCAGATACAGCAAATTTGTCTTAACCATTTTGTGCTAACTACCCTAATAATTCATTTTTATTTCCTATAACCCAGTTATCAGGCATTTCGGAACGAAAGTGTCTAGCATTTTGCAAGAATTTCCGTATTAAATCTTTCTTGATTTTCAGCAGAACCCAATGCGACAAAATACTATAATAGATACCTTTCCGCTCCTTACGGTTCTTGTTGTTGTCTTGTTTTATTTACCGACGTTCTTTAACATCTCAGGTCATCAGCGCCCCATTCAACTCAGGGCGTGAGAAATTTTGCCCAGACGCCTCTTATTTCAGACTCGGGTTCTTTTTCGTGCCGTAAATGTACGACAAGGGAATCATGGCTTTACTTCTCTTCCGAAGGAAGCCACACTTAGGATTTTTACGCCCGAAAAAGTCCATCGATCCTGGCCGGGTTTGAAACCGCGATCTTGGGTTTACAAGGCAAGTATTGCCACCACGACACCACAAGGACTGGCAATCCCTTGGTTCGCCAGGATAGTGATTATATAGTAAACATGAACATTAACTTCTAAAAGGACCTTTAATATTAAGTTTAATAAAATACCGGCCAAAAATTATCAGCTAAGTTCAATTTTCTCACAAAGAATCCAGATTGTGGAGATAGCTACATAAACAACAAATGTTGAAATGCTTAGTAACCCTTTTGAATGTAATAAGAAGGTAGCAATGGGCCAAAATAATACAATGTATATGATCGAGCAATGGAAACATGTAATATCGTTGGATTAATCAACTTTGGTTATATTTCCCATCAGAGTATTTGATGCTACACGAGTAAAATCGTTTTCAACATTAATGGATATTCAAAATTTTGGGGCATTTTAAGGAAATGTTGCACGTCTCTTTTCTATTGAAACAATAGTGACTGGCAGGTGACATTTTACTCGTAGATCACTATATCTAATACCAAACGGAGTGGCTCATGTAGTAACGCTTCAGACCAGCATTTTGAAGATCTCCGTTTCAATTCCCGTTGAACCAATCTGATCTAGGATTTTTGTGGTTTCTCCACGTTACTTAGGGGTCACATTTCACGAATATTCCCCTCTTTTTCATAAAAGTTCATTTGGTCAGCTATAAGAGCCGAAAGTGCCAGGGCTAGGTGGCCTGGTGTGATTTGATGGCGGCTTGCGCTTTGGAAAAATGTTCTGCCCGGGCACCTAGAATAGAAGCGGGTCTTCTGAGGGGCTCAAACAACTCCAGGGATCTCCAGCGTTGGAATATTCGATCTAGAATCATGTTAGGAACCCCATCTGCGTCCGCGCAGCCACCGCCAGTAAATTCTGGCCGCCCAGTGCCCCCCCCCCCCCCCGCCGCAACTCTTCCTCCTGGAGTATGCAAAAAGAGCCAGCCGTGAGCGAGGTTCAAGTGCAGAGAGTATCTTCCTCCGCTATAGACCATTCCTAATGCCTATTCAATGATGTTTTCCTTATTGGAATAGCATATTCCCGTTTGAGAGCGCTCAAATTCACAAAACAAGTAATATCCAAGAATAGTTTGAGCAAATGAAACTAAAAGAGCTATCGTGGACTGCTGGAGAGAGGAAAAATATGGTTATTCTCTTCCAACATCTTCTAATGAACTTAAGCAGTTTCAACATAAAGAACAATATGAAGAAACACATGCTTGGATAGTTAATCTGACGAGTACATGAATCCGTTAGCCATGCCAGCACTAATGTCGGGAACCTCACAACATACTTGTTAAGGAGAATAACTTGCAACGGTATTAGTGAAATGGAACAGCATGTGTTGTTAACGTTTACAAATGATTTGAAACACAGTGCTGCGGTAACACATTTTAATGATGAAAACGTTTTAATGGCGGCCGTGAATTATGAGGCCTTCCGAGACGGCCTGGAGCCTACTGCAGCTTTCCCCCAGAACTTTCAAAGAACGGAATGTCTAGTCCTTGCCAAATGGACGGACAACTTGTCGTAAATTTTCGGAAGAGACGTATTTTTCTGTGGGAGTTGTGAACACAATCATCCAGGAAGAGATGCATTCCCGTGTTGGGACTCGTTGCCCTTGACCAACAAGGGAAGATTGATAAGATGGTGTGAAATGTTGACATTTCTGGATCTGCTATCAACTGCAACGAAACGTGGCGCACCATTTCACCCCTTAGTTGAAACATACATCAAGACACTGGTAGCGTATAAATTCACCAAATTCCAAAACATTGAATACAATTGCAGCTACAGTTTAAGTTATGGCAAAAAAAAATGTTGAACAAAAGTTCTATCACTTAGTGTCAACATAACTAACAAGTTCTGTAAGGTGGATGCAAGCGTGTTCTTTTCATCACCAAAAACGCTCTGTTTCTGCAGGACAAGCAAGACTTCGTACTGGTCACGAACCACTTGCAAAGGACTCACTAGGGAGGCAAGGTTTGCCATATCTTCCCTCATCATGCTGGCCTTGCTTCAAGCGATTTCCACCTGTTTAGGGTTTCTGGGAGTCAATAATTCAACGTTGAAGTAGATTCCGGCGCAATGAGAAATATTTCAACGCTAATTGTACAAAATTATTAGTTATCCGTTGGAATAAGTGCATTGGTGTAGCAGGATTTATTATTCTGTACAATCGGGTTTGACTCGAACGCCCCCTCCCCCCCATATCCAGGATTTGTACGAATTTGATTCCCAAACCCACCCAGATCGTTTTAAATACCAAAATTGTTCATATGTCTTGTTCAGAAAGTTCGCAAAGAAGCAAACCATGAAGCGATTCTAAAATAAAAACAGAAAAAATTGAACATAAGAATCACCGGAACCAATAGAATTCTCATTTTGGCCGCTAATATTCAATATACACATTAAATATAACCACTAAATTATATTGAATGAAACATTCATGAAATACTTTGCAACACGTTTAATAAAGAACAGGAATGAGCTCAATAAAAGATTATAATATGCCTATGGAGAATCTTTATTGACATATTGTTAAAAGTGCAAATGTATGTTGTAAATCTTTTTCCATTCTCTTTAAAATGGATTAACAATAATAAAAAACGATTCCAGCGAACTATTTGCATTCAATACAAATTACTGTCTTTATTGCTTCTTTTGTGCAGGGTTCACAAACAGGCTTTCTGCTTTTATTGCAATTCGTATATCTTGTTTCGACATTTCTTCATTTGGCATTGTTCGTTCCTATTATTCTTTTTAGGTTCCTACAAAGTTTATACCTCTTTATCGTCATCGTCGTCGTCATCATCATCATCATACCGCCACGGGTGGCAGAGGTCGATAAGGCGCGGAGTCGTGAGCGGGAAGTCTGGGGTTCGAATCCCGCCCGTCCTCCCTGATATAGTTTATTTCCAGTTATTCCTCATGAATGGCAAATGCCGGGGAGATACCCTAACTTAGGCCTGGAACGCTTCTTTCCTTAAACATGTATATCTTTTCCCAGTTGATCATTTCATCCCATGTATCATTAGTTTCCATCGTATGTGGTGCCTCTTTGCAAAAATGGGTGTTAAACACCATTCATTCATCATTACCATCACTAGCATATTTTTCTTCATCCTCCTTCTCCTTCTCTTCTCCTCCACCTCCTCTTCCTCCTACAACAAAATAACGTTTGCAGTTGACGAAATGGACCAGGTGGCAAGAAAATATTGTAGAAACTATTTATATCCTGAAATATTTGGCATTTTTCGTATCTCAACACCGAGGAATATTAAAGTGTTTTCCAGAAGAACAATTTTGTTTCTTATCCGTGAACAATCAGTTTGTATGGTGTATAAATTATTTAGATCTGACATTCATATTTCTTATATCAGATATTTCCCTTGCTGTACGTTTCATTGTACGAACCATGCAAGGCCGAACAGTTTTCAACTTGCTACCAAGTTTTACTGTAATAAGAAGTTATCTATAATGATATTCCCCTCTTATTGGGATATGGTGATGACTCTAAATAGGGTTGTTTCTACTCGTATTATATATAATGTCTGAAATGTAAACATATTCTTAAATAAGCATAAAGTTACAAATTATATTCTGACGAGAGGAATAAATAATAATTACTGTTTATACTCACTGCTTTATACAGCTTATAATACAATGTTACAACTTTTCGTTTACAAGGGAGGAGGAAAATAGAAAATAGAAAAATGAATTTGTTACATACATGGATTTCCTGCTGAGGTAGAATATATGGTGTAGGCTTAGAGCTCTATCCGAATCATTTCCATGCTAAAAGAGTGAATAAGCCACCAAAGATCTGTCCGCTACTAATCACCTTACAAAAGTAGAATCCACTTACTACTGATTGAATGGTTTGTTAAAAATTGCCAGAATTTTTAAATTGCATTTCATAAGCAGCCATTTCTTCTTCAGTACTTCAGGAGTTTTCATATAAAATATTTTACCACTGCTCACACAAGATCCACCGTAACAATATCGGGCAATAAAGGCTATTAAAGTATCTATCTCTTGTAATTTAACAGATGTAGAACTTTTCACTAAGAAACTTAAACATTTACATCAAAATGTGCAGGGACGCCGTCATGTTGAAACTACAGTTGCTAGAAATTATTAAAGAAAAATTTACCGCTAACTGACTTATCCCATAGAAAAAATTCCTTGTCATCATCTACATCATACTACAGCAGCGTAAACGAACTTTTGTACTGTTCAATGTATGTCCTGTGGTTTTAGTAACTACAGATTTCGAATCTCTCATAGAAAATTTTCTCATTCTTCCCTATAGTTAAGGTGATAGAATGTGTTCAATATGTAAATGAACCACACATTGGTAATTTTATAGATTGTGGGGAGTCTTAGACAAGTAATTTGAGACAGTGGATATATGGCTCACTAAGAAAAGTGAAGAAAGTTACTATTAAAAAAGTTTAAGTTAAATTCTAATAAGCCTTTATAAAAGAGAAATAGGATAAATATTTGTCTTTGAATGTTTTCAACCCTGCTTTGCTAGCGAGGAAATCCTGATTTTCAATGCCTCATTGTCAGTGATAGGAAATCTTTAAAAATATCGGATTAATAATTTGACAGTATGGCAAAACAAAGATAGCTGGTCTATCATTTTATTTAACTTGGTCGAGAAAATCTACTTAATTACTATGTGTCCAATTGGATTAGGCGACAGACTCCGGTTTCGAAGCTCGTAGGTTCGGGTCCGGTAGAGTTGACGTTATTTGTTTTATTATTATGTTTTCAGTTTCATTATGATGAATAGAAATATGGTTCGGGGCGAAGGAGAATACTTTCGGTACTTGAGTCTTGTTCATAGCTGATCATTTGTGTCCATGTCCTCAATGGTGGCACCTCCGGGAGGAAGGGACAATTTGGGGAGACAGGGTGGCCAGCCTTTATGGGTGGTGTCTGGACGGACGCAGTTGGAGTTCTTAACATGTTTTCATGTAGAACGCCCCAACGTCGAATGAAAATACAGGAAGTGAGAGAGCATAAAATTCATAGAATGTAAATATCCATCCCAGCATTCGCCTAAATGACCAGGGAAAATCACGAAAAACCTACCGCCACGGGTGGTCGAGATCGTTTGGGCGCGGACTCGTGAGCGGAAGATCTGGGGTTCGAATCCCACCAGGACCGGGTTCCCTGGCTGAGGCTTTTTCCAGGTTTTTCTCAATCCTCATAAATGGCTAATGCCGGGTAATATCCTAAACTTAGACATGGAATGTTTCTTTCCTTAAAAAACCCTTTACCAATACACCATTTCAGCTAATGTATCATCAGTGTCTATCGCCTGTGATGCCTCAATAGTAAAAATGGGCATTAAACCCCATTAAAAAAACCTATGGTCAGGGTTGGACCGGGAACCTACAGAATGAGAGCCTCAAGCGTTACTCCCTGAGCCACCCCGCTCGGCATTTTGAAGAACTTTCAAACCCAAGACATAAAAGTATAAAACATAGTTAACAAGACTCGAACTCCGTAATAATGATCCACTTTTCCTGATGCCAGTGGCATACCAGCAGCCAAAGCGACATGGTCCACAACTTCTGCCCATTATTGTGTAGTGTCATTTTGAATGGAAGCCTCATTAATCAGTGGCGTAGGGGATCTTTAGAAACTAAATGCTGTAACTTTGAAACTAGAATAGGTCGGTTACGGATTCTCTATTTCAAATCGCTTGTTTAAAACCTCTCTACAAGCTCTGAAACAATTTAGGCATAGTTTATTAACACCTGTATCTCAGCCAGTCGGGGTCGTATTCAAATGCGAAATTTTGCGTCTTTACGGTTTAAAATTAATGAACATCGAATATAATTAGAAGTGATAATGTGAGATTTAGCCATTCGCTATAAATTAGATTCATTCCTGATCTCAGACAGTAACACAAGGAGGGACATATCTTCCTTATCCCATCTTCATCATACTAAAGCAAAATTTTCCATTTTATCAATCACTACTCAACAAATTTGGTTTGCATGTTATATTATGCTTGGTATTAGCAGCTTAGACATGTGTAAAAATAACGGAACTGCTTGGGATTAAAGTTATGCTGAACGTGGCAACGTTTCATTTTAGTGAGTGGATTTAAAAAAAACAAAGAAGCTATCAGAGAGCACAAGGGGCCCATGGGATTCTAGGAAAATGGGGGCTCTGAACATACACCATTATGTTTGTCCTTGCGAGAGATCTTCTCATATCTCCCAGATCTCTGGCATATAACTGAAAAGGGCTTCTTCGCCTGGTCCTTTTAGCTCTGACGCTGAAAGATATATTGAGAAGCAGCTAATGGCGTAACCTCAATATGGTTTTTAGAACCAGATACAAGATTATTTTTAGAGAGTGTTGCAAGCTAGCACTGTTTATTAGTATTGCCAGTAAGTAAAAGAAGAAAGAGAGGAAAGTAAAATGCGTGTTAAATGCTAGTGTTTTAGCAGCATGTTCTATGTTTGCTATTTGTGCACACATTAACATTGTCTTCCTATCCTTTGAACGAGGTATAGATATTTCTGAGCATAAAAAATAAAACTTGCATTTTAATAACAATGGTTTATGTTTAATTTGCCATTTCTAATTACGTAATTAATGTAGAAATGCGTGCACTTATACGAACAGAGTAACCTCTGGTCAGTAGTGCGTGTTTCTGCCGGATTATTATTTCTCTTTTCGATCTAAAGCAATGGCCCGAAGATTTTCAGTAAGCACAAACATTTTTGAGTTGATGAGTTTCATTCTTTTTCCATACCTCTGGTTCCTATATTTTTTCTATTTTCTCAAGTTCTAAATTTTTAAACTCCTCCTTAAAGCATTGTTCTATATGTAAAACATAGCTTCAGTTAGGATAAATTCCAGGGAAATTTTCGCATAAACAAGAATTCTGTTTATCATTTCTGTCATCACATTTACTCGCTGATGTATTGCATCATTTAGTATCAGGATCAACTTCTGTATTAGGGCATTTTGTCTTTCTTAGGCACTTATAAAGTCATGTTATTTTTCCTTAGCATCTGCTCAGAAAACCAAAGAAGTCAACAGCACTTTTATGTACGGACACCAGGGGAATCTTTAATCCAGTTTCTCAGTTATGATTTCCGATTTGTTCCATAAATACTAATAGCGAACAATTTACCAATTCATTTATTAATGTTAGTTCCCATATGCTTAGCTTCTGAGAGATGCTTCGAATGCTTTAACCAAAAGCATGAAACAGTTGAAGTTTTTGCCTAACTAATTAAATTTATTTTCCTACATTCCAAACTTAATTAAGTATTAGTTCTTAAAGAGAACGATATAAATACTGCCTTTGTTATTTTTGACGTAAAGTTCATTTGTGATTCTGATAATATAGCTGAAGATTCGCCCTGATTTACAACTAATTGAAAGTATATGTAATATTTGTAATATAAAAGTGTTCTAATGTGTAAATACTTGGAAATTTACGTCAATAAAATCTGTGCATAACTACGCAAAAATCACTGACAAGAAAATACAGGATGATCCATGAAAAACCCAGCCTTCACCTCGTAAACAAAAGTGAACTAATTTCAATGTCGACTTATTAGTGATTCTGAGCATTTCCATGATCACAGCATGTGTAAGACGGAAGGGGTTCGTTTTTTTTTTTTTTTTTTTCGCGCTCGCAATTGAGCCCATTGTGGGTGAATTTTTAACTCAAATCTACACACCAGAAATTTGGATTGAAAAATTCTTCCGAATGGAACTGACATGTACGTGCGAATCCACTATTGCAGTTCTTTGTTGTACAGAATATATCTCGTACATCACGGCTGTGAACATTTCCTCATGGCACAAACGCTTCCTAGTATTCACAAAGACAATGAAATAATCAACTGTGAGCTTTGAACATAACTTCCTTCCCTTTCCTTTCTCTTCTCCATCTATTCGGCTCGCCGTGGCCAAAATGGTGTTTCATAGCCCACCCAGTGATTTGTAGGCCACTCAGTTAATTCAAAAGTGAACATATGTTTATCTTTTTCATTCCATCCAACGAAAATGTAACAGAGAAATGCGCCTGTTTTCAATTTCTGAAGCGAAATTCAAACAGCTGTAAAGAGAGCATTTCTTTCAGTTTTAAAACTCAATTTATTGGCTGGTTCAGAAATTTAATATGCAGTCTGTATAAAATAAGTATTGCAATCGTCTACTAACTGTCTATTTTCTTTAAAATAGTTTAAAATTCTGGTAATATTGTTGTAAATATTCAAATGAACACAGATATTGAGTAAATCCTAAATGAACTACACCGATCGTAGATAATTTTATGCAAAGTTTCAGGCAGGAAATCAGGAATTTTTAGCTTTGAGTAAGCCAGCCTCCTAAAATATTAGCAATTATTATTATTATTATTATTATTATTATTATTATTATTATTATTATTATTATTATTATTATTATTATTATTATTATACACATTTTAAATTCTTATTGTCATAAAACCGTACTTAAATTTATACTATATACTCCGGCAGACACAAATTGTCATATGATAAGAAAAGTATGTTTAAGGAAAATTATTAAAAAAAAAAAAAACTTTCATTGCCAACAATATTTTTTTACACAAAAGGAAAGTAGCACTCCCCAATAAAATAGCAAAAAGTAAACAAACTTTTGAAAAAAAAAGTTTGTTGCTAATTCAGAATATGTGAAGTTAGCAGTACAAGTCTTAATAGTAGGCAGCATATACCATATTTCATATTAATGGAATGCTTCAATTTTCACACTTCTTACAAATGATCGACATGTCTAGCAGATATTAAACAATACTCAGAGACTTGTCACATTCTGTACTCTTTCCTGGACATCCCGATGATGCGGGCATAGGCAACTTTCCCTCCGGTATTTTTACACTGATTTAGATAGATGCTTTTGTAACAAACCTAATTCGTCATGATACTGTCACAAATGCTTTTTGCTTACTCTGACATGAAAAATGCCTTCTCACAGCGGTTTTACATTAACTTGACTACTGCTGCCACCTAGCAGCAAACCACAATTATGCACGAAATGTCCTTTGTCATACTTTCGCAGTTCTTTTTCTAGTTTGGATAAAATCCAATATTCTCAAATGAGCTAAAAGAAAAAAATTGCAAGATATTCTTGTCGTATTCAATAGATATAAGATGTAACTTAATCAAAGGAAAGTGGCTAAAAGAAAAACAAAGAACACGTTATTTCCAAACAATACGCGAGGACTCTTCAGTAAAGAATGTTCATAATTTTACACGCATAACTTATCGCGCTACCAAAGAACTTTAATGTTTTTGTTACCATAATGCGTAATTTACACATGACTATAGTTTTATAATAGTCACTTTCATTTCCCGCCTGTGAAAGTTGAGATATGTTCAAGTTTGCCTACAGTAAAATGTAGCTGACGCGACGAATATGATACGCTGAAATTCTATTTAGTCTCAACAAATCTTCAGTTGAGGCCTATGCAATGTTACAGAAGGATTATGGGGAATTTGTTCTTCCCTATAGCATAGCTTGATGGTTTAAAATAATATTTAAAGAGAAGAGGAAATTGATTTCAAAGCAAGGTGACCGCGACGCTTTAATTTGTACTCTTACGGAAGGAAACACTGTCGAATAACATTAAGAGCACTTTCAGAAATTCTGAAAATTTCACTGGTTTCATCCAACGTTGGTAATTAAAAGTTGCTCATGAGCCGTGTTTGCGCCCGGTGCGTTCCAATACTGCTGATTGCAGAACAAAAGGAAACAGTTGAGGCTGTTACAAGAAAATACGCAGATTCTTTCAAAAGTAATCATTGCTGATGAAACGCGGCTACAGCATTTCAATCGTGTAGTAAAGCTGTGTGTGCAAGTCTCCGTCACCGCCAATGCCAAAAAAGCAAAAGCGGCTGCTTCGGCGGGAAAGTTATGGTATTTTCATTTTTCGATGTTCAAGGAATGTTTACAGTTGCATACACATCTGTAACTGGACTTTGCAAGGACTATCGCACGCAGAATTCCACATTTCTGGTTGCACCACTACACGTCACAAATACTGTTGTTGAATATCATAAAACTGGATGAGGTGTCTCACATGCTCCCTATAGCCCAGATTTACACCTATGTAACTTTTTCCTTTTACCGAAATTGAAAAAAGACCTCCTTTTCCATAATCAGAAGCAGTTACCAAGGCTGCGATTTTGAAGGAACTATTAAAAATGGTTTTCAGCATTCTTTGAAGAATGGCAGAAACGCTGAGGCAGGTACATTGCATCCCACGGGGACTAATTATTAAAGATCAGAACGTGTAAATGTATGTTGTTAAAATAATTATGATTACTGTTCATTGAACAGCCGTCGTATATTGTTATTATTGAATTGCACTGGATTACCCATCAGTACGAGATGAGAAAATGCACAGTACTCATTACCACCATTATCATTTTAATTGTAATGAAACATGTATCCAGTTCATAACAAGTATCAAATAATTCGTTCCATTCCAGTTTCTCAGTTGCGGAGGCAAACAACCTCGGTGATGCATATCTTTGAAGAGCTCAGCAAAGTTTTACCAGAAACAATTTTGACGTGGGAACTCCACTCACTTTTCAACTAATTACAGGCAAAGAACGGATACTAAACAGACGCTCCGAGTGACATACATAAAACAAATTTACATAGAAAAAGCTGTGACAAGAGAAAATGAAATCATCATCACCACGGCTGAACAACGTCTGTCGCCACCTGGTGTATTTATATGTAAAAGAGAATAATGCATTAGCAAGCTGTTAATTGGCACAAACCGACAGTCAAACTTCCTCTTTCCTTTCTGCGCTGCATTCTTTAACACCTCCGATCACAGGCTTCGAAGTATTCCTTTCCTTTTTCACTATATATTTAAAGAGAAGAGGCAATTGAATTCAAAGCAAGGTATAAAAGATAATGTGACATATATAACTAATTATAAATTATTATTATTATTATTATTATTATTATTATTATTATTATTAAATAAGAAGAAAGTGCATCTATAAAATTGTTTCCTATTTAATTCATATATTATTTAATATTTTTATTTCAAAGTACAATACTTCGGTAAAAGGAGATAATACATTCTGGAAAATGGCAAGACGCATTAACGAATATTTCCCTTCTTTCCAAGTATTCCCTAAGGAAAGTGATTCTGTGTGTGACTGTTACAATGTTATACTTATTTCTGCTTCTCTATTAATTACTACATTAGCTGTATAAAGTACACATAAAACAGTAACAACGAAAATAGGTACACGATTCACACAATATTTCGAATAATTAATTATCCTTCTTTACAGTGTATAGATCACTTCTTCAATCTTATATAGCACAGTGACCGTCTAATAAATTCTAATGCAATTAAAATATATGTTCTCACACATGTTATGCAAGAAGATGCTGGAAATGTCCGCCTTCATTTTCCGCTCAGTTCTGGCATCCCATTATCCTTCTTAATTTTCTTTGATAAGTTACAATTATTTCTTGAGATGTTATCCCTTAGTTTGTCTAAAGTGTGTGTGAAAACTACTAAGTCATGAAACGCATTAGGATTACGAAATCGATAATATTAGAATTTCTATTAAAATAATTTGCTAACAGCACCAGTTACGGAAAGGTGTATCATAAATGAACGCTTGTGGAATAGAATAATTAGGCCTTGAATTCTACATTCAGTATTCTTAGCGGATTTTACTCTAGGACTAGATATGAGTTATCTAGACTGAGTGGGAGAGTCAGATATATGGATCACAAAATTTATAAATGTGCAAACATTCTATAGAACTACATAATTAGTAAACAATAAAAAATGTCTTCGTGTAATTAAATCATTTGTTGATCAGCAAAGGGACGCTAAACTCCGTTGAACTAAATTTTGGATTTTGGTTATACATGAAGAAGGGTAGGCAGTTATCTGAAACACCATTAATTTTTTTTTTTCTAATTTTCAATTTCTTTTATTTTCAATAGCCTGCATATTTGACCGTTGTAAATACACAAATATGGATAAAAACATTTTGGACTAAATACCTGTAGCAAACAACATATAATTAAAACAAGGGTTCACATTGCATTCGGAATATTCTGGTGTATTCCAATTTAAATTTAAGTTGAAATTGTACAAGATCTGCAAAAACCTTTTTGTATTAGGAAAACTATAAACTTTTCGACGAAATCTATTTACTAAACAATGAAACCATTTCTGTAATAAAATATGTGAGGCATTCTAATCAATCAGTATTTGTAAAAAATCTTAACTTGAGCAAATGTACATTTTTTCGGATGCTACCTTAGTAAAGTAAATTAAAATGAGTTATTACAAGATCTGTTTAACTCAAGAAGTTTAATATATCGAATGAATATGAATTGTACTTTAGTATTTCGCAATTTTGTTAACTTATCTATGATTCCTTAATATAACATTTCGCAAAAAAAAAAAAAAAATCATTTTTGGTAAGTAAAAAACCAAATTTCACTTATAAATAAATCACTTTGAAGCAAATTAGAACGGATTAAAATTGTTCTTTAAAAGTAAATAAGTATTGCCGTTCTAAACAATACTTTTAGAATATTAATGTGAAAAAAAAAAAACAATACGACGGAAGTTTTACTTTAAATTGAAAATAGCAGGGCCTTTTTGTCGATAGAGCAACCATAAGTTGTGTTGCAGAACGACAGAATCTACATAATGGGAAAACAATATTAAAAAAAATCATTTATATTGAGTGGCTCACGAAACACTGGGCCGGCTACGTGCTAGCCAGCCTGTAGGAAAAATTGAGAAATTCTACGCATAAGTACAGCTTCATGACCACTAGTAAGTGTTTTTCCAAAGGCAAGGGCGAACTTTTACATTTCTCGAGAATAACCGAATCGAATTCAAAAACTATTCCCAGAAGAACGAGCTGCTAATAAAAGTTTGTGGCCACAGCGATCGCCAGGCTTTGCACATCAAACTATTATATGTGAAGCGCCTTGAAACTAAAAGTGTACGCATATAATCTGAAAACATTGGAAGACCTGAAGGATAATATTCGTACTGAAATTCTGAGACTTGAGTTGCATCACGTGTATAACAATGTGCTGCGGCGCACATAATAGTGCATCGAGGCACAAAGAAGGCATTTCTAGTACTTTCTCTTGTCAGTAATTGCAAATCCTTATATATGTATTTCCTCTACATTTTAGAGGAAGCATGGCATTGGTTTTTGATGGGCTATCCTGTGTAAAGTGACATGGTAAGATAAGAGTTATGCTTTTACAGAATATTTTATTGTGATATTGAAGAAGGTAAATGATAGCTCTTCTGTTGTAATATTTGAAAACTGTTATCTCTTTCTTTGTTGACTTAATTATTCTGCCTTGCTTCAAATGTACCTAAACATTACCAATTATTTAGTTCTTTATTGTAGGAAACAATAGCTAAAACTCTAGTATTTCCCTTCTGAATTGCAACATTATTATTATTATTATTATTATTATTATTATTATTATTATTATTATTATCATCATTATAAGTTTCTTGTGCGTCCACGACTTCTCTTTCTTCCATTTGGCCCGTGACACAAAATGTTTGGGTGTCTCTGTGCTTGAATGAATGAATGATAGAGGACACCAGAGCACCTGGTGAAAGTATGTCTATATGCCACTTTGTTCTGCAAATGTTCCATATTCTACAGTTGGGATCGAAATATGGTCATCATGATGTCGCTATGAACCTCTGCGCATTCTGCTAAAATATATATGGAATAATTCTTAAAACATTTGTTGTCGCAGCCGCTTAGAAAGACAAACAATTATCGTACACTTTATATCGTAATGTTATTGCTGCTCTAAGGTAAATGTGCAGTGGAGGTAGGTGGTGTGAATTCGAAAAAAGTTAAAGAATCTTTGACACTTTATATATATATATATATATATATATATATATATGAACATTTTAATTAAAAATGAAATAACGATCATAGTTAATCACATCTACAGTGCGATTATTTTAGTTAAGCGCCGGCAGAGCGTGACTGCGTACTGCGAGAAGTCATTCCGTATAGCCGCTTGTAGTTAGTTTGAAGAAGACTTTTTCATCGGGCGGTTGTACATTTGTATGTTACTCACTGCTCATTGAGTGTAAATTGTGTATTAATTGTTCTTCACCAGTTATGATACTACGGAAATACAGTAGAAGAACGAATATTTTGTACGATATGATAAAGGAATTTCCTATGCAAATACCGCTGAGAATCCGTTTCAGCATTACTTATAACACAGGCTAGTGCTTATTATTATCATCATAAAGGTTATATACATTATTCTTTTTTGCTTTCAGTAAAAGCAATAATCCTAAAATAATAACACTAACTTTAAATGCTGCGACTAAATCTTCCTTTTCCGGTTGCGGGTGCTGCACTTCCCAATAAACAGCCGCCCTCAAATAACCTCACCGTATTATAGACGATATCTTTTACAGAAATGCCTCTTATGAAAATTATTTGAAGGAAAACATCTTTGATTCACAGCAATTAATGGTGGTACAATTCTGATCTTATACATTTTTCACATAAAAATTATTTCTTTTCTTCTGCAACACATATTATATATTACCAAGTATTGCACTGTTTTTACTGAATCCATGGTTTCATTCGCACATATTTCTCACATTTTAGTTCAAAGAGCAAAATCTACAGTCTTTCGACTGCTCATGAACTAAAGACATTTCAATATTTATAAATGATTTCGATTTTTTGAAGACTTTTTTCCCCACAAGATAGTGGTCAGATATTGAATGTCATGAATATATTACATCTTATTAACTTATTTCATTTTTTAAAAACTGGTCTGATAAACTTGGAGCTTAAGAAGGAAGTTATTTTAATAGCGATTGAATTACTTGGTGTTAAATCAGTTTTGAACTCATGGTTTATTGTATTTTTTTATTAATTTTATTGATAAAAATTTAATGTGCGCTTAAGGGAATTTCAATAGCTATAGACAGGACGTCTTTGACAGCCATTGTATGCTTAATAAAAGTATTTCATATAACATTTTACGAGCCATTTGCACGGAGAAATATGCAAAGGAACTATGTATTGAAATTGCACCATGTCATTTGAAAACTAATACAGTTCGTTTTTTTTTTTTGTTTTTTTTTTTGGTTTATTTACGGACGCTCTTTAACATCTCAGGTCACAAGCGTCCCATTCTATTCAGGGCTTGAAACGGCCGACAAAGTTTGCTCAGAGTTCTCTTTTTTCAGCCTTGAGGTTCTTTATCGTGCCGTAAATGTACGACACGGGACCAACCGCTTTACTTCCCTTCCGAAGGAAGCCATACTTAGGATTTTTATGCCCGAAAAAATCCACCGGTCCTGGACGGGATCGAACCCACGATCGTGGTTTAGGAGGCAAGTATGGTAACCACTACACCACCAGGACCTACAATACAGCTCGTGAAAAGATAATAGATTTATCCCTTAGTTACGGGAATGTACTACACATTAGCAGCATTACGCATCCTTCCTATTATTAGAACCCATTATTAAGCAGTGGCATTATAAGCCCAATTCGAACTGAGCGAAAAACATAAAACAAATAAACCGCCACTTACCCAATCAAATAATACATTACGTTCTTGTAAAATTATGGACAAAAACATACACTTTTCGAGTAATTTAAAGAAGCTTTTCTATTCCGTTCGTAAGTCACAGGCCACTGGTGCCAACATTAAAAGTACTACATTTGACTGAAACTGTAATATTGAAATTATACAGCTTTATTCTACATGTTTCTTCTGTGGCTTCTTCTTTTTCTTTCTTTCTTTCTTTCTTTCTTTCTTTCTTTCTTTCTTTCTTTTTTTTTGTAACGAATCCTCTCTTATTTGGCGCAACAGCCCTACAGCAGTAACCGCTGTGTCCTCTACCTCTGTCTGACGACATCATTGACAGAGGTCAGTATTGGAGAGAGGCATGTGATTAGCATGCCAGTACCCTGCCAGTCGCCCGTCACGCGGTTTTCGAGAACTAAGGAGGCCACCTCTCCATCAGGTAACTACCTAATTTCCCTAACTTAGAAAATTTTTAAGCAGGTACCGGGGGACGAACCGAGCATCTCCCGGTCAGCAGTCATCAACGTTAACCACTAGACCAAGGAGTCGGCAGTGTTCCTTAGGAGGTTGCAAATTCGAAGGATGCGGTTAGGAATTTTGCTTGGATAGCTAACTGTCGAGGTTTATTTTCCGAACTTTACTCCGATAAAGTTAATTCGCCAAGCAAACAGAATGTTTCCTTAGTTAGCATAACAATAGAAACGTGTAATTGTGCGAAAGCTTTAGCAATTACACATATGAATATGTCAAACATGTTATCAATATATCACACAGTTTAATTTTATATTTAAGCACACTGCTTACAAAACCTAAACATTTAAAAGCTATCCTAATGAAGTAATCTCACACTTATCATAAGCGCATTCAGCGTCTTTTGTTTCATTTTCTATTTTCACACAAACGACTATTTTCACTTAGACAATCTCCTCCAACAGAAAGAGATGAAAACTGTCCTGAAGAAAACTAGAGCTCGCCTGCATCGTTCTTCCATATCGATGCACTCTTCAAATGGTTAATTTAATTTCTACGTCTCGACAATCATAACACAAAATGGAGGATTCTTCAATACGTTTTGTTGATGCGTCAAATGTGCAAATTCATCGTATCATTAGGAATTTCAAACAAAAGAATACAAAGAAAAATAGAGACACTGTATGTTAGCTTCTCTCTCTCTCTCTCACACACACACACACACACACACACACACACTCCCTCCTCTTCAGATGGTTAATTTAATTTCTACGTCTCTACTTTTGGAATAGGGTATGAATCTGTCCCGGGCTCCCCGTCAATTACATAGTAAATGAAATAATTAATATTTGTACTTTTAGAATCAGCAACTCAGTAATTAAGTCCAAGTATGTTTTGCATTTTTTTAAGTGGAGGATCTTCAATGACATAACTCGTATATGTAGAATTAATGTTAATATTATATATTGTTTAAATGTGTTCATAAAGTGTACTTTTGGTAATATTTAAGACATGACACGTAATAATATAGCAAGGTAAGGAAAAATTTACGTCTTTCTCCAGATACAGAAAGACTTGGCAAAAGTCCGACAATGCAAGGTAATCCTTTCTTGTATGCAGCTAGGGCTGAAAATGCCCGCCGCCTCTGGGCAGAAACCGACCTGTTTGGTGATGATGTTGCAGGTGTCCGAGTAAAAGAGTCATTGACAGTAACGTATGAAATCTGTTTAAATTATCTTATTGACGAATAGCGAAGCACTTGACTTGACCAAATTTTTCCATCGAATAGTAATAAAACTCGGTGAGGTATTTACCTATGAGTGACGTTAACACAAAATTGACGGGAGTATTTCGTGCCGTTGCCCCTGGATAGCGTCATTTTGTGTTGTGTATAAAAGGGATAGATTTTGCCCAAAAGTGGCGCAGTCTCAGAATTTTCCGGGCCCAGATACGTGTGGCTGTCGTCTTCCGGAGATCAGCGGAAGAGGGACCTAAGTACCAAGTACCAGTTCCAGCGACAACGAAACTTGAGTATCAGTCACCACGCTAACTTCTGATACATCATTGAGCTGCATTCAGTTAAATTAACAATTTCTTTGCATTTGGCACCATTTGGTCAAAGCAATAAACACGCATTTGGCAAGATTACCTTGCCCGTAATTCGACGACGTCAGTTTGCTCGAATGTTCATGCTAGGAGAATAATCGATATCAACAAGTAAATAACGAAGCGTTATGTGTCGTCACCTTCGGAATCCCGTCTCAAGCCCGGCTGGCTCAATCCAGCGAAACGCCCTCGAGTCTCATCAAAGAGGAGTGGGGTGGTCTGCAAGCAGCGGTAGTGAAACCTGCGATCAGCCTGCATAAATTATTTACTGCAGCAACCAAGCAGCCCCATTCCCACTCCCCACCTATCAAATCCGTTTCAAAGTGCCTTCCCGAAGCGGGGCCAATAAAAGTCATCCTCCCCACCAACATTTTTTTTTACAAATATAATTATAGCAGGACGTACGAAGAATTTCTGATATATACATACATACAAACAAATTAATTCCTAATTGGGATAAAGGTATTATCAAAGGAAAGTCATTATTGCCCACAGCACCATCCCAGGGAATTTTAAGACAGGAAAGTTATAAAAATATGCGCAGTTGATAGCAGACCAAATAACATTTAAAGCCTTTCTGGTAATAGTATTGTACAGGGTCATGTTCATGTCTAGAAAAAACCTGGAGCATTAAGCTGTATTGCATTAGCTGATCGTAGAGCCCAACCTATGATTTAAGAGTGTTTTGAATAGCCCAAATTTAATGACACAACTACGTACAAATTGCTATAATATAAAAAATTACAATGCTCTTATCTGTGATTGACTTCATGCAGCAAGATATACAGAGTGAAGTGGATCAGGAGGTAACACTTCGGACTTCCATTCTGCAGGTCCTAGATTCAAGTTTCCTGGGGCTACCATCTAGTTGCAGGGCGAAATTATCAGGCTAGTTTGGATGCTGTTGTGTGGCGTGGCGGTTATGCTATATAAGATCTACAAAAACGTTAGGAACTCTATTTGTGTCGTGAATCGTCGTTCGTGTATCCTATAGAGTCCACAGAGTCAGGCGAGGTGACCTGGTGGTGTGTAACTGTGGCTTGAGCTTTGAAAAGGATTCTGCCCCAGGGTATCGTATGGAAGCGGTCCTGCTGAATGGTTCGAACTCCTTTCAAGGAGAAAAAATGAAAGGTCAAGATGGTCGGACCCAAGGAATTTGAACCAGGAACCTCTTTGAATAGGAGTCTTAAGCGTTACCGCCTTAAACCCCCCTGCTCCTTTCTTCGGTCTTAAATATCTCATGTAACAACACGGCGTCAAAGATGAAGTAGTAATTTTGAAAATACTTCTCAAAATATGATGTTATCTGGGGAAAGTCATTAAGTTACAGATTTAAGCCAGTATAGAAATACCTCAAAATGTTTCTGGGCTAGTATTCAGTTACTTCTGGTCTCGGGTTCAATTCCCGGAATTTTTGATAACGAGGTCTGTCCAGCTAAG
Source organism: Metallyticus violacea (assembly GCA_030762175.1). Classification (NCBI taxonomy): domain Eukaryota; kingdom Metazoa; phylum Arthropoda; class Insecta; order Mantodea; family Metallyticidae; genus Metallyticus; species Metallyticus violacea. The sequence continues at coordinate 282,325,010 of CM060846.1, read as the reverse complement.
CGAAGACAGGGAGTTGTGCAATTAGAGAAAAAGCGGATCTGCGTTGGTAAACTGAGATTAATGTTGTTTGAATTGCCGTTCCACCAATCACACAACCTGTGTTGTCACCGTCGTCGACGCTGTGCCCTGTATTATGTATAACTGGAGAGTGGGAATGTGAATGTCGGTTTTTAGAATATCTCTATCAAGCATATTTTCAAGGGATGAGAGGAAAAATTTGGATTGGTTTTCTAGGTTTTACCAAATTCTTGCGAGGAAATTCTTAAACTTACACGCTTATACGCAAAATTGTTGTGCATTTAATAGGTCCGGACATTTTTCATAAATAAATATGATATAAGTTAACGATAAAGAACAGAGAATACTGCAATGTGTGTGTGTGTAAGCGAGTGTGTGCGTGCGTGTGTGTTTGTGTGTTTTAATCATCTTTATTTACTGCATGCTCCATTGCTATTATAATTAATAATGCTACTTGCATTGCTATCATTTCACTGTTACATGTTATCGTTAATGCTATTTCTTTACACTATTACATTCTTATTCTAGCCTAATGGTCATATTTTTAAGATTTTCGAAAGTGGAACGATATGCAAATCAATTAAATTACAAGTAATTACATCAACGTTCTTAGTCATATAAGGCAGGTATTTTTTTATAAAGTTCCCATAGTTATATTATTCACAATCTAATACCAATGACCATTTCTTTAGACTGTTTCACTTCTACACCCTATTTTATAGCCTATTAATCAGTTTTTGTTAATTTGAAAACTGTCAAAATTTGTACCGTTTACGAATTTTATATTATACAGGGTGATTTAAAATGATGGACTCACTTGCAATCTTCTATATTTCCTGCACTATACATAGTACTTGAATGTTGTCAAGTACATTTGAAAGAGGATGTTGTATAGTTGCAAATGGTACCACTAGAGCGCTCCAGCACCGTACTGTAGCGTCAGCAGTAAGCAAAATGGCTACTATGCAACACAAGATTTTATGCATTCGTAAGTTCAGTAAAAGCGAGTGTGCGACTGCGGTGGAGCGTGCATTTTGGCGTTAGTTTAACGTTGAACCTCCAACGAGGAAGAGAATTTATCGTTGGAATAAACAGTTAGAGGAAACAGGCTCTCTGTGTAAAGGTAAAAGCCCAGGCCAACCGCGTTCATCAGAGGAGAACATGGGGCGCATTCAAGTGTGCTTTACACATAGTCCAATGGAATCAACTCGTAGAGTGAGTAAGAAACTTACACTACCATAAACAACTGTTTGGCGTGTATTGAGGAGCCGGTTAGTGTACAAACCATACAACCTGTAACTGGTACAGGTTCTTAGCGCAAACGATAGGTAAAGCGTGTAGAATTTTGTGACCATATGGTCCGAAACATGGAAAATGAATTGTTTCTGCCTCGTGTAATTTTTAGTGATTAAGCTACGATTCACCTAAGTGGGACAGTCAACAGGAACAACGTTCGATATGGGGGCTACAAAATAATCATGTAACACTGGAACATGTGCGGGACCGCCCCAAAATTAATGTGTTTTGCGCCGTATCGTTGACAAATATTTATAGATCTTTCTTTTTTGACGAAATGACGGTTACTGGAGGAAGATATCTTAGCATGCTGCAAAACTGATTTGTTCAAGTGATGAAGTTTCAGGAGATTACATTTTCCAGCTGGATGGAGCTCCACCCCATTCCAAAATCGGAAAGTTAGACGATTTCTTAATGCATGTCTACGTCAACGATGGATAGGCCGCATTTGGAAGGAAAATTTGGCACTTCTGTTCCGGCTACCGATGTCTCCTGATCTCGCACCCTGCGATTTCTACCTGTGGGGGTTCGTGAAAGATGCAGTTTATGTACCACCTCTTCCCACGAATTTGAATGATCTGAGAAGCCGTATCACAGCTGGGGTGAACTCGGTGACGCAAGACTTTCTCATCGAGCGTAGGATAAATTCAGCTACCGTCTAAATATTATCCGTGCAACTGGAGAGGGGTATATTGAATATTTGTACACCTCCATGTATGTGTAATCAAATGTAATTTACAGAATAAAAATACAGCATATAGTTCAGGAAATATAGTCAAATGAACGTGTGTCCATCATTTTGAATCACCCTGTATTTTGGAACAAGTACACTAATGTCTATTGGCCATCACCTAGTTACTTTACCTACAACTTTCCGGAATATTTATCGCTCTTTCTTCAAGATGTTGCAACCCCATAAGACGTGCTTCTCCTTTTATATACCTCCAGGCATATGTAAGATGGTCCTCTGCTATTTTGAAGCGATGAAAGTAGGCTGCAAATTTCCTGTGTCCTGAGAGGATTCCTGTAATATTGGGGCTTAGTAGGATATTGGTTTTTAACCTTTTATTCACAGTCGGAAAATATGATTTTGTAGTTGCTACGTCGTTGTCATTTGCCACTCCGTTTCCCATAGTCGCTGAGTTTCACCTCTAAATTTATTCCTCACTTCACATTTTGGTATGAGATGATAATCCGCTGGCAGGTCTTTGCTGTTCACTGCTTCTTTCGCGAGTAGGTCTGCTATTTCATTTCCTTGATTGCCAGAGCGCGTGCCTGTGTGTGCGTGTGTGTGAAAGTCAACTATATAACTGGATAACAAATTCATCTGGAAACACCCCGGCTTGCTAAAAATGCAGTATATCCTAAAGGATTGTTTGAGAAACAGATTCTAGAGTGATGTGTGTTATTTGTATTTTTTCCCGCTGCTGTCTCTGAAACATTGTATTAAAGAGCCTTTCATATTTCACACCAAAACTTGTATTCATAAATTCACATTGCCATAGTTCTATTGTTTATCCATTTATTAGTATTGGAAAGCTTCCTCTGTACAGTTGTCAGAGGTGATCAAAACGGATGATGCAGTTCACAAATGCCAGCAGGAAATTATAAGCTCACTCATTGCTCAAACTAAGGCTAAAAACAATGTGCCAGCCCTCCTCTTAAACATTAGGTCTTTCTCTTCGTGGATTTTAAGCAAGTCAATTAATTTACAAAGACATTCTTATATTATACGCTCTTACTCAGGTGAGTATCTTAAAATACACATAATATAATTATAACTTTGAAGGCATCTGTAGAAAATATGTGCAATTAAAATGTAACAATACATATCTAATTATGACACAAGTGTTAAAAGAGGAGTTTTATTTTGCGAGTAGGTTTGGATTATTAGACGATTGTTAATACTTATATATAATTTAGTTATAAATTAAATTTATTCTACGCATTCCAAAAGTACCTTGTTTCAAAGGAATTTTCCAGCAGGAGCAGCATTGAACAAACTTATTTAAATCTCTGGATTAATACTGAATTTTAAAGGTATAATTAAAGATTTTGTTTCATCATCATCATCATCATCATCATTATTATTATTATCATATTTTCTTTATATATATATATATATATATATATATATATATATATATATATATATATATATTATAAATGTTCTGTGCTGTTAAAATGTTCTCCCACTGAAAGGAGCTATAGTGTGCACTTAGGCATGAGTAATGTTGGTATCAGATGTTATCATTTTAATAGGGTTTCCAACATGGTTAGTTATGCAAGTATATCTTAAAATCAGTTTAATAGTTAGTGTGTAATACAGCTTGATATCGAAACGGCGTGTGAAATATTAAAATTAAAGTAACATGTAATACATTATAATATATGTAATCTGTATTTGCTTAAACGAATTAACAATTAATACTAAAGCTTATAATACCATAGTGTTATGTGGTGGTGTAGTGGTAACCATAATTGCCTTCTAAATCCAAGATCGCGGGTTCGATCCGCCAGGACCGATGTATTTTTTTCTGGCGTAAAAATTCTAAGAATGGTTTCCTTCGAAAGTAAAGTAAAACTGTGGGTCCCTGTCGTAGATTTACGGCACAAAAAAGAACCGCAAGCCTCAATAAAGAGGCCTCTGAGCAAAATTTATCGGCCATTTCATGCCCTGATTTGAATGGATCGCTGATGACCTGAGATGTTAAAGAGCGTCCGTAAATAAACCAAATAAAAAAATCAGAGGGTTATAGCTATAACACATAGTACTCAGTGTTACAAAATGTGAGTTGTAGTTTCTAGCCTTACGTAGAAAAACTATCTTTTGTATGAGCTGTTTATAAATATATTTCAAACTGGTTATGTTATGCAAAAATATATAATAACGGCGGCCTAAAATTCCTTGGGACCAAAGAACAAGAACACCAAGCAATATGTCATATTGAATACATATTTATGCTTAAACTTCAAAACTCTGCAACAGTTGAAATAAACTACTTCCAATGACATAACTGATTTAAAAATTGCTGAGATAAAACACTTATAATACATGTAATATAATAAAAGTTCACAATATCACTCATCTGTATATAGGGGCATGGCATCGTGGCCTTATTCCGCTACGCAATCGAGTTTGTATACACTAGTAGAAACCGGTTGACCTTCTGACGCGCGTTTTCCGAAAACAGAATTATATTAGCGCAGACAAAGGCAATTGAATTTGGTCAGTCGTGTTTAACGCGCCAACTGTTTCAGTGACATTTCCGTAGTAAAAGCGTGCTAAACTTACAACTATGTATTTGCGTATTGCGTGCAGTGTACCGAGATGAGATATACACTAAAACAAAATAAAAATTAACTCCTGACCCAACAGCCGCGGAGGGTCAAGGCTTACCCCATGACCGCTGCATCCACTGTCTCCTCTTGCGACCTCTTGGATAAAACGCAGTAGTATAGGAGGCATGTGATCAGCACACCGCATCTGGATGGCCGATGCCACGCGGCATTTTTTATCTTGGTCCGCTACCTTTTGTAGCCGAAAATAAGACTACCTTTATTAAATTAATAGCTTGAGGGTGCAGAGATATATTTATAAAAGTATTGATTTAATAAGGATATTTATTATTTATATGCTATTTATGGGCATCGAATTAAAATCAACGAATGAGAAGAACTTAGCGATACAATAAATATTTTAAGATAGCCAATGGTGAACATTTAACTCGGGAATAGGGTAATAAACGAGAGAATTTAACTTAGCGAGAGGCGTGGCGATGCTATAGAAAACTGGAGTACAGGATCAGAAGGTGGTCATCCTAGGTTATTCTTGATCATTATTCTGGATTGTTTTATTTTGAAGTTTTGAGGCACTCGCGGGAAGAAGCATTGGTATCAGAAGTTTAGGAGTCGCGACAGAGTAACAGTAGAAACAGCAGTACGATAGTAACAAAAGTGGCAATTAGTCAGAGTCTGCATCAGTTATCAATTATTCAGTGTCATAGCAGAATAGTTAAACCGTCGCGAAGAGTCAAAATAAATTGTTCGGTCAGTAAGAGTCAGCCAGGCAGTGCAACGTAATAGCAAGAATAGTCACAATTGTGTCAAAGTGAACAAATACGCGAGTGAATACAGTGAACTATAATCCGACGAAACCCAGCATTTTACAGAACATTCCAAATTGACTAATAAATCAAATGTCGAACGACAGCCAAACTTCACTATTACAGTGAACAATCTCCTTCCTCCCTAATGACTTCAAGTCATTAAAAACAGTGCTAAATTCCCCTGAGATTCCTACCCTCTGAATTGGAACCAGAGAGTTAGGAAGCATCGAACTCAGACTCCGAAAGCCGAGGCAAGACAAGAAGAGCATGTAATTATCTGATTAAAATAACAATCAACCACTCACACAATAATTCCCGTTCCAAAATTGTCGACCAACATGTGGGTGATATTTACCGTTCCACTCTCCATCAGGTAGCTACGCATTTGTCATTACGCGACTGGGTGGGCCCCATCCTAGACCTCCCTAACTTAAAAAATGTCTAAGCAGGTAGGGGGAACGAAGTCGGGCACTCCTGGCTTGCAGTCAGCAACGCTGACCACTGGACCAAGGAGGTTATCGTACTCTAGAATAAAGAATACTTATTTATAACTGTTATGTAAAAAAGAAATCGTACAAGCATTTCGGCGAAAATTTTCCAAGAGTAACTTCTCCATTAGAAAGTGTAATTTTCAGATTGGTGAACAAAGTTCAAACCCATGGCGGTTTAATTGACAAGAAGCAAAGACCAAAATCCAGGTTTGAATAGAGAAGAAGCTTGATAAAATAGGTTATTGATTAGATACCTCTAATCGAAAATATTTAACACGATAGTCCCATAAGTTGCTGTTGGTAGTGAGTATAAAGTCACTCAGCTGCTTAACTTTAATCCATATAAAACTACTTCTGTACCTGAAATAAAACTCATTTAGACGCTGAATCATAATATCCGGAGGGAAGTTTACTATATTTGGAGGTTTAAATTGCAGTGAAAGTCTGTCTCAAATATTTTCAAAATGGATTCAGGCATGTCTCACAGAGGAGAGCAGCATTTTGAGCATGTACTATGACGGTGAGTACACAATTAATTACTATTTACAACTAAAAGAAACAAAATTTGCATGTGCAGAATCCAATTAACAAGTTTTTTTTCTTTCAAAATATTTCATAAAATGTTCCTATTTTGAACGTTTATTTAATGTTTGTTCATCTTTTATATTTTTTAAATATAAAGGTTTTTTTTTTCAGAACTTTGTTTTATATTCTTCAGTAAATTCACCAACACTTTTGAAAACCCCAAAGCTCTTTCAGTTTTTACTCATATATTGCATTCTTTTTTAATTAGAAAATGCCATTGTTAGCAATCAGCTGCAGGAGCTACCGATCCTTCCCTCTTTGGAGTTGTTCCAACTTGCCGAATCGTTTTGAAGACCGTAGGTCAATACTTCAACATTTTTAAATGTCATGTACATAAACAAAACATTTGCAATTGTATTTTGCTTCAAAATTGCGAAACGTGCTATTGCATTATTAAAAACATTTTTAAGTTGCTCCGCCGAAGAAGAAACTTTAATAAATAAAATCATAGATACTCTGGTAGGACAAGTCAAACCCAAGTTCCAATAAATTTTATAACAATGCTGTAGTACATTTTGATAATTGGTAAATCAATAATGCCTGAGTAAGTTCACTTCACAGACTTTCACTTCGCATCTGTTTACTGCGCTATTTTGTTTAAAACGGTCGGCTTCCAAAAATTTGGCAAAAAAGTATGTATCAAATGCTACACAACTGATCGGGAAATTATTTTATATATAAACACTAAGAAGGTGGGTAAATTTACTATAAATAACTCAAAGTCATTCTAATGAAAAAATATACGTATTACTAATATTCAACTGTTTCTCTATGGCATAGAATTCCTTCATTTAATTCAGTATCTATATAATTTTAAAATCCCTCCCAAAGAGATTTCGATAAAGCGTAAACAATAAAAGCCGCTTTCTTGTCAGAAATTTATGTTCTTGTATAAAAGTCATGCACTTTTTACCAAAAGCAACAATGAATTCGTGCGATGTAATAATTGCATTGGAGTTCGATTCTTGAAGTCTACATGAAACTCTAATGATTGGAATGTAAGACAGCATCAATTCTACTTATCTCGAGGGCAAGTCTGTCTAATATATAAATTGAGCAGAAGCGATTTTGTTGTTCTGATTAATTTACGGACGCTCTTTAGCACCTCAGGTGATAATTGTTCCATTCAATTCAGGGCGTAAAACGGCCTATAAATTTTGCTCAGAGACCTCTTCTTTTACGTGCCACAAATATACAAGGGACCCACGACTTTACTTCTCTTCCGAATGAAGCCATACTTTACACCCAAAAAATCATCGACCCTTGCCGGGTTGAACTCACGCTCTTAAGTCTACGAGAACAGTAGCGAGTGGCGTAACTGCTGCAGCAGGGGAAATCTGCGTGTGAACTACACGAAGATGACCAAATGACGCAAGTGCATGGTTGTCATGAAATACGTACGTGTCATAAAATGGGTCAGTCGATCAATGCTCCAGTCTGGATTTATTATTTATGTCAGAAAATGCCATATTGCAGTTGAATAATTAGAATGGAACTGTACAATGCACTTCTGTAACGAAATCAAACGTAGCGGTTAGCAATTAATGACGCAATACGAAAACACACGAAGCGAATTCCCCCTACCTACGCAACTCCAGTGCTATTTGGAGCAGCTGGTATATGGTACGTTTGTGATCTATTCCCACGAAATAAAGATACAAAATGCAGCAGGTATAAGTTCGCTTATCGAAATAGTGCACTATATGATTCTAATTAACATACTGGTGGCCATTAAAATTGCAATGCATTAAAAAAAAAAAAATACACATTTTCTCAGAAAGAATAAATATGACTGGTTGAAAATATGAAAGCAATATATCAGCAGGTGTCTGTGACATACCGAGAGTGCTCCGTGTCATTCTCAGAAATTGGTGCAGGTGTTATACAAACGACTATGAGATCAAATGAAACGAATTAAGAGGAATGAACAGAGGTGAAGAATCCCAACATTCCGGTCAAATATCGAACGAAAAGTACACGTTATTTCCGCGTTCGTGTTGCAGCAATTTTAATGTATAATGAGTGGTTCCTCCCCTATCTAAAAATTTACCATGCTAGGACGTAAGCGCTCTGATGGGCAGGAAAGCTTCGTCTTCTTTCCATATGATGTAGTCTCTAGGCAGCGTGGGCTATACTTCTTTTCAAACTTCTCATCAAAATTGTTAAGCCTGTAGGCTTCTCAAAAGGGTATGTCCTATGACATAAGTACCATATTGTCTTAAAAGATTTTGTAGTAAAATGTATGTGCTTATACCGGCTTGTCCTTTGTAATACTTTTAATGAGTAAATAACATGCATTTACAAGTCATTTAAAAGTTAATCATCATTTTGGGCAGCATTCAAATTCCTTTATCTGTTATTTAAGAAGGATGCTTTATTAAAAGCTTGTACCCATGCATTGTTATATAAAATATTTTATTCAATATATTGTATTTTATTAGAGATAGTATTTTAAGATTTTGTGGTTTATTGCAATACATACTGCTGATTTAAACAAAAAATTTAAATATTTCATTTACATTCAAAAATCTTTCATGTCGCAACTATATAGCACGTTTTAAAAATCTTTCAGCAAGTTCTGGGATTCTAATTCCTCCTTATGAAACAATTCTTTAACATACGTTGTTTTAACATAAAGATTTCCTAAATCAATATGAATTATTTTTCTATCACAATGCAGAAAATGCAAAATACAGCTGAAAAATTGAGTCGATCTCTATTTTCTGTTTTACGTGTATGCTTCCTTTCCAGCTCCAGTAAATATAAAATACTATCGCTATACATTTTATAATTACTCTGGCTCACCATAAACCGTGTACTGCCCTCATATACACCCTTAAAAAGTAAATAAATTCTAAATTTTAAAGATTTTTAGTATTCTGGGGATTCAGTAATTTTAATTGTTATATTTAACATACAGGCCATTTTTGTGAAATTGGACGCAAAATTAGAATAGTTGACGTCACACAATTTTAAAATGTAACATACGAGGGCTAATTATTAAATAATGACCATAATTTACTCATCCTTATACTTTTGATAGTCTTTCTCAAAGAAGTCCGTGTTGGAAACAATGCACCTGTCCCAGCGATTCTACCAGTCTTCAAACACATTCTGGAGACCATTTTTGACAGGTCCTTCGGAATAGCCCACTGCTTTTGATGATAAGTGTCTGCCACAAACGTATTTGTTTAATATGAAGAAAAAGAGAAAGACACGCGGGGTTAAATCTGGACTACAGGGGGGGTGAGGGACACACTTCACATTGATTTTTGTGAGATATTTATCGTCGACATTTTCGATGTGCGGACGTGCATTAGCACGGTGCAACATCCAGCTTGTTAAATGGATTTGTGGCGCATGAACATAACGTTCATAGCAGAAACTTTTTTTCCCCCTCCCATCACCAGTGGTTAATTTTGGAAGAAATGTAGCATCTTTCTGTAAAATCATATTACATTACATGTACATCTGCAAAGAACTTCACTTTGTTCAAGATTCGACGGTGTTGGAACCTATCGTGCACAAACGCATCTCATTTGCAACTTTTTAGTAATCTGTTTTGTATTAATCAATGTGTGGATGCGCCCAGTGAAATTTTCAAATTTTCTGAAAATGTTCTTAATGTTATTTGACGATCCTCTCTCACAATGACAGAAGCAGTGTTAATATACATTTTTTCGGTTAGAGCACAAAGTGAAGCGTCGGATCCATCCTCCTTTGAAATTGATTGCCTCCCCAATTCAAAAATGTTATGTCATCCATAACCTGTGTTATAGGAAGGAACAAACTCTCATATACCTCCTTAATATTGCTGAGATTTGTTTAGACAACAGTATAATTTCTGAGAAGCATATTTTTCGTTGCGTGCTATCCCCATTTTGCGGAACTGAACATGTCTCAACTTGCACACTTTTCATAGGCAGGAACCGAAAGTGACAATAATGAAACTCGGTACTTCTAGTAAATTTACGCATTAAGCTAACCAAATATTATAAAATTAAATTTTACCTTCAGAAATTATGCCTTTGAAAATGTATCAATCTTTATTGTACAGCCATAGTAATGGAGGAGTTCTGAAAGTACTCGGTCTCACGCAGGATTTAAGAGATTGTTTTTCAATATAGTCACATTGTACAGTCATACATTTAGTCCAGCGAATTTCCAATTTTAATACTCTCTGTAAAATATAGATTTTCCCGCTGTTAAAAATAAGTATCTGTCTCAGTTTTACCTTCATCATTTGATGTGAATGTTTGTCCATCCAGCCATTTCTGCAGGTTTGGGAACAAAAAGTAATCGCTGGGAGCCAAATCCTGCGAAGGCGCATGTGGAAGCACTTGGAAGTAAAGATCATGCAGTTTTGCAGCAACAATCCTGGACGTGTGTGAAGGCGGGTTATCATAATTGAAAAGTATTTTCTTTTTCGCAAGGTGTGGACAATTAGTCTGAATAGCATCCTTCGATTGGTCCAGCAGTGAAACGTAATACTCCCCGGTGTTGGTTCTGCTGGAGGTAATCTACCAGCACCACACCATGAGAATACCAGAATGCCGTAACCGTGACTTTTCCTGCAGATGAAACAGTTTTTACTTTCTTTAGTGCACTTTCATCTGTTGCCACCCACTGGTTGAACTACTCCTTCGTCTCTGGCGTGTAGTGATGATTCCATGTTTCATCTACTGTTGTGAAAGTTTGAGAAACTCATTGGAAATGCATTTAAACATGTCTGCGTTTAAACATGGCTAAACACTGTTGCGAAATGTTCTTTGGAATTTGTTTTTGGTCCATTGTTAACAAACGAGGCATCCATCGAGCGGAAAGCTATCTCATACTCAAAACTGTAGTGGACACGGCCTATCGATGTCTACGCCAACTTAGTAACTTCAACCGGCAATCATTGATGTTGACATTGTTAAATTTTGTCACATTCTTGTCGGTCGTGGAAGTTTTGGGACGCCCTAAGCGCTCCTCATCTTGACTGCATATACGACTACTCTTAAATTCAGCAGCTAACTTTTTAACCGTAGAAAACTAAGTAGAAGAATGCTTCAATGTGGAATGGAACTCATTTTCTATTTCTGTTGGGGTTAAACCCTTCAAATCGAAGTACTTTTCCACAGTTCGTATTTAAGTTATATGCATTTTGTGAAAAGTTAACGCTAGTTTATTTATATGATCGTCAGAAACAAGTGACTACACTTAAGCGTTTGAAACCTTAGAGCACGACAGCTACAGGATGATTCTTAGTAACTATTGTAGTAATTTGACCACCTTCAAGACATCTGAGTCAGGCAGAGAGCTTTTAGAACACCCCTAGTACTTTATATTACTCCAATATATAAACACGAATGCCATCACTAGGTCTAATCGTTTTTATGTAAAATTTCACCAAATTTAATTTATGTTATCATAACTGCACTTTTCATAGATATAGCTCTTCAACCCTTAAAATAGAAATTTGAACAGCAGTTTATTTACAAACCCATATTTTGAACATACAATTTATAAAACAAAGCCATTAATTTATAGGATTTGAGGGAAACGAGTTAATGCTTATCTTAACAATGTCTCAATCAAAAGAATGAGAACTAAAATGTTGCCTAAATTGCTAATTATGAAAACACATCTTTTCTGGATTTTTTCTTCCAAGTAAACCAGCAAAGAATCGTTTTCATTGCTAGAGTCGTTGAATCTACCTTGGATGGCAATGGAGATATCGATTATCATACAGTTAGCATTCTCAAGTTAAATTACAGCTGAGTTCTTATTCGGCCTTCCAAGACCATGCGTGGACACAACTACCAAGCCCAACTTGTCTCAAATGTAAGGAGATTGCTTTTATGGGAGTTTTTCTTGATGTGCCATCAAAATATTTGTGGCAATTCCTTCTGTCAGAGAAAGAGTAAGCAGCCGTTCTTATTGTTTACTGTTTTCCGTGGCGGCGGCAGCAGCACTGTATTTATTCCTGGTACCTTATAATAAAACTTCAACATGCCTATGAGTCCAACGTACTCCAAGTGTTTTTACAATATGCTTGCACGACAAGTTTACACTTGGAGTGCGTTATTGTGGGAAAGAGAAAGCTGTTCATAGAAAAGAGATAAAAACCCCTGCTGCTGCGCACAATTTTCTGTAGCTGTCTTTCTAAGAAAAGTTTAGGTATATGCTTGAGTGATAAAAGTACGCGTTTGACAATAAGTGAAAGTGCGTGTATGACGTCTTTAGTTTATATATTTAAATAATAGACATCAAAATAGCCCACTTGTAGTTTAGTTTACATGATGTTCCGGCAGTTGTTCGAGGGTAATAGCAGGTAGTTGGAAACCGCCTATGTGTGACGTAGGCTGGGGTGCAGAGAAAGGATGCGTTTGGTCTATATACGATTTCATATAACATATTAGATTGGGCAATAGATGTTCTATGCTAAAATATAACACTAAAATAAACACTAAACAATGAAATAAAGAAATATATATATATATATATATATATATATATATATATATATATTCACATTCACACATAATTCACCCAATTGATTTCCCATACCCCTTCTCCTATTATCAGCTTTCACACTTGGGGCGTCTCACTTTTATCAGAAATTTGCCTGTTCTCTCCTCTGCCAGCATTACCAACTCCGACTGCCACGGGTGGCCGAGATCGTTAAGGCGCGAACTCGTGAGCGGGAGGTCTGGAGTTTGAATCCCGCCAGGGCCGTCCAATCTGTCTGAGGTTTTTTCCAAGTTTTCTTCAGTACTCATAAATGGCAAATGCCGAGGAGGTACCCTAAACTTAGACCTGGAACGTTTCCTTCCTTAAAAAATCTTTTCCCAATTTATCATTTCATTTCATGTATCATTTGTGTTCACCGCCTGTGGTGCCTAAGTAGTAAAAACGGGTGTTAAACCCCATTCAAAATATATATATATATATATATATATATATATACACACACAAATTACCAACTTCCTCTCTTCAATCTAGTCCATGCACATGGACATTTACATTCGGCCTGTATATGTATCCACAAATCCTCACCACAGTTGGGGAAAATTCAACTCATTGTTGTCCCTTGATCTTTAATCATCCGCCCTGTCCCTAGTCTGAACCACGAGTTCCTGGCTAGTGGCTCCTGATTTGATGTACTGCTAAATCCCTCACTCAGATTTTAGCTCTGATTGCACTTCCAGCAAAACCATCTCCCTGCATTTACGCAATATCTGCTTAGGACATTAATTAATTGGTTTATGCTCCTGCTAATGGTACCTTTGTAAATGCACATTTATAGAATGTGTGCTGTTAGCTATTATAAGAAAGTTTAAAAATACTTTCTGTTTTACGCGCTGCATATAATGAAATATCTCTTAATATAATTTATAAGGTTTCTTGGGGTCCATCGAATTTTAAATGAAATCGCTCATTTGCGACTAGAAAACATTTCGCTGTAAACGCTAGATATTCGGACTAGCACTCTTTTCTATATAGGACACTGGTTTATTTATGTCAGTTTCATTTAATGACCCCATAGGGATTATAAAAGTATGACATTTTATGGCCTCTTTAGACGTATTTGTGACTATTTCAGAACGAGGACATTTATGTCATATTTGTTGAAACGTTTATGGGCTACAGTTTATAGCCATCAAACTCATCTGATGTTTATATGTGGGGTACAGGGGACGACCGGATTTGCCACGATGATACATTTACGGTTTATAAATTTAAGAATATCATGAGTAATGTTCTTGAAGGAAAATGTTCCGAACAACTTTTCTGTCTTTAGAAAACTAATTTTGACAGAAAGGTAAATATTACAGAAAGTGTTATTGCAAACAACACTGCTGTAATTTCCCATAGCCACTGCAACTGTTTTATATACACGCGAAAAAAGACGTATTCTCTTTTTTATTTCTTTAATAAAGAGAAAGGTAATTTAATGTTTTGCCTCTTCTTAGAAATGGCTTGGATGAAACAGAAGAGATTTCTACATTTGTAGGTACGTAATTATAACACTGGAAATAAATCAAAGATTTATTAGCAGATAAGTAAAGAAAAAAAAGTCTGATGTAAACACAATATTGTGAAAATAAAGCACTAGGTCATGCGATAACTCACCTAATTGCATTAGGATGATGTAAACCCTAGTCGTGACCACCACTCGACATCATTACAAGGAGCGAAAAGTCGGTACTGGTAATCTAATGCGAACCATATTTGCCTCTTTGACACAAGGTCTCCGATTCAATTCCGGCCAGGGTCAATGGATGTTGTCGGGTGCAAAAATCCTAAGTATGGCTTCCTTCGGAAGGGAAGTAAAGCCATTGGACCAGTGTCGTAGATTTATGTAATGTAAAAGAACGTCAAGCCCGGAAGAAGAGGGCTCTGAGCAAAATCTGTCGGCCGTTTCACGCCCTGGTCTGAATGGGACCTGATGACCTGAGATGTTAAAGAGCATCCTTAAATAAAATAAAACCTAAGAAAGGGAAATCACCTCACCTATCGATTCTTTAAGTCGCGTGACTTAGGGAAGATAAACACTAATTCAGTTCTGCTTGTGGAAGTTAAACATTAAGGGCAATCAAGATCCATTTCTTTACTCTTGTTATCCAGCATTGATCATGAATTTTTGAGAACTGTAATATACTTGTTTAGTGCAATTCAGAGGAAGGAATCTAAGAGGCGTAAACATAGCAACTTTTCTTGTTGAATATGTATCTGCAAAGGTCATTTATGTAGCACGTGCAGCTGATACTTCAAATAAATTTAATAATAATGATGCTGATAATGATGATGATAATAATAATAATAATAATAAAATAATAATAAAATTACTAGAAAAGAGGTCATTTTTACTTTTTTAAACAATGTGTATTCCCAATATAAATGGCCAAATTTTAAATATTAATGTTTTATAACTGTTTTTTTTACCTGCTCATTATATGGACTTTAAAGATATATATATTATATATATATATATATATATATATATATATATATATATATATGTGTGTGTGTGTGTGTAATATGAGTTCAGATAGAACAACATATTATTATTTTTTTGCGCGTTTATACGGATAGAACGGTTTTCAATGGAATTTATTACAAATAATTTGGAAAACTTGTAGAATTTTTTTTTTTTGCTAGGTTTGGAAAAGTTTAGCTTTCGTACTCCCTAAAAAGCAATTACGTTTATAACATTTAGACAAGCTGTTTAATGGAAAAGAAACTGGACAAGAATCCTGATACACCGGCTGTATATAATTACATTAAATATAAGGATGTCACACAAATTCATGTGCTAAATATGTTATTTAATATGTTAAGAGAATTCAGCAATCACAAAATATATTGCAATTTAATGGAAGATTACTAATCTTCGACTTTAAGGTAAATTATTTGCCTAGTATGAATAAAATATGTCATTATTCAATAATGTGCACTTTAATATATTTTTAATTTAATCGTAAATGAATAAGACATTAATTGAATTTTATTGATATAAGCAACTCAAAATATCACCGTCTCAACAACGTGTAATTAATATAGAAAGTTTTCTTCAAATCTTCCCCATATAATCAAACAATGATTATATTGCGAAGACTCGTTAACAAAACAGCCCCAACATAGAACATAACAATATACCAGACTGTGAGTCTACGCACAATTAGAATAAAATTCTTATTATAAAACAATGAAGAGAAAAATATATAGAAATGTATACCTATAATAAATAATTATTTATTTACCTCGGTCATTACAGAATATCAAACGCATAATGTACCTAATTTCAAAGAAGAATTTGTAGGCAAGCCTTGGCAAAGAATGTCGTCGCAAAGAGAAGGAACGCGAGATCCCACCCAGCTAGACCAAGAATAAGGACAAGCCCGGAGTTCACAAGTAATTATTCATACCTAGAGGTATCGCTATGTCCTAACAAGTAGAGCGATAAAAAGAGGAATAGGAAAGCTTGGCGCTCCCTAGCGGTAAGAGAAAATTGGGGAGGAAGGCAAGATTTCTAGCGGAGCAAGAGCGCACACAAAGCCGATCGGCGAATAACTATATAACACTACATGTTGGAGGTAGGTCAGGCTTATTATGATTGGTAGTGACTTATTCCACAAAAGTGGGGAAATGGTTGAAGAACTTAAAACTCAACAGAAGAGTCTGTTACTATCAAGAACTTTAATTAATTATACTGTAGGAAAAGCAACATTCAAACCGAAATAAGTTACTGCTCAATATTTTCAGGATCCACTGCTACCAAATTTTATGAAAAATGCTTATAAACATATCTGCAAGTGGGATTTAAATTACAAACTGCATCCGTTGGTCTTTTGATGAATAAGGTGTAAGAAATAATCAAGAATGTGGCTGTGGAACACAGTACCAAAGAAATAAGACATACTTATATAATAAACCATAACATTTTGAAAATAGTGCGCTAAAACTTCAATAATAATATGCAAATAATAGAACCAGTTTTACCATCGTAGCCCGGTAATGCCTGCTTTCTTGGCCTGCAGGACATTGATCCTTCGACGAGAAACGCACTTCATGCATGATGGTGCTCCCGCATTTTCAGAATCTGTGTCAGAATGTGAATGAATCGAAGGTTCCATGATTGGTTGATAGAATTGGACCTCCACGCTTACCTAATTTTAACCCAATGGATTTCTACTTTGTTGCCATTTAAAATAATTTATGTATTCATCTCTTGTGAATGTTGTCCGCAATTTAAATGTGGCCCGTTCTTAGACAGTATACAATATACAATTTACGGTCATCTTCGTTAATCAATGAGACCTCAAGTATGTATTCAGGCAGGATACTTTCAACTGTTAGTTTTGAGTTGAAACGTTGAGTCAAAGACAAACCTTAAAAACCTGGAAACCATAATTTCCGGGCCCCTGTAATACTTGTTATGAAACAGTTTTAAGCAAAAATATGAAGCTAATTTCCAGCTTGTGTTGCATTTCAAGAAGCAGTGACATTTACACAGCTTACAACTCTTGTTTATGGAAATGACACGGACAGAAAATAAAACTAACAGCAGCGAGGAAAGGAATAAAAGACAAAGTTATGTTGTAATGATGTAGCACAAGTTTAGGACCCTCTTGGGTGGGATTACTAACTTTAAGTTTTTCGTCAAAGGGAAAGCATATCTCATGTAAACTTGCAGTCGTTTAATTTACTTCCACGTTTCAACATGTACTAACGCTCATTAATTTCAATACAGCATACAATTTGCTATGTTTCTAAAAGGAGCATAGATAAGGAAATAATTCATCTTCAAAGCATGTCTCTTAGGTTAAAAAAGCAGTGATAGAAAAAATATTTTCATTGCAAGAAACTAATTTAAAGATACTTTTATCAATGCATTTCATGGTTACATTCTAATCAGTTTATCATCACTCTGTAGTTTTAGAAGGCTATCCTATTGTGATAAATGTTGGTTGCTATCAGTATTTATGTAACGGGCAAGGGTGTATTGAACTCTTCAATCGATAGTCACATTCTTTTCAATTTGGCGAATGGACAATTTTAGCTTCCTTACCGCTACAATCAGAGTAGTGGTATTCTCATGCTTGAAGCCACAACAATAATGAAATCACACCATAAAACTGGCCTACTTACAGCAGGTTTATTTAGCAATACGACCTGTGGTTGATAGTAGTACAGGAAACAACACCGATACCCAAAGTTACATACATTGGACCCCAAGTTAATGAAACAACTTCAGGTTTCTATAGTTTATGCTTCTCTGATAAAAAAGTCACTCTTTTATAAAAACAACAAAGTTTATAGTGAAATTTCAAAATAGCATGGTATTAATTCACTAATTAAATATAATAACCTGCATAATGATGGATCTCAACGGATATAAAAGTTTATTTAATGTAAATGAGCAGATACGAAGAGTTATTCAAAATGAACTTTTATAAATATTTCATAATTTTTCTAATCCATTAACGCTCCTTCTTTTTCAGCATGAAAAATAATTTTTACCAGCTAACAATTCAGTTTATTTTTTCAAAAAAATACTTTTGCGCGCTTTTTTTTAAAATCTGGAGTCACTGCTAGAAATCCATAGCTTGGAATCCAAGACATGTTGTGACAATATAAACGACATAAGAATAGAGCATAGATGTCTGTCTGTATTTGATATATTTCTGTGTGGTCTACCTTTGTTGGTATAGCTCTTTTCCACTCGGCAGAGGTGAGCTAATAAATGTCACGTTATTTTGTAGTATGGCATTTCGTTGAGCTCACTCATTTACTGCTGTACTTTATAGCTTACTTTCATGAGCAATGCGGTTTATTACAAGCATAACCTCAACGTGTATGATAAATGAATAACCAGAGAAGTGCCTCTCAGCTATTAGTTTGCCTTTCTAATGAACTGAAAGCACCACCATCACTAACTCAAAGGGTCAGATTTTGATATTAAATCGAGTTCTCAAACAAAAATATTCCAGTGAAACTGTGTTAACATCATCATACCATTGCCTATAAGCATGTTAAAAGTCACATATGTTGAATTAAGCTCATGCATAATAGAAGAACTACATATGTACCAGCAACCAAATGATGGACCATCCAAGCTGATTATATGCCTAGAAATCCGAAAAAAACGGATGACATGTTGGGCAGATACCGTTTAGCATTTGAACTGAAATAAACTTACAGATTTAGATGGTTGCAGCAGGAGATAGGTTAGCGTTTCCCATTGGAAAGGATACTGTAGGGATTTGACAGCTGAAAGATATTCTTGCTTTGTGGAAAATTATTAGAATATATATGCATCAATATTTGTATTAGACTCTAAATTATCATTGAGCTCTTTTTCTTAAAAACCTACATATAGATCTTTGGAGCGTATAGCGGCGGCTTTAAATGGTTCATTCCGTGAACGTGCTGAAGGCAGTTTTGTTAGCAGGCTGAATATGTTCCAAGAGCAATTGTTACCCTAAGTTAATTGTTGTTTCTTTATTCTCTTTATAGCCGCCACGGGTGGCCAAGGTCGTTAAATTGCGGACTCGTGAGCGGGAGGCCTGGGGTTCGGATCCCGCCAGGACCGTCTTCCCTGACTGTTTTTTTTTTCTTCAGGTTTTCCTCAGTCCTCATAAATGGCAAATGCCGAGAAGGTACCCAAAACTTGTGCCTGGAACGTTTCCTTCCTTAATAATAAATCCTTTCCCCATATATCATTTCATTTTATGTATCAAAAGTGTCCATCGCCTGTGGTGCCTCTGTAGCAAAACGGGCGTTAAAGACTATTCATTCATTTTTCTCTTTACGAATCTAACATGATATAACAGTTATTCTTGAACAAATTCCTTTCTTGTATTGTTAGATTGTACATGCCTTTGATTTCGGACTGTCCAAGTCTCGACACCAAACTTAAGAATGGGCTTTGTAAAATATGTTCTTTTATTCCTCTATACAGAGACTAATCACCTAAAACTATCATGGCGAATAATTATAAATAAAAGGCATTATTGATGCGCTGTTTTGAGAGGAAATAAGTTCAGATAAGGGCTCACCAAAAATTCCAAAAATAAAGGTGTACCGCACGTACAATATATTCCATGATTTTTAAGAAGACGAAGAACACTGAAGGTTGTGATAGGCAGAAATATGTGGTACATTTCCTGTCTAGTGTCTAAGCAGTTAACTGGGGCAGTAACTCTTTAAAATGTCCTTATGTCTAGGGCTCTGAATTTTAGACCCCTCCAGAATAAACTGCAACATGCTCTTGATAATTTCGCAAAATATGGGCAAAAAGCAAACAGACAAGAATTGTTTTTTGCCTAAAAATTGGGGTACCCTATTGCTTTTAGCCTATTAATCACGGAAATTGCGTAAAATGAATTTGAAAGTCTTACACATAACGATATGTAGCAAACTAATTGGCCTGATTTGTACTACAATCCCAATTGACATTCCCATCTCATCTAGTTTTATTTCCATGAAGTCAATGAACAATTCTCATTTTAAAATGAATTATTCTGGAAACACATGTTAAATAATTGCTGGAATCTTTGTTTGAGTTAAATTGACGAACTCTTGTTTAAAATTCAATTCGGTGAAAGCAGTACATCAATCTCCTTTCATAGATATTCGTGGTGGTAGTTTTATATGCTTCACTCTGTACATTTGTATTCCACACATCGGTAAAGTCGATTCAAAATTCACTCACAGATCTTTGGAGAAAATATTAAATAAGAGCGGCAAAAAAAAAAAAAAAAAAAAAAAAAAAAACAATCTTGACGAACTGTCTAAGCAACAATGTTGTACTGGGTTTGGTATAGGTTCCTGTAACCCCAGAGACTGCACCATAGCAAATTCAATTGAAAACAGTAGCTAAGTACAACTGCGAAATCCATCACAATGTAAACTGTATTCCAAAACATATAAACATGCCTTATATAATTCTGATAAATAAACAAATGAAAATGGCGCCATTGATAGTACAATCTCATTAGTTGAAAAAATACAAAAATGAACACATTCATACACATAGCGGGTACCTTAGGAAAGATAAAATAAACGTAATGAACTACAAAATTTAACTTTAATTATTTAATTCTAGAAAAGAAAAATATTTGGAAAAAGCATACAAGGATTGGAAAGAAAGCAATGGCAACATATTCATTTAGTAGTAGAGTATTTAAGTACTAGAGCATTTATTCCCGAACTGGAGACTTTTACATTCCTTCAATTTAATCCCCTCCCGCAATACTAAGCCTTTTGTTGATGTTTGAGAAGAAGCAACCTACTGTAACACTGTAGAGTGGCTTGTAGCTGCTTCTGCGGCTAATTCCCTAGCTGTCCATCATCGATTCACCTCCTGCAGTGATTCTTTAAAATCAACGTAGTATGGCTTCCAGAACAGGACGCTCTAAGAGTGGCGCATTTACCACACTGTCACTTCCATATCTAAAGAGTGACATTGAACGAACCACCGTTCGATTTGGCAATGTTTCATTGTCACAGGCTTCTCTAACACTCGCATGATATTCCTTCGTGTTTCTTTAACGTGCCCCTCATTTTTTTAATTCATACACTCTGTTCAGTTTTAGAAAACATTGCTTTAAGGAGGTTCAAATTTACACCACTACTTGATAGATTCACATTCGTCTGTCTATACGCAATGCACTAGTACACTGAGTGTGCTGAAAATCTATGCTCTTTCTCTAGACGTGTGGAGAAAACCACCACCCCCAAATTTTCATCAGCAGCGTTGCGACTGGGTGGTCACTATTTCCTCTCCAACCAAGAATGGAACAAACAAGAATAACTAATAAGCTGTGTACTTAAACTTAGTCATTTTTAATAGTTTTTAACGCCCGTTTTTACTGCAGAGGCATCTCAGGCGGCGAACACTGACGATATAAGATTTAAAATGATAATAATTGGAAAATTATTTTTTAAAGAATGGAAACGTTCCAGGCTCAGATTTAGGGTATCACCCCGGCACTTGCCATTTATGAGGACTGAGGAGAACCTGAAAAAAAAACCTGTAAGGAAGGACCGTTCAGGTGGGAATCGAACCGCAGATTTGCCGCACACGAGTTCATGATTAACGACTTCGTCCACCCTTGATGGTGTATATGGGTAAAAAAGAAAATGGTCGAACAAACAGAATATGAAATGACGATTTGTGTTCCTCAGCAAAACGGACCTAAAAATTCAATATGTGAAGTTTATGCTGCAAAAAGAGAAATGCAGAACACAGCATTATACCAAGTAGAAGCGTTTTGGTATGATAAGATGTCAGTGTTGTATATGTATGTCAGAGAGAGAGACACTGTGATGTTCGATGTAACATTCCTTTTCTTTTATATTTATTAGTTTAGATACTTTAAATGTGTTGCAGCGTTCCACCCGCTTTAACACTAAGTTTAAAATGGTGATAAAAATATAAATCTTAAAAAAAATTAAAAGAAAGCGGACACAATAGCTCAGATGTTTAGAGCGTCGGCACGTAGCGCTGAGAATGTCTACCGCGGGGCGAATTTTTCAACCGTGATTCTTTCTTCCTACTAATGTCCTACACCGGCTAATGTGAAAGAACAATTTCAATATATACATTTTTAAAAGATTGATCTCTTAATATATTGGCGTCTGATAGTCCGTTTATAACAGTGTAATAATTTGTAAAATATTCCTTTGCACATGCTAAGTAACCCACTTGTACTGATATCAAACCACTTGGTTTCCTGGAATTCACAGAGTCACGCTTTCCAAATTACCCACCATAAAGCGCTAAGAACTAATGTGGTAAATTTTCATGCATGCAACTGAGATAACACTACGACACAGAGAATGGAAAAATAAGATGAATCTGAAAGTGTTTTGTGTAATAATACCCTTTAGAGTAATTGTGTAATTTTGGGTTTTACATTCTGTATCTGCATATTTACATAATTGCATGTGGAACACGCTATAACCTTAAATTAATATCCTTTTCGACCTGGTTACGAAACATAAATTGCTCTGGTTTTGTGTTTAACAATTTGGGGAGAATTTTTAATTTATTGCACATTGTTATGAGGAATACTATTTATAGACCTAAAATGAGGATAAAACTAAACATGTATTGCACTAAAATTCAAAGCAATTGTTACAATTACAATATAATATAAGATTCAATGTTAATTTTTACATCTGTTTGAGTCACCTGTGGCAGATAAAAGTAAATAAAGCATTGGCTGAAAACTAAATGTATAGAAAACTGAATGAGATGTTGATCTGATGTGGTATTATTCCGGCGTTGGTTGGCAAGTGAGCACAAGGCTGCACAGCGCTGAGCAGAGTCTTAGTATTTAATTATTCCTACTTTACAATTACTCTAACAATTTCAAATATGCCCTTTTGAGGAAACATGTTTGTTACAATTTCTTTTATTACATAGCATAATAAGCTTACAAATCCAGTATAAAGTATCTAATTTTCTCCAGATTACTTTTTCCGCGTTTTTGAAAGCATAATATTAGTAAATAGAATTATTTCTGTAAATACATTATCAGGGAAAAACAGCCGCTAACATTCATAACACGAACTAGAAAATTCCTCTTATAAGTGTGTTAAGTATTGGCGGGTGGACGTTCCAAAGTGTCTTGTCATATCTTCCTGCATAGAGTGCAGAGACCTCAGAGGCTGTTACGTTTACTGTGTGTGTGTGTGTGTAGGGTTGCTCAAATAAAAGAATTTTGTGATAACTCATAGCTTAAGTACGCAAAGCTTTGTGCTTGCTGTGATAGTTGGCGATGTACATAAGAAAGCAGACTGGTATGGTTTGACACCGCAGTGTGTTGTTAACATGTCGGTCCTGGTGGTGTAGTGGTAACCATACTTACCTCGTAGACCCAATGCCGCGGGTAGGATCCCGGCCAGGATCGATGCATCTTTTTGGGGCGTCAAAATCCTAAGTATGACTTCCTTCGGAATGGAAGTAAAGCCGTGGGTTTCGTGACGTACATTTACGTCACGTAAAAGAACCTCAAGCCTGAAAGAAGAGACCTCTGAGCAAAGTTTTTCGGCCGTTTCACGCACTGAATTGAATGGGAATTTGATACCTAAGAAGTTAAAGAGTGCCCATAAGTAAATCAACAACATGTTTACATACGTTGAACTGAAAACGTTCAAAACATGGGATCATCCAAACGAGCTTAGCGAGCAGTAATTCAGATTTTGAAGGCAGAACTGTTAGTGAAGCCGAAGTGTATCTTTGTATGAATAATGTGTATGGAAATGCATGTCTGTCACATAGAATTGTGTTCTGGTGGTGTGGAGAATTTTATGACTGATGTGTGCGCACTGAGGACATGCCTAGGCTTGGTCAAGCTTACTTAATCATCACTGAGGAGCCAATAAATCATTACAAAAAGCATAAGTTTCTTTTGGGCAAACTATATAGAAATTTCGTTTTTTCCGCCTGAACAGATACACTATCGTCTTCCGAAAATTTAAACAGTGAGAGAGATGTTCAACTTCATGCTATTTAAGTTTTTGCTGCTCTTGAGGTTCCATCTTCTAATGAAATATTTACCTAAGAACTGCATCTCATTCTGAAATTATTTTTCAAGTTAATGTTAGGTGTGTCTTAAAACAATTTAGGAGTTATTCTGGAATTAGGGAAAGTTGGTGTTGGAGAAATGATGATATATTGGTATCGGACAAATCAAATGCCAGAAGATAAAAGTTATTTACGATATCAGGAGAAATATTTAAATATTATTAATTGGCTAAGAAGTATTAAGGATGAATTACTGACATGTTTGAAGGGTTTAGGAGAAGCGCTCGATCCAGATTTGAGGATATGCATAGGCAAGTTTTAGGTTCATTGGTAAATGACAAAAGATATTTAATATATTATAGGACTTTGAAAGTAGGGTGTATATTGAAAGTCCCAAAAGAGAGGAAAGAGAAATAATGACCTTGTTTACACTGGTAGTTTCTAGGCTGAGGAACTGAAGGAATAATATTCCACAGGGTATATGCAGAGGAAGATGGTGCTGTACAAATTCTGTCGAAATGAAAGTGTACGAAAGAATGTGGGAAGGTTTTAATCAGAATAAAATTGTGAAGATTAATAAGGAGTTGTTGAATACCTAAGAACTGCAGAAAACGAAAACTACAGGGTGTTAATATTACATGTCGACTAGTTCATAACAAGAAATATTACCTCCGAAATATTACAAGAAACATTACCTCCGAACTCCAGAGAAAAATATAACGAAGATGAGAAAAATGTAACGCGAACAATTGGCATATGAGCGGCGAACTCATTTAACAACGCGCACTAATTTTCTTCGGCCTGCAGGATACTAAAGTCTTGAACACTTCAGATCATGTATGAATAAACATTGAAAGGTGTACAGCCTCTATCTGTTGACTTCAAAGGTAAACAATATAACCAACTTTGAAATTAAAAGTGCGCACAGCGACAACATGTGGATAATTGAAAGGTTAATCACAGAAGAACCTTCAAGGATAAAAGAGTAAAAGATCATCCTAAATAATCTGGAACCAAAGTGGGCTAACAATAAGTGTAGACATGTAAAGAAGCTACATTATTTGATTGTCTTAATTTTTTTCTCATAACTGCATGATTATTAATAACAAATATAGCACAACATAAATTTATTACCTTTCAAAATACAGACCATTATTTTCTATAGCTTTTAGCATATCACCGGCAGTGCCTGAGTTTGGCAGTAAAATCAATATTTCGATTTGCAGGTAAAAATTCCTGACAGGCATTTCTCACATTCTCTAATGTATTAAAACCTCACCGTATCATAAATTCTGCTGTAGATTTTAAACAATCCCCAGTAAAATGGCACAACTTTTCGACTGTGTTGTGGATGAGTTAGGATGTTGATTCAATTTAATCCTGCATTTTTATTTAGTTTGACATGCATGACAATAGATCATTGTCTTGTTGAGTGCATTAAAGCAGGATTGCATCACTTCAAAATATCGCGCACTCGATCCAGTTGCTCAAAAAGAGTTCAGCATTAACGGCTGATGGTCGAGATTATTCAGCAAGGGGTAACCGTTGCCTTCACTTGACAGGAGAGTATAATATAAAAATAAATGTTCACCATCTACCTCCTGAATAGGTATCTATGGTTATTATTTGGTTACGTTCTAAAGGTGGACATAGCGCGGAAGCTGCTGACAGATTGGGGTCTTGAAAACACTAAAAATAGCATCATTCTCTAAAGTGAGAAAACAACATTTATTACAACAGTTTCACCACTGAAAAGCTTAAACCAGATTGCCACCCTTTCTTTCATCCTCGCATATTTATCTAGCCGTTTTACTATCTTTATCCAAAAGAAAACAAAGGAACACTGGAATTGTGATTGTGTGCTTGCACATTTCTAACGAGAAAAATAAGGTGTTATGAATTATACAATGGATTCATTTAACTGGTTAATCAGACCATCATAACGCGGGAACCTGTTTATCTTAAACGGTAGTATCATTGCTGTTAGTAAGTCAGTGAGTTCATGTTGAAGTATTAGGTTAACTGCAACTTTAATATTCTGTACACTGTATTAGAAATTGTGTATTGTGCCAAGTGTTATTATGCATGCAGTGAAATTTATATAGTTGCTGCTATATAAAAGAGAAAGCATACAGACATTGCAGGAGAAAATTCCGTGATTTATTTCCGTGTGTCACTTGTCTGTCTCTAATCCAAATTGCCAAACTAGTGATAAAAGTTCGAATGGAGTATTTTCACTGAGAAAAGGGGAAACCAGAAAAACGCGCGTTAACAAAAGAATAACCTGACGAGTTTGATTTTCGATTAGATAATTGTCTTCAACGAAATTAGCGCAGAAAATGAAATGCATTTGTTGGCAATTTGAGAAAGCAACTGAGGTGCTTCATTTTAACTCTTATCAAAATTACTGGTGTCTCTAAGATAAAACTGGTCAACTGGGCAAAAGGAGTGAGCTTTTGTTATTGTTTTATCAGTCAGTCTGATGAAAGACTTCTCGATCCTAAACTAACTTATTTCACAGATAAAATTAATTTCAATTTCTCAGGATATGTCAACGGACTCCATGACAGTTAATGAAGTAACCCTGGTAGAGTAAGGGGGTAGCAGATCATACAATTCTTGGGACTCGTATTCGGTAGGTTACGGGTTTAAATCCCTTGAGGTCGGCAACCCTGTATTTGTTTTGTTTTGTTTTTTTTTTTAATGGTTTATCCTGGTCACTTAGGGGAATGCTGTGATGACTTTTTCCTTTCCACAAATTTTCTGCTCTCTCATTCCATCTCATTTTTCCGGTAGTTCTGTTGTAGGGTCGAAAGTGCCAGGCGAAGCGGGTTGGTTAAGTTTGCGATGTGGCGGTGACTTGCGCTTTGTAAAGGTTTTGCCCTGGCGTCTCAGTGGAAGCAGCCCTTCTGAGAGGTTTGAAACCTTGGAGGGAGCTGCGCCGGTGCCTGGGTGCTCTGCTTGAAAACAAAGTTAAGAGACCCAGTGTCTCATCGTCGCTGGAACCTGGCCGCCCAGTGTCTCCCTGACACCATTGCGAGCGTGGCAAAAGAGGCAGGCTCCTGAATCTGCCTGAAGTACCAAAAAGTTCTCCTGTGTTGTACCTTAACATTGAATCCATATTTACCGCCTGTGGTGCCTGAATTGTAAAAACGGGCGTTAAACACTACTCAATTAAAAAGTTTCATGAAAGGTTCTTACTGCTTTCAGGTATATAAGCGAGATCCTGGAATCAAAGGGGCAGCCTGGAAAATGTGTGTGGATATTTTATTCAAAATAGTGGGGGTTCACACACGATTAATGAAACTATCTGAGCATTGCATAGTTCGGATAGAGAAGAAAATGGGGAAACTAGAATTACTAGTTCAGTTTTGTAACCCCTTACATATTGAAATATTATTTATGTGGAAATCTCAATAAGAGAGTGTATGCCAATAATCCATGTGATATGTAAGCACTAAACAAAATATCAGGGAAGCAATTGACAAAGCACAAATTTGGGCAAATTTCTTAAAAAAATTTCATAAGGTTTCAGGCACGTTCACAGCAAATGGCTAAATATAGTTAATGATGGGTAGTACAATATACATTATTATAATTAACAACGAAATTAATAAAAAAGAAGGCGTAGTAAATTTCTGACTACGCGGTTTCATTTTCGCCAGCAAGTGGCAAGGCACTTTTGTGGTAGTTTGCCAATGATAAAAAACATTATCTATTAACCAGCGAAATGAAGACATGTTAAATGTTTCTTGATATGGGTTTCAAAATAAAACATAAAACGAATTCACACCACTTTTTTCCTTAAATGCACATATGTGAAGAATGTAGATAGTGTAACTTCCGGAATATATTTGTAACGTACTGTGAAATGTTGTCATTGCTGTTTATTTGCTTTAGTTCTTTTTAGCTATATGATCTGTATAGGCCTGAAATGGAGGGTAAATATGACAGTTTACATTGCGAGAGTGCAATCTGAATAAACATTAGGCGCTGTGATTTGCATGCTTCACACCAATAACAATCCCACTGCATTTTTATATTACTCATTATAATAAAAAATTCCAGATGAGAGTACTAATAGGTGATATGATGAATGAAGTATTCACAAACATAGAATACGCATAGCTCCAATGATACAATCGAATAAAGTGATACGCCTCTTACATATCTAGGGAATATGAATATGTTAACAAGCACAAAGTATGTTGCCAGTCTGTATTATTATTTTTCACTATATTTTCCAATAATTAATGCCGAACATTAATGTTAAGTTGGTAACTTCACGCATGCAACTAAGCTAATAGAAAGCGTATTCAGAAAGTTATAAAATAGCAACACATAATTGTTTCCATGAATGTTTTTGAAGAACATTTTAATAGTAAAGGCTTAAATAATGATAATTGAATATTATACAGGAAATCAAGTTTCTAAATAACGAATAATGTTCTGTTAATGCATATCCCTGCTAAACTTGTATTGTGTCTTATTCTAAAATAGCATTAGAATTTCCGTAAACAGGCAGGAATTTAAGGAGGCAGGAATGGCAAATGGTAAGCAAAGCTAACTGGTGTAACACATCGAAAACGATTTATTTACATGCACAATACAGATGCTTGTTTACCATGTTCCATATTGAGCACTCACCATGGAACATCACGAGTAGTTAAGGTGGATCCACACAGGGAACTTTTTGTATAGAACTGAATGTGGCATTTTGTATCATACAGATTTGTCCCATACAAAACAAATGAAGAGCGTTTACATTTGGAACTTTTGTACAGGACATTATAGCAAGTCAGTTTCTACATGGAGGAAACTTCTTGTCTATGCACCTACTGCTGCTTGTGCTGTTATTGTAAAAGAAAATGAGAGGGAAAAAGCAAAACGCTAGTGGTGGACGAGCAGTTTTTTGCTGTAAAGGAATTCATATGGTGCATATCATTCAATATTAAAAGAATTAGTCATTGTAGACCACTAGGACTTTGAAAACTGACTACAAATGGTGGCTCCTCTTATTGTGTTACAAGATACGAACTTCAGAGCTGCTGTTTCATCGGCAGAGCAACAAGCTGTAACGTACGTTTTCCAGCTTCCAGCAGTCCGATGATCTTCACAAGAGTTTCTAAAAGCAAGATTAGTAAAATAATTCCCAAGAGAGCTATTTCACTTCAATTGCTGGATCAAATTAAGGTAATGTACATAAGTTCAAAGTAAATTTATTGTTTGTTTGAAACGTTACAAAACTATAAGTTTGGGTAAAATTGTCGAATTGGCGTATCCTTATTTTCTGTGTTGCACCGTATTTAGAGCCGTTATGGGGTCTAAAAAGAATGATTACACTCTTAACACATTCCTACCTTATTTGTACTGAAATATGCTTGAAAGAGAGATTATTGTCGGAAAATCTCTAGTCGAAAATCAATCTGAAAGAACCTCAACTTTTTTTTAAAATAAACGGCTTCGAAAGCTTTGTAAACGACAACACTTTCTTTTCACTAATTAGGTTGAAAACCACTTTATAAATTCCCAATTCGGTTAAAGGCACAATAACTCCGTATACACATTTTTAAGGCTACTGCGCCAATTCGGTAATTTCACCTAAGTCTATATAAATAGGGGGAAAAAATCTTTTTGTAACACAGGAGACTATAACTGGACAATTTTATATCATAAGTTGCATCTTGGACTTTTTCTTCAACATCAATAGATGTTTTTCACTCTATACAGAAAGAAATTCGTGAGCAACGAACTCACCAAACACACTATGTGAATCATTTTCCGGTTTGTTCTCCAAAATTGAATAATTTTACCTAACATTAAAGACGTTTCATCCGACAGTGATGTTTTTTTATTTTTCTTTGGTTATTGAGGAGTTAAAGCCGCCTACTTAAAGGGTAGGTGCTGATTTACAAATCTCTTCTGCCTCAAGAATGTAATTTTCCTCGGATATTTCACTCAGTTCTGTTGTAATATCACATTCATTGATGATTCCCACCTAACGAATCAATAGTAAAACGGAATTAAAACGCTTTAGAATTGCTATCAGCGCTCTTATTTTATTATATAATTATTTTTATTTTTTTCAGACAGCCACCAACGAACTAGAATGGAATGGAATATTTCATTTGCTGTGGAATTTTCCTCATTATATTGGACCTTGGCTGTTACAGATCATTCAGCCCCCATCTAGGAAGATTGTTCTATAATTATAAAGGCACATTTAGCATGTATTGCTTCTGTAGCTAACGCTCACTATCAGTTTATATATGTAACTGTTGGAATTCAAGGAAGAGTTTAAATCACTCATCACACTACCGTAATCTTAAAAATAAACCATTAAAAATTCCTGAACCACAGCTCCTGCCTAGAAGAGAGCAGACTACACTATTCGCGTTCGTTGCCGATGATGCGGAAAATGTATTGAAACTATATCCAGGAATTTGTGAAGAAGGAAATATTGAACGGATGTATAATTATCTGTTAAGCAGAACAAGAAGAACAATAGGAAATGTGTTTGGATTTCTAATATCTGGTTTTCGTGTGCTACGAAAGCCTGCACCGCAGGAAGCTGTTTCTGTTACATTAGCATGAGTATACTTGCATAACCATCTACGTAGAAATAAATACACCGGATAAGAGAACATATTCACCCCCTAGATATTTTGATGAAAACGTGTGCAGAAATGGAAATATTCATCAGGATCATGGGGGAAAGAATGTAATGATATTCTTTTAGTTTACAAAAAATGGGTCTCAAATGGTCACAAAATGTAAAAAGTATTAGAGCAGAGCTTGCATCATATGTTTTAAGTGAAAGGGGCAAGGTCGAATGGCAATATATAGTAGCATGAATAAACGTAGGCCTATTGCATTCAATGTAAATTAAATAGATAGTTATCAATCTTCATTTCTGTACAAAAATAATATAATAAACAAGATAATGCAATAATGCAATTAATTTACCTCACTGTCTTTGAATATGTGAAAATACGCTTATTTATGTCACGCAGGAAGCTAGATTCGTATGTTTCGTTCCTGCCCGATCCTGAAGCTTATGACTTATTTATTTTCGTCATTTCCCTGCTGTACTGCAATTTAATTTTAAGTTGTGTATCTCCCCCCCCCCCCGTTCACCAACCTTAACATTCAGGACAGAAGCAATTTCACGCAAAGAATCTGTGCGCGCGTTCCTGTCTCTGAATTTTTTATTTTGAGGATCCCAAATATTTTTGTTCACTTCCATTTCATCTATTAAACACAATGTTTTTGTGACTGACAACTGCATGTTTGTTGTTTATGGAAAAGAAAAATACATCAATTGAGTGAATGAGTGCATGATTAGGTTGCAGAACAAGAATTGTTTTCGCTCTTCTAGCGATACATGGAACTTTGCCCTATACATTGTATAGAACTCAATCATTTGTATGAAACATGAAGGAACTTGTTCCATACCGACTGAAATATGTTCGGACATAAATTCTATACAAATGTTCCCAATATGAACCCACCTTTATAGTACCAATTAAGTTTCAAGGCTTGCGTTTATACAAGCGAGGTGGAAATGGTTACTTAAGCTTCTATACTTTGGCCAAAGTCGCTATTGTTGATTTAACTTCTCCAGATTTTAATCAACAGTCTTTATGACTTTCCCATGTCATGCTGATATTTGAAGATCGTTAAACGTTGGCTTATTGCATTTCGTGTTGTAGATTCTGTTGAAGTAAAATAATATTTACATTGTAGCTTATTAAGTTGATGTTTCCTTCAACTGGTTTGCTATTGTACTTGGACTATTTTTTAAACTTACGATCGCTCTGCTACGCGACCAGACAAGCATGAGGAGGTGGATCTGAACACCGTGCTACTACGCTATTACCCCACCATAACGTCCACCAAGGCCAAGTTCAATATATCGGTTGGAGCTGAGCTACAGGCACTTCAAAATGGCAGACATGGTTGATTCTCCCTCAAAGTGTGAGTTGCGAAGCGTCATTTTTTTCTACAGGCAGAAGGGAATAGTGCAGCGGAAACTCATCGCAAAATGAGCCGTGTTTATGATGCAAGCTGTATGAGTGAGGGTGTTGTGCGTGAAGGGTGTAGGAAATTTAAAGAAGTCCGAGCTGACGTTCATGATGAAGGTGAACAGGTCTGTCAATAGCGAAGATCTTGTTCAGCAAGTTGATCAACAGGTTCGAGAGAGACTGAGGTTTACCATCAGTGAGTTGTCTGTGGAATTACCGGACATTTCAAGGTCAGCTCTGTACACGATTGTTACAGAACACCTAGGCTATCGAAAACTTTATGCACGCAGGTTTCTCAAAAAGCACTCTCCATACGCTGGCGGCAACCTTCTATGAAGAAGGTATTGGAAAGCTCGTTTATCGATATGACAAATGTCTTAATGTTCACGGTGACTATACCGCCTGTGGTGCCTCAGTAGTGAAAACGGGCGTTAAACACTACTCAAAAAAAAAAAAAAAAAAAAAACTGTGACTATGTGGAAAAGTAACTGATACCGTAATTGACTCCTTGTTATAAAACCATTTTGTGATTCACATTTGTTCTTTAGTTATGCCGCACCGGAGATTCAAAAAAAAAAAAAAAAAAAAAAAAAAATCGTATCATTGATAGACGTCATAGACTTTAACGTAACATAATGTAGTGATTTTGACTGGAATCTCATGTTTACTACATTTCAAAAATCCCAACCACCTGTTTCAACAAAATATAATTTTCCCATATATCCTTATATCCTTATAAATCGAAATGACTGATCACTGCTTACGGCTCAGCAGTTTAGCGTATTTCACAGCACTTGCACGATGTCCTGGCGCAAATTTTAAATGGGTGTCAACCACCTGTGCTCCCTAGAGTAGCAGCCAACTTTGCCCTGCTTGAACATTCCAACTGAACTAAGCTTTAACCTAAGTTGCTAATATAGAACGCATGAGCTCAATTTCGTACAAGTTTAATTTTGCATTCTCCCGTTAATGCCACAACATACTGGTCATTAAAACTTCAACACCCATAAGAGATGCATTAAAAAGACCCCACTTTTCCTCAAAAGATTCGTCGAAAATACGAGAGCAATACCAGCATGTGTCTGAATTTGATAAAGGGATAATTGTGGCATATCGAGAGTGCTAAATGTCATTCAGAAAAATTGGTGATCGTGCTGGATAAGTTCGTTCATGGCGAAACGAGATGAGAAGAGTGGATCGAACACACAGACGTGAAGGATCTCGACGACTCTTTCAAACATCGAACCGAAAGACCGAGGTGATTTCCGCATGGCTATTGTGAACAAGCACAATATGTTCTAATTTAAAGATATTTAAGTTGGGAAACATGCTGATAAAATAATCCCCATAATTTGGGCTTGAAAAAGTAAATTCCCTATGAACTGGAGCATGAAAAATTTTATTCTTTGATATTGATTTATTTTAACGATCTAAAATAACATGCAAATATTCAAGAGTATTTTCTCCTTTGAAACAATAAAAATCATTAGTATGTAAACTGCAAAAACTTAAACTTTTACATATTTTCAAATGAAGTGCAATGAAACTCCAAAATAAAATTGCATGAAACTTTACCATTAAATTACAAACAAATTAAACACATTAACAGTAAATATGAATACGTGCCTGATATTGCCTTTGGCTAGGAATTTTCGTGATATTGTAATTTGAAAAAAAAATCCTCAGCAACAAATGTCGTTAATAGACAGTGAAAAATATTTCAGTTCATTACTGTGAAAACTGTTGCATCTGTAGTAACACTTGAAATCATTTAATATCCATATAATGTATAAGTTACCTAGAATCTGGATCAGAGAATAAAACTCAGAAACTTTTGAAGGAACAAGAGGCTGGAGGCGTCCTTGACGAAGAATTATTAAATTATAACATGAACCCTACAATGGCGTCTCGGTTTAATGAAATCACTGCAAAAAGCCTTCCCCGAGATTCCAGATACATCTCAAGATAGAAGTGAAAGGCAAGAAGTGCATGACACGAGAAGAATAACATGATCAACGCTTCCATAGACCCAATAGGGAAAGACCCACGATTTTACAAATAGAGGCTAGTGCACATATTGAAAAGGGAGAAATTAGAACTATATGGCAAATATCGACACAGCGCATATACAATGACTTGTAAACTCGCTTATGCTATAGTACATATTAAACAGTTTACAAAAAGCAAAATAGCTAATCCCATTCTGATATTACACTACCTACATATACAAAAATGTACAAAAAGTCTTTCCTTCAAAGATAACACTTGACAGACATTACTTTACTTATATTCTTGTCATTCACTGAATGAGATATTAAATTGGTCATTTTTCTCTTTCCAAATGATTCCAACCTTCTCA
This sequence comes from Metallyticus violacea, assembly GCA_030762175.1. Lineage (NCBI taxonomy): Eukaryota > Metazoa > Arthropoda > Insecta > Mantodea > Metallyticidae > Metallyticus > Metallyticus violacea. Next base: position 282,290,103 of record CM060846.1, on the reverse strand, counting down.
CTGTAACTCTATGGAGTATTTTATGGGGACTAGAGCCTCATCCCATAACTGGAAATCTCCGTCTTATAATGTCCTTACATAATTTAGAGCCATGTTTAGAAAGTATTCTTTTCAAATACATATCCACGTCCAATCACACATTTTTGTCAAGTTTACTCTTTATCCTGTTGAATTTTGCCGGCCTCACTGAAAGACAAACAAAGCCTAAAAGTATTACAGACCCTTCTCATATTATGTTGTGGATGTTATACATGAAGTATGCATTGATTCGGAAGCTGGTTGTAAAATTTAAACGCTTAATTTGAAGTCATTCGTATATAAAGCATGCTTTTATTGCTCAAGAGTTTAATTTCATGCTCTATGCCTATTTAGGAGATTTATTTTATTTTAGAAGAGTGAATTTCAAATAGCAAGACTGCCCCATAAATTAGATGTCGATACGGATTATTCACTATACTGATGCAAATGTCTTTATTGAATGTTTTCTGAATATCATGTATTTATTTGAATCGTGGTCACCATTAACAGATTTGCTCTGCTAGGTGCCATAGTCCTACCACTTATCTGTCTACCGCATTAAGACTGAATTGCGCAACTGGTTGTAGAACGTGTGTTTTCAGTTTTTAGGTAGTTTTCCAAATAGTGTAAATTGCATCGCTAAACGTGTATACTTATGAATGCTTCTGAGTGCTAAACAGTGTCTGAGACTTTCAAGTTCATTTTAAAAAGATAATATATATATCAACTTTCCAGCCATACTCTACAGATACCCTGCACAAGATCGAGTAGGCTGGCTCAGTCAAAAACGCCGATCATCCTGAGTTTTTTTCGTAGATTTTTCTGGTCATTTAGGCAAATAGTGAGATGCATATTTACATTCCAGGAATGTTCTGCTTCTCCACTTCCTTTCATTTCATTCCGTTGGTTCTGTTACGGGGTTGTAAGTGTCAGGGCGAGATTGCGATGTGATGGCGGCTTGCTCTTACGAAAGAATTCTCCCTCAGTGTCTGCTTTTTAACAGTGTTTAACGCCCGTTTTAACGCAGTGACACTGGTGATATACGAGATGAAAGGATACAATGGGGAAGGATTATTTTCTTTTAAGGAAGGAAACATTCCAGGCCTAAGTTTTAAGATACGTCCCCGGCATTTGCCATTTATGAAGACTGAGGAAAATCTGGAAGAAACCTCTATCAGGGAGGACCGTCCTGGTGGGGAATCGAACCGAAGACCTCCCGCTCACGAGTCTGCGCCTTAACGGCCTTGGCCGGTCCTCAGTGTCTGGAATGGAAGCGGACCTTCTGAGGGGCTTGCACACCTGGGCTACCCCGGCGTTGGGGTGTTCTATCTAAAAACATGTTAAGAATATTATCTGAGTCCACGCAGTCACCGCCCTAGAACCTGGCCGTACGGTGTGTCCCTCATCTCATTCCTTCCTTCTGGGGGAGTCAAGTACTAAAAGAATCATCGTCCGTCCCAGACCATCCATCCACCATGCGCAAAGATGTTCAACTCGACCCAAGCCAAGCCGTTTAAAAGTTTCAATTAGATGGAGGTTTTTTTAGAGGCCGTTTATTTTTTGTGATAAGTTATTATATTACCAGTTCAATAGTTCTTGTTACTTTTGCAAAGTGGGATGGAATATCGAACATAAAGAGTAAAATCTTCATATCTATACAGACATAACATTTTGGAATTATTTTAGAAAGCTAGTCGGCGTAACGGAATGTATTACCTATTATGGCGGGACGAACAAACACCAACACCAAATGTTAAAATACCAAAAGCAAAGTGTTTTCTTAGAAACCATCGTCCTTCATAGTATAATGTTTCAGTTTAATTAGTTGTTTAGAGGTGATTGCGTGTTCAATTTGCTTTTACATAAAATGTGAATTCAGAAATTTTTGAGAAATGAATAGCTTTGTATTTTTATATTTGATGTGAAGTGCTCCCAAAATTTCTGGTATTATTTCCATTATTGTTATTGTATCCTATATTAATGCATTATATGCTGACTATGGACAATACTAAAATTTCTGGTTTATTTTCTGAGTGTCTTTATTGAGAGGAAGAATGTTTCAAAATACAATGCAATCAGTGATGTTTTCACCCATGGGGCGGGATTTTTTCCTCAGAGCGAGCCTCCACTTCTGAGCCATGGAGAGAGTAGGAAGCTGCTTGCTTACTTGTTAACCTTGCTGAATGTCGCAGTCGTAACGCAGCTATTCCTGGATGTGTGTTGTATTGTTCATTTCTTAATTCGACAGTATACATAAACTGCATTTGGACTTGTGCGTTTTCAACTACACAACGTGTCTTTATGTACGATTTATATGTGTTAAATCAGTAATGAAAGAATCATAGGACAATTTTTTTGAGGATCCGGTTGATTCTGTTACTAATGTGAATACCATACTAACCACATTTTTCAGAGAATTAACCGACAGGGAGCGTGAATGTGCGTTTTTTCAACAGTACTCTGCTACTGGTCATACTGCTATATATTTCCACGAGTGAAAATAATATGTATCCACAAGAAAGAGTTATTAGTAGGAATTTGTGGCCCCCTTAGTCACCCCGATTTTACAGTTTGCGATTATTATCCCCAGAGTATATTTAAAAAATGCCATATGTTAGACGAACTCGCACACCATACAAGAACTCAAAGATAATATTCGCCAGAAAATTGTTCGGATTTCAAAAAATTAATTACAGAGAGTGATAATTTTCTTAAGAGAGGCCAAAAATTTGTATAGAATAATTGCGCACAGTTTCAACACCTCATTTGATAATTTGGTAAGTAATGAACCTCTTATTGGTTTGTGTGTTGTATTATGATTGGTTGTTTTTATTGCTATACCCTTCCGCTAACTACCGAGACTAGACTGACCGGCTAACCGACTAACGGGTGACACGCTCGCCAATGGGAAAAACAAAATGATCGCAAGAATAATTTTACATACCATAGGCTAACGAGGTAAAGGCCGGAAAGCATTTAAGGCGGGTAGGAGGAACTGCAGTTCCACTGCACTATACCTAGTACTATAAAATTTGGTTCGTTCACCTTCATTCCAGGGGAGTGCATACAATAGATGTATTAGTATGTGGGTCCAACTTTCAAAGTTAGCAGTAGGGTGAACTGTACTGCCCATGCTCGATCAAACCGTTCTCCCCCATCCGTCGTCAAAATGTTTCACTAGCATCTTTTAGCGCGCTTATGCTACTTTCAGTTCTTGCGTACTGATATTATCATTTATTTAAATTCTTAATTACATCATTCACATTCCTCATTTTTAATGTTTTTATTTTTGTTTATTTATTTATTTTTTTTTTTAGAAAAGTCCACAACATATTTTTGGCTCTCCATCTTTTATCTCAAAGGAAGTCATAACAACAGCAAGATCAAATACCCAAACATTTCACACAAAATAAATATTATACTCATCTTGAATACTTTGATAGTAAAATCATAAATATTTTATATATGAAAATATCCGGGTAATAACATAAATAATGGAAAAGTAATATTTTAATAATTACATAACGGTAGATGCATTAAATATCTGAGATAGAAAAATATGAATATTTAAATATACGAGTTATATTGAAATATGTTATATTGGACTTTCCATTAGCGTCCAGGTGGTTTATCAGGACGTTATATATAATATATGTTTACTGAAATAAATGTTTAAAGATAAGTTTTCAATCAAAAACACTTAACTAATTATGTAAAAAATGTCATCTTTCAAAGTGGAATAAGGTAAGATTTATTAATGACATTGAAACGATGTAAATGACTGCAGCACCTGGTAAAGAAATGTATATATATATATCACTACATTGCCCTCATAAGGATCTTGTCGGTCTGGATGGTGTAGTGTTAACCATACTTCTTACCTCCTAAACACAAGATCGCGGGTTCAATCCCGGCCAGGATCGATGGATTTTTTCGGGCGTAAAAATCCTAAGTATGGCTTTCTTACTAAGGGAAGTAATGCTGTTGGTCCCCTGTCATACATTTACGGCAAGTAGAAGAACCTCAAGCCTGAAAGAAGAGGCCTCTAAGCAAATTTGTCGGCTGTTTACACGCCCTAAATTGAATGGGACGCTAATGATATGAGTTGTTACAGAGCGTCCATAAATAAACCAAATCACCTATCTATAATTTACTGTGCTTAAAGGTCAAGGCCGTTAATTGTGCACCACAAAAAGAAAACGCTGTGGGCATTTGCGATAATCGCGCATCATCAGCGAATAGTCTTACCAGTAAGGAAAAAAAAAATTTTTTTCTTTCCATTGGCTTTCTTGGTAGAAATAGAAGTCAACTGGAAATCAACATATAGAATTTTGAAGGAAGAATGTTTTTCTTTCATAATATTTAAGCACAACGTTTCAAAATATCTTATATAGTTGTATCATTGAAGTTATTCTTGCAGTCCTGTGGTAATGAGATTGATTGATATACATGAATTCCATTTTTGAAATGTTCTTATTTTCTTCAAGTTGTATTTAAAAACATTGCATATAAATAATGTTCAAAAGGATTATTCTAGAAAATAATCTGGATATTGTAAATAATAACTTTGCTAGAGGTTGATGTTCACGGCAAGACAGTTGACCTGTTACTACTACACTACTCTACTTGTACTGACTGATCCAAATGCGGATGAGACATCTGGCGATAAACCTGGAACAACAAATGTGAAAGATGTTTCTGGACCTTGGAAAATACATTTCTCTATTTCCAAAAATATTGATTTACGCTGAATTTACAAGCTCCAAGTCTAATAATAATAATAATAATAATAATAATAATAATAATACAGGCAGTGGAGTCATCTCGAAAGGTTCTACAGTAAGATCTTGGGCGGAGAGTATTACCATGATTGATTAACAGTGAAATAACTTCAATCCGTGGAAAAACGTGTTATTGGGCTCTCTTCATAAGAATGCAGGATATTGCTGTAGTAAATGGTTGGATTATCTCCAGAGAAATGCATGGACGAAATTACCTGAACTTGCTGGAAATTTGACAATGCTTGACACAAGATGTTCTCAAGCCGGAGGAAGATAGAGAGCACAACTTCATTACCGCGTGTACAGCATTGTGATGAAAGAGATCACTTCTTGGCAAAACTTTCCTCAGACATTGTCAGAAAGTTGTGTAATGTAATACCGTTATGTAGAAGCTTTGAACTTTACCGCAGTCGACAAAGACACTTCAGAAGCAAAATGTGTTTCAATAGCTGTGTAGTAAATATTAAAATGCCATAAATTTTCTTAAAATAATAACGGTTAAAGATAACACTCGTGGACTACTTAAAATATACATTTGTTTCACTGTTACACTGAACCCTCATATCATAATTGCTCAGTAGGACATTAACACACCAGCTATTGGGGGCATGGTAGAAAAAACAAAAATATTCTTGGTGAACCGAATAATGAATATAATGGTATTCTTCATAGCATAGTTTGTGAATAAGTTGTTACATTTCTGCTATATATTCTAAAGTAATGACTTTTATCTGCGTTTTTAGTAAGAATAGTTTTCTTAATACTAATAGTTTCAGAGCTTAAGACCTCTAAAAATTGAATTGTGCAATATTATGCACAAATCGTTACATTAATTCCGAAAATTGTAAGAGGATTTGGTTACCTTATTTCATTACAGCCCATAGCTTTTGTTACCGCGGAGAAAATCTTTATTTTTCAACACAAAAGTTTATTATAAACAAACTTATTTCAAACTACCGCAAATTCTCATTATTGTGATTTAAGTAAACCGACAGAGATTTGTATCTAGAATCTCTCTTTTTTTTAATGCTGCTTTTGCATATCCGAAATAATTTTCGTTATGCCTCAACTCGTCTCTCGTATGGTGAGATGCTATAATGCTTGTGGTTTAATCCAGAAAAAATAAGCCATGTAAAAAAATCTACGGGATAAATGAAAGCAGAAAAAAGAAATTTTACATCACATAGAAGGCTTTGCATTTTTATTCCGTTCTTGGGAAAGGATTTGATTGAAGTGAGCTCCATTTTATCAACTCTGATAGTGACTTAGCAAAGCAAATGGGAACTGACTCTAAGAATATTCCCAGTTCACAAAACGTATTAGTTACGTTCTTTTCTGAACGTGTTACTCTATAAGTAATCTCATCTGATTATACGGAAATTCCAAGTCTCTAGAACGAGATTTCTCTGAATATGCTTGTATGTAGAATTGTGATTTTTATATAGAATACAAAGTTCTCTCTCTCAAATCAGAGAGCTTAATTAACTTATCAAAATCCGATCTCTCAAGATATGTTTAATTATAGCTTGAAACAATATTGTTGAGGATCTAAGGCCATGCAGTAATTAGTGAAACAAAAAACAAACAATGCCGAAATTTGCCTGTGGATAATCTCATTATGTTTCTGTCAATAACAGGTAAGAGCGGTTTGATTGAAACAGTTCTTTGTTTTGCGCGGAAAATCTGAGTATAATACGTTATTGTTTTGATGTCATGAAAAGGGCACATTCCAGATCCAGTTAATTGATATTGTACATTGCCACAATGTTTTTCATGCTGGAAGTGTCTTCGGGGCCATTAACTCTAGAACACCTTCATGTTGCAAGATATTCATTATCACTAACGCTTATAGAAATTATAGTTTTAGCAGTAATTTTTGTTTGAAAATTAACAACAATATTGTGGGATTGTGTAAAGTGTGTACTATTTGAATAAACCTTCATTTTAAACAAAATTAGCTGCAATTATTGGAAATATTTATTAAAATTGTAACTTACAGCACAAGGACAATTACGTTACATAAGATTTTGAATTACATTAAATACTTCTCTCTTGTTCGCGAGTATGATAAATATAAATGTTCAGTTGATAAAACCGCACATTTTATTACATGAGGGCTCTGTGTTCAGGGCAGAACGGTTAAGTGCATCTCAAACAGTAATAGTACATCGAGATTCTACTTTTGCTTGGGTGGTGCATGCAAGTAAATATATCTAAAATTTAAACTCTCACATTTAAAAATGGCTATGTTTGCGACAAGTTGGAAAAATCGACATATGGGGGAGAAGTAATGCAGAATATTAAGCAATCTATCTATCTTAGAATATCTTAGAATAAGATTTGACATGAATGGAAAATGAAATAAACACGCAGTTTTTGCCAAGTAGAAGGGAAGCGGTCAACTTTCTGCGATATTGAGACTTCCGGCTCGAATACCGGATATGCCAGTCAGAACATTAAAAAAAAAAAAATGTATGAGGCAATGGCTTGGTGCTTATTGTTATATGGAAGTGTGGTTTGGGGATGGGATAAAATAGAGTATCTAAATAAATTACAGTGTGATTTCTGGAAAGTGGGGAAGGGCACATCGAGTATGGTGTACTACGAGAGATGTATGCTGGGAAGATGCAGCTTACAGCAAAATAAATGCAATTAGATACTGAAAAAGAATAATTAATGGACAACAAACAACCCTGAGGGCAATATGTTTACGGCACCAATTAAACAACATGCATTATCTAAAATGACGGTTGTACAGCGGGAACTGTAAAAAATCAGTTCAACGATATTTGGCATATGGGTATTGAAAAAAGGTATGGCGCAGTGAAAAAAGTCAAAAGTCGCCTGTTTGTCATAAACCGACAGGAAATAGAGGCGCAAAGCAAGCAGATGTCATCTCTGGACCTGCAGAGCGAAATTAAAACTAAATGGAGTAAAGAGACTTATATCATCGAGCTAGGCATGAAACAGAGTTCGGGAATAGTTGGGTTAGACTGATAGGCTGAAAGGCACGCAAGGTTGATGACGAGGAAGGCAGAAGGATTTGCTCATTATATTCGGAACCGGAAGACTGAGTGCACAGTTTTGCTAAGTGTACACCGACAGAAGATGCTAGGATAAAATTGCTTCAAAATTCATTTTTGACTTCCAGTAAGGTGAAGCTGGAATGTTGGAATATAATCATATATTAGACAAAACTGGCGTTCTTGTTCTTGATTAGTTTTTCTATAAGTTTCGGACGGTAATTTTACAGAGATGACCCAACTGTTTACAGTTACATTTCGGTTGCTTCCGTGGATATTCTTGGTTAGTTCTTTTATGTAGTATTCATTCAGAGGCAAACTATCAGTTTCTTTATTTTTTCCTATGAATGGAGCTGCATCACACGCGAAGTGTGTAGATACGTCACAAGCCATCATTGTTATGCCTTATTTAGAAGACATGTTAGGAATGTACATTCTGAAGGGACATCTGTCTCTAAATAACCAGAATTGTTCGCCAATCATGATGTAAAATCCAGGCTCGTAGCAGCTTCTGCAATTTTATACAAAACTTTCCCATACAGCTCGAATAGAAGCAAACTTGTCCACTTTCATTCTTTCCTGACTCAGTATTTATGAGCTACCAACCAAAATTTTAATTACAGTGATTATAGTAAATAATTATTTTACGTAACTTACTTATTTTAATCAAAAGTGTGGTTTCATTTCTACTTCCTGTACAAGTATCGGATTATTGCTTGTAAGTTATTTTTGCCAGAGGCCAGAAAGCTACCCAGAGCCATAAAAATCTGATATGGGAATTTCTGTTGCCTACTGTATCAATTTTTGTATAGAAGGCCCAAGTAAACGCCAAACCGGTATTTTTTCGAGGAATTCTTAGGTAGGATCCGTGAAAAAGATTTTTTGTATATTGTCGGAAATTTTTACTCTTATTTAGTTAGGAAAGGAAGACGTAATAAAGAATATGACGACTATGGGGATAAAAAGACAGGCGGATAACCTCTGGAAGGGAAAGCTTAACGGTTCCATGTAATAACGTGAGAGATATGGGTTACATGTAAGTCACATAAGTCATTTGATCAATAATGTAGCAAAAAAGAATCGGAGCGAAACAGATTACCCAATAGAGATGGGAAGATGCGAGAAAACATTCTAGGTTTTTCTAAAAAAAAAACATATATCAAAGAATGAGGACGATAGTTTCGTAATACCGGCAGACTGCTGTGTTTATTTGAAAAATCAGAATATCCATAGCTTCAGTATCAATGGTGCCCAATAGTTTTAATAGTTAAATTAGGGTTAATAATTTCATTCATTAAATTTTAGTCTTATAATTTTGAGGCTCAGGGGCAGTCGTCCCAGATTCTCTCAATTCAGTTTGAGGCAGTCTCAGTTTAGTGGAAGCACCGTGAGTAAAGAGTATTCCGTTGGGAGAATATTTAGTTGGAAAAGCGTCAAGTTGGGGCATTATCAGTTTGGAAGATAGGCACTCCTTCGGTCAATTCTCAGTTTAGTTCTAGTTACGTCTATGCCAAGAGAATCAGTCCAATCATTTAATTCAGTTCAGTAAAAGAGTATCATTAGTGGAAAATTATCATGAGGAGTAGGCAGTTCCGTCTCAGAATTAGTTGAGTTTAGTGGAGCTCAGGATCAGAGTATTAGAGTTATTAAAGTGCGTTAACATGATAGTAATCGCCACTTAAGTAGAATAGACTATGAACAATAAATTGTGTTTCATCTCCTATCACGAGATATCTTAATCTCCAAGGCTTCTACCCCTATGGCCACAGGACTATAAAAGCATCTAGCAGCAGAGTTTCAACAGCCGTGGCAAAAAAATAAAAGTCAGCGGAAATTTATCATCGGAGAGGGAGAAGAAAGCTTTTACCGCTGAAATCTCAATCATTAATCCAATCCTTAATCTAAACAAGTAATCTAATCCTTCCAAAATCTTTACCTCCACATATTTTACATATTTAATTAACACCCTTCTAATAAAAGCCGCTGCATTCCTCACGCGTTGCCTAGTCATCAAATCGCAAGCTATTTAGAAGAAACGCAAATCTCTCGGCACTCATGACTTATGTTTATCTATCTCTACACAATTCATGACAGAACATAACGCTGATCAACATAGATTCTGCGATATAAAGGAAAATGTGTAATTTTAGTGAAAATCAGTGCCCTGATTACAAAACTGAAGTCCGTTTTTGGCTATCACACCTAATTTTTACGATATGTGCATATATGTTTATGGTGCTAAATTCATTCAGGTATACAGCTTACTGCTACGTTTCATTTTGTTATGCTAAATCAGTTGTCGATTTTTTCCTAATCTGCTCACTCCCGTCCTCCCTTATTACCCAGATATTTATGTTTATATTCCCAGTACTTGTCAGTTTTGTTCTATGGGTCAGGTCTGTTTTCTTTTGAAGTATTATATTTACAGCTATCATAGATACTAACTTCAATTGAACTGAAAACTTGTGTTAAATACACACGTTCGTCTTCTATATGTGTAGTGCTAAAATAAAAGTGAGTATGACTTCTACATCAGGATTATGCAGGAGACATGTCTACAAAGTCCTCAGAAGTTTTGTAACATTTGTGGGTGTTGCGTGTTTGACGGGAATACGTAAAATAGACTCACAAACAAAGAAAATATATTACTCATATTTCAAAGAGGAAGTTGATGATCAGGATAAATCATTCAAGCCTCATATTGCATGTTACAGTTGTGTTGAGGAATACGTTATTGGTATGAAGGAAAGTGGAAGGTAATACCGTTTGTCAAACCAATGATATGGAGATAGAAGCAGAATCACCATGACGATTGTTACTTTTGTATGTGCAATGTTGCTGGCTACAACAAAAGAAATAAGGCAGGAATTAAATACCAAAATCTGAACTCAGCTACACGGCGTATACCTCATGAACCCGACCTACCCATACCTACACCATCAGCAGACCTCAATTTTAGTGAATCTGAAAGGAGCTCCGACAGAGAGAAGGTTCCTGATCCAGAAGAATTCGACATTTCGCCACAACACTGGAATCAATTTGACTTCTGTGATTTAATTAGGGTTTTAGGCCTCCAAAGCAAAAAAAGTAAATTACTGGACTCAAGACTACAGGAGAAGAATTTGTTATAACCTGGCATTACATCTTCGTGGTATAGGAATCACGAAATACAACTCCACAAGTACTACGCAGAAGAAGATAAAACTTGTGTTTTGTGTGGATGTGTGTAATCATATTCAACAGTTGGGTAGGAAAGCATATGAGCCAAGTAACTGATTATTGATTCTTCCAGAAAAAGTCTTAGGACAGTATTAATTCATAATGACAACAAGTTAGCTTCAATTCCGCTTGCACATTATGGGAACCTAAGAGAGTCTTATGAAACTTTGAAGCGTATTTTTGAGAAAATACCGCGACCATGAGTGGCAAATATGTGGTGACTTGAAGGTCATTGCTGTTACTTTGAACGGGGAAGATACACAAAATTCCCTTGTTTTCTTTGCGAATGGAATAGCAGGGCAACGGACAAACATTGGGAAACTGACCATTGGCCTGAGAGGCAGTAACTGGAACCTGGATCCAAAAATGTTACTAATGTGCCTCTTGTTGATCGTCAAAAAAATTCTACTCCCTCCATTACAATAAAACTTGGCATGATGAAACAATTCGCGAAAGCAATTGACAAAAGTTGCCCTTGCTTCCAGAATTTATGCACAAAGTTTCCATCATTGTCACAGGTTAAAATCAGAGAGGCAATATTTCATGGACCACAGATGAGAAAATTGATTAACGATGTTCATTTTACCTGCTCTATGAATGAAATTGAAAAAGATGCGTGAAATCGATAGAGGTTGTGAAGAAATTTCTGGACAATGTGAAAAACGCTCAAATCAAAGAAAATGCTGGAAATTTTCACAATGCTCGGCTGCAATTTGAGTTTGAAGTGTCATTTCCTGAAGTCATACCTTGATTATTTCCCGTCGAATTTAGGAACTGTCAGTGAAGAGCAAGGTGAAAGGTTTCACCAGGACTTGAAAATGTTGAACGAGTTATCAGGCACTTTGGGACGTACATATGATGGACGACTACTGCTGGTGTCTTGCACGCGACGAACATACCAGAGAACACTCGAGAAAATCACATACACTGCAGTTTCATGGGAAATGAAAAAGGGGGTACGCAAGATAGCTAACATACATTCTAAAATTCAGATACGATTTCATGTTATTCTTCTTCTTTATTTTCTTTAATAGTTGTATATGAGTGTGTCATATTTTTGCAAATTTTGCAATTATATATTTTTTAACATTGTCATATTGGCAAAACGAGATGTGCTACGGAAAAGCGGAATGCATTTTTTTTTTAATTTTGCGCACCGAAATTAGTAAAATCGCCTTTTTTAACTATGCCGCAGAAAAAAGATTTCATTTGTAACTTAGTGAGTTCTCGAAGTTAAATGGTTGTCCTTCAAAGCTGCGGACAGAATAAGAATTCCAAGCAAAGCATTTAAACCATCTTTACACACTTCTACACACTGTACTGTTTAATGTGGCATATTGTGATTTATTTACATTTATTTCTGAATTCATGTGTGAAATAACTGTATCCATCACGTCATTGTCAACTGTTGAAGCACCCCGAGGGCGTAACACAATGCCGTGCACTGTTCTTAAGAACCTAAATGAACGGAACTTGTTTCGGGTTGGATTGCGTGTAGCAGGTCACATGGGTGGAACTGACTACTACACATTTCCCTTTTTCCCTCGTAATGATGGTTTACATGGATGCACTGTAAAATCGCGTGATATTTCATTACACGCGTTGAGATTGTATACAGATGTTCGTTTTCAGAATCAGTCACTTTCACCAACAGTGTCATTAGAAATTAGAAATTGATTCTTCGAAATTGACCGTCTTCAGTTTCGCTGTGCTCACCTTTAGAATCATCATCATCATCATCATCATCATCGTCGTCGTCGGTCCTGGTGGTGTAGTGGTTACCATACTAGCCTCCTACACCCAAGATCGCGGGTTCGAACCCGGCCAGGACCGATGGGTTTTTTCGGGGCGTAAAAATCCTAAGTATGGCTTCCTTCGGAAGGGAAGTAAAGCCGTGGGTCCCGTGTCGTACATTTACGGCACGATAAAGAACCTCAAGCCTGAAAGAGAGGCCTCTGAGCAAAATTTGTCGGCCGTTTCACGCCCTGAGTTGAATGGGACGCTGATGACCTGAGATGTTAAAGAGCGTCCGTAAATAAATCAATAAAAAAAATCATCATCATCATCATCATCATCTTCTTCTTCTTCTTCTTCTTCTTCTTCTTCTTCAAATCTTCGCAAACATTTTCTCTAGTTTTGATTCGAACTCCGAAAAGTTAGTTGATATGATCTTAAATTTAAATTGTATTTTGTATGAGTAATTTAATGGTTAATTTTGTAGGAAGATCATTCTTCAAGCAGTTTTTCCAACTGTTGTAACAATTAGGACGCTTTGGTGTTCTAGGGTTAAAAAGCGACCCACTCGTCTTTTGGCATTCCCAACATCCTGTACTGTCACAGACTTGCAAGTCAAGCAAGTTAAATGAGTCCCAAGTTACCTCGCGCTTAATCCCACATGCACAATGAATTACCCCTGCAGCCAGGAATCATGAGTTTGGTGCCACCCGAAAGCTTTCGGTAATTTTCAAACCTTAAGTAGCTGGGTAGGGGAAATAACTGCCCTTGCGTTTTCTTTCTCTATTTCCTCTTCCTCTTCTTCTCTTTCTAAGACTTTCTGAATTCAAAGACCGATACGATTTTACATTGTGTCCTGCCGGTTCCATAAATATATAAAACTTAATTATTGCTAATTGAATTAATTATATTTAACAAAAGATTATGTTTATTAGCAGAGACTAATGGCTTTTATTAATCTAGGAATTGATTCTGAGGTTGCTGTTTATCCTAGTGCATACAGAATTCTAAAGAGTCTCCCAAAATATTATGGAGATTTCTGTCCAATTCTGCTATAATCAGTTTGCATTACTTGACTCAATCGTCTTCTCCGAATCTTCAAGTGTGAAAGTTAATAAAGAAAGATAGAAAGAAAGAAAGAAAGAAAGAAAGAAAGAAAGAAAGAAAGAAAGAAAAGAAAAGAAAAAAGTGTCTGCGCTCGAAAAACTGAAAGAAGCATAAGAAATCAACTTGCAACAATTTCACAAGATGAATTAATATGTTTGAGCGCATATGTTTTTAAAAAGGTGTGAGAAAAATGTAGTGGCACAATTTTTTATATATATTATTTATGGATGATCTTTAACATCTCAGATCATCAACGTTTATTCAATTCAGGGTTTGAAACGGGCGATAAATTTTGTTCAGAGGCCTCTTTTTTCAGGCTTGAGGTTCATTTTCGTGCCGTAAATGTACGACAGGGGACCCATGGCTTTACTTCCCTTCCGAAGGAAGTCGTCCATACTTAGGATTTTTAATCCCCAAAAATCCATCGATCCTGGCCGGATTTGAACCCGTAATCTTGGGTTTAGGAGGCAAGTATGGTTACCACTACACCACCAGAACCGACCTAGTGGGACAAGAATATGACAAATAACGTTTATTATAATTGTGATTTGCACGAGATCTGTGCATTTGATTTGAGGGATTATGTATATCCGACTCAGTTGCCATACAGTATGTTTCCAGCCGCCAAGCTCTCTCGAATGAACGTCCATTTGTGAACATTGTAAAGCATGAACGTAAATAAGTTGTATTGCAACTACCGTGCGATCAATGTTATTTTCCCCCGGAGTATTTTATGGGTCAGTGCGCCGCTCGTTAGCCGATTAGCTGGCCATCCGGGTCTCGGTGATTAACAGGAGGGTAAATACAACAAACCAAACATATAGCAATACACAAACCAATTCAAGAGACTCATTACTTACCAAACTATTAAATGAATTGATGAAACAGCCCGCCTTCATTCTCCACATATTTTTGGCATCTCTTAAGAAATTTATCACTCACTGTAGCTAATTTTGAAAAATCCGAATAATTTCCTGATGAATATTATCTTTGTGTTCTTGTATGGTGCACGGGCTTGTTTTGCACATGCATTTGTTAATTTATTCCAGAGATAACAATCGCAGTATGTTAAATCGGGAACAGAAGGGGCCAAAAATCCCTATTAATAACTGTTGTTTTGTGGAAATATATTGTGAATTGCTTTCATGGAATTATTCTCAGTGTGAGCAGAGGCAGAGCCCTGTTGAAAAAATGCATGATCATGCTCCCTATCGTTTAATTCTCTGAAAAAGGGGTTAGCAAGGTATTCACATAAGTAACAGAATCAACAGCATGCTCAAAAATGGTACTGTTATCCTTTCACCACCAAGTTAACATATATGAATGTACATAAAGACAGGTTGTACTGTTGTAAACTTACAAGGTATAATGCAGTTTATGTATACTGTCGAAGTAAGGAACGAACAGCACAATACATACCCAGGAACAGCTTTGCTACTTCTGCGACACGCAGCAAGGTCAACAAGTAGGCAAGTAGGTGTGGGTACGCTCATAGGAAAATCCCCGCGCCATGGGAGAAAGCATCCCTGATCAAACGGTAGTAGGAACAAAAGTGACACAACAGCAGATCAGCTGATCGAGAATTCAATAATGTCTGCCTTGAAGCAACTGATGGAATCAATATGTGGAGAGATAAGGCTGAGTATGATTTCTTCACGAGCTGGGAACATTATGAAGGTTGAAGAGCACCAAGAGTTTACTCATAGATATGGGAATAAGAAGAGGTTTTGAAAGGATAGGTTCAGTAGAAGATTTTGACTAGCAATGCTTTGTTGCAATATCGAAGGGCTGGTAGAGAATGTTGAGAACGGTAACCTGGCACAATTGCTGAAGCTTGGTAATATCGGAGTAGTGGAGAAATGGTTAACTAAGAGCATACATTGGAATTTCAGCTGCTTGATCATTTTTGGAAATATGAGATTAAAAAGCTAGAAACTTTGCATATATCAGGAGGAATAGAGAGGATGCAAAGAAGGGAGCGAGTTTCAAATTAAGGGTAACAACAATAACAACAAAAATCGGCGCACTGGAAATTTGCTGTGGTATACCATTGGTGAAATATCAATAATTAGTGCTCGTTTTTATGAGGGAATTTATAATCCAACAAGGTTAGCTGGATATTATTATGTAAATATATTTAAAAAACTAAATCAAAATATTGAAGATTTGCAGAATAAATATTCAGGCGCAGAAGTTGCATTAATGGGTGATTATAATGTTATCGTGGCGGAAGAGCAATCAGAATTAATTAGTCTGGACTCGGAAATTGACTTGGTGAAAAGATATAGTAGGGATAAAAATTTAAATGGTGAAGATAAATATTATTGCATTTTTGTTGGGCTAATAACTTGAATGTGTGTAATGGAATAAGAGATGAATATAATTCAGGAGAAATCACATTTATTAACATGAATGGACAGAGCGTTGTATATTACGCCTTATGTGCGTAGGTTTCAATTATTTGCTAATAGATTCTGTGGTCTTCAATTTAGTATTGTCTAGTTATCATTTCTTTGTGAGAGTGTCTCACATAACCCGCGCCAGTCATGAAACGTTCCTGAACCAGAAGTTTGGTATGTAGTTTCGACAAGGCTAATACATTTGTGAAGAACTTGTTGACAACAGTGAGCTAACTAAGTTATTTTCAGGAAAATTGCGTCAGCTGTCTCTCGCGTTAATCTTCTTTTACGATAGACTACATTATAAGAATTTCTGGCCACTTGGATCAATCCCGCAATTCCAACGTTACTTAAAGGGGACGAACTTGAGAAAATATAAAATACTGTATTTCTTGACTAATATACAGAAAATTTAATAATGCGTTAATGATATTTAACAAAAATAAGCCATGCTATTTCAGACAAACCCGTTAAATATTGCACAAGAAAAAAATATTATTTTGTGATTCTATTGGTAATGCTGTAATAAAATGTCCCTTGCGGTGCAATTTTCAGATTTTGGGGGAAAAATAAAAGCTGCAGATATGTGTTCCAAACCATGATGGAGACAAACTCACATTCTTTGTTCCATTTTGTTGTAATTATAAATGTGAGTTGGAATTTATTTTCATATATAAAAGAAAAACAGTTTGAGAATAACTGCTTTAGTGGACCAGTGTGCATGATCATATAAACAGTCATGGGACATGACTTAAGTCAAATTAACCTAAAATTAAAAAGGTCTCCAGTGATGATACTAAAAATACAAATATATTAATAGTGAATTCGATAGTGGCTTATACTTTTGTAGCCCATCGGTTACATTTGCACCACACTATAAAATTAAACGCCAAATCCTTAAGTTACTTGTTAAATACAATTTTCAAATTGTGGTGGCCGTGTTCAAATTTAAAATCTTAAAAATCCTCAGAGAAAATGCATTACATAAAACAAATACGGAAAAATAAATTAAGTACTTCAATCGAATGGCTGTATGCATTAATTTCCTTAGAGCAACACGAAAATAACGATATCCTTGCAGAGTTAAATATTTAGCCGGAACAAAAACGATTTATAAGGTCCTTAATACTGCGCAAAAGTTGTGTTTTTAGTTCAATACTAGGCCTGAAAAGTTTAATTAAAATACAAAAATATATTATGGCAACGCAATATCTATAAATATTGTTTTCTATTTATAAACCGACAAAAATCTTTAAATAAAGAAAAAGATATAATAATGCTGTATAAGACCTGAAATTAAATAGTAGACACTTTATAAAACACAGACACTATATTTATGCTTCAGAAACAAATTTTGTCAATATGCCTTTCCATTGTTGTTGATTTCGTTTATTTAGGACGCATTTTAACATCTCAGCTACTCGTTCAATTCAAGGACGTGAAAAAGCCGGTAAATTTTGCTCAGGTGCCTCTTCTTTCAGGCTTGAGGTTCTTTTACATGCCGTAAATCTACGACAAGGGACCCACGGCATTACCTCCCTTTCGAACGAAACTATACCTGGGATTTTACGCCCAAAAAAACCCATCGATCCTGGCGAGCACTGAACCCGGGATCTTGGGTGCAGGAGGCAAGTATGGCTACCACTACACCTCCAGGACAGACATATATGCCTTTTAAGAATAATATTTCCCTAACATTTAACACTATCATAATAAAATTAACAGTCTAAATTTACGATGTTAAGTTATTGTGTAGGAAAAAAAAAAAAAATAGACGAAATCAGACATTTGCACAAATATATACTCGTATATTAAATATAGTGATGATACATTCTGACATTCCGATTGAAACGACGGTTCCTTTCGAAAGTTGGCATCATTTTACGACTCTCTAGATCTTCTCGCATAAAGTTCATTCCTTGAAATGGATCCACAAATAGATATAGACGCCTCAGTCACCAGTTTTATGTCTTTCTGCAGCTTACGTATGCTAGGGTAAATTTAGTGCATTTACTGCAGTATAAAACTCCGCGTTCTCAGTTTCAAGCAATTGTTCAATCTCCTCCTTCTATAAGCTCATTGTGATGGGCTGCTCCGTTAGTTGACAAGTCTTGTCATGAAACTATGTCAACATAATCTCAGCATCAAAGTTGATCTTAGGAATATAACATTTTTAAACTAAACTAAGCTCTAATTTACAAATTTGGCGGAGACCTATTAACTTGATGTGTATTCTCTCATTAGTATTATACTTAAAAACACATTTACAGTTTGAGCAAAACAGGCAGTTCTCTGTATTACAGGGCCAATTACTGCCTTCTTCTGGTAAGTAAAGGAAAATTAAAGGACAAGCCAGAAGTGTTTCGAAACGTCCTCATATGCAGAATTCATCTTAATATAAAAGCAAATGAATGCAAGTTTTTCCGGTACCCATATGCAAATACTGTAATCGATTGGCAGCTGCTGGCCACCTTGAATGGGCCGGTATTTCAGGATTCCTATTGCTTAGGGAACAAGTTTTACTTGTAACAGCTTGGCAAAATGTATTTGAACTTATATCATTCGTGGCTTGAAATAGGGGCAGATTTCCTTCAGTGGGCCCAAATGAAATGATCTGAGGATTTTCAGAACGGTGGAATCTCTTTCCTATTGCCTCACAAAATGCATTTTGTGTATCAAATTTAGCATCCTAATGACGAAGAGGTGAGCAAGGGAATTTCATTTGCATGAAGTCAGCACATGGGCCACTGCTGGGGCCTAAGAAGTTCTTGTTCCAGCAACGCAAACATTCCCCTTTAGGGCCAGTATTAGATGCAGTTTCACCACATTCAAGCCCGTAACATTCTTCATATTAATTTTATTGTGATTTAAAAAGTTAATTATGCTTTCTTTTATACCGAAATGAACTAGAAGTGAGTGCACTATGATTCAAAATGTTGATCCAAGTTCCTGTGTAAAGGATTTTTGTAGACTTTTCTTCCCTTCATTCACTGGATTGTAGTTTGATATTTTCCACTATAAAAGTATAAATTAAATTAAAAACTTTGTTAGGGGCGTTGATAACTGTTTGCGCTTTCTGGGATGGGAGAAAGGATATACAGATTATTCCGCGTGCATTAGAACAGCCGTTGAAACAGCTGCGTAATCTGTTGACAATATCGTAATGATAAAGGTTCTTTCATTTCCTCCTGCTTTGCTTTTCTTTCAAGTCACACAGTGGGTGGTACCTGCACCTCCGGCGCATGCTCTTTACGTATGATTTCTCGTCTTATTTTTATGGATCACCTTTTGTGTATTATCCATTTTTGTTTTAATGCGCATTTTTATTCAATTTCGAATCCGCGCCATATAGATAAGAAAAATATACTGCATCGGGAGTACAAAGTTGAACTAAAAATTATGCTGTTTCATTTAATCACAGCAAAACTTTTGCTGTTCCATTGCGCCCAGTCCAAATGAGTTAAATTGCTTGACGGAACTTTATTGATGAAACGTAAATACCTGTTAATTTGAAGCTGATAGATTTCATTGTCATTTTAATCCAACCAGATACGCACCTACCTGATATCCATTACGATTCTACTGCTACAGACGGATTTTTAGGTATCTATTATTAACTAACATTGATTTAGTATCGCTGTTGAAGAGTAAACGTTTTATTTTAAGATAACACGTTTAACACCCGTTTTTACTACTGAGGCACCACAGGCGGTAGACACTGATGATACATGAAATGAAATGAGAAATTGGGAAAGCATATTTTTATTTTAGGAAGGAACCGCTCCAGGCCTAAGTTTAGGGAACCTCCCCGTCATTTGACATTTATGAGGACTGAGGAAAATCTGGAAAAAACCTGAGTCAGGGAGGACGGTTCTGGCGGGATTCGAACCCCAGACCCCGCGCTCACGAGTCCGCGCCTTAACGACCTCGGTCACCCGTGGCGGTTTTAAGATAAACTATTTATAAATGAAGGAGATAAATGGTAAATAAAAGATTTAATTACGTACGTCATAATAAAAACTTTACTTCTATTTGAATATGATCACATATGGAAAGACATTAAGTAACAGGAATATTATAAATTTTTAGAAGAGTACTTGCAGAAATTATTTGTGTCTTTTTATACAGATTACCATCAACTTAGTCATCTTGTCCGTAAGCTTTTAGATCATCTTAATAAAGAACGTTTATAAGACATTTAACCAATTTTGCACCACCTCCTGTACCTCGTTGTAAGCTGCAAGCTTCTGATGTTCTTTCAAAGGTCCAAAAAGGAGAAATTCTAATGATGGCAAGCTCGGACTGAGTGGTGGATATTTTAATACCTAGGATTTGATTATTGTCGGCTTCAATCTGTTTACCAGCAAGTAAAGCATGGTCATGAGTGAGCCCTTCTCTGGAAGTCCCGTTGAAATTCTAAAATATAGCCAGCATACTTTCACAGCGGAAGCCTGTGTTTCGATTTTTTTTTTTTGAGCGGGAAGGACGAATACGCCCCCTGTATCAATCATTTCTTACTCTCATGTTCATAATGGTGCACCCAGAGCTCGTCTCATAGAAGACATTTCCTTCATTAGCATGACGGCTCTAGTCATCCTGACAAATAGTTTGCCGCGCATGCCTGTGATCACTGCTGAGCACTTGGGACGGTTCTATGGACACTTTCCAACACCCGATGTCAACATGTGTGTTGCATGCAGACGCAACAGTGAGTTGTCTATAGTCAAGCAGTTCGATCTGCTGTTACACTGTCTCAGTTGCAACACACACTGGTCTCCCACTACTGTGTTTGCCACTGACGTTTTGTCTTCCACCAATTCATAAACTCTCCCCTGACTCAAAACTACTGCCTTCCACACTGAACTTTCATTATGCTATAGATTTCAGAATATTTGACTCCCTCTCGTCAAAAAGTTGCATAGCGCTTTGTTGGTCTTCCATGATGCAATTCGACAATAGAGCACTTATGTATTACTAGCTATCACGTAAAGCCATAGAGCTGGATAGTCACCACACCTATATGGTGTATTGTTCAGTATCCACTTTGTTTCTTAAAATTAGAGTTTTCGTTATAAATACATACCACGAAGTTTATTATGAAATTCCTGTTATTTAATGACTTTCGCTCGTATTAAAGGTATCATCTTGCTAGACGTGAGCATACCATAAGAAACAGGATGGAAAGCACCCACGTATATGAACCTCCTTGAATGCAACCTCTTTTACCCCCTTACAAAGATTCTGAAAGCAAGGAGACTCCCGAGGTAATGGGAAGCAGACAGCACCTGGAGACATACAAGTGATTCATGTAGCCGTAGACTCTGTACAACTTGATTTATCCTGACAATAATAATCAATATATTGCCGCTTAAACTAACGCACAAAAAATGAACACTTTTAGGCATGCTCTGTATAGCAAAGACATGACTACAAAGACGCATTTCCGATACAGTTACCCTCCTCTCTTATGGTCAGAGGGTAATCTGTTTTGCATTAGTGCTTCTAAAATATTTAAAACTTATCTTTCATTGGATAATTAGCGTGGAACTCTATAGGAAAGGAATTGTTATTGCACTGTTATTGAATATGTAAAACCAATAACACACCAACGATCCCTATTCTGCAAAGTACATAAGAAATATAGCTTTATATTGAATTTCATATTATTTATTAAGTAAATCAATTTTGTTGTTGAAACGTTTCACAGAAAAAATATAAAGAGGCAAGTTTTTAATTAAATACTTGGTATTTTAATTCAAGAAATATCACTCCTTGTCTTATCCAATAAGAAAATGGTGGCAACTCCTTATGTAAAAGTGAATTCAAACTGCAGATCTAAGCATTTAAACACAAGAATAAATTGCAGCAACACCGCTCTTCGATGTAAATTTCTTTCCATGTAAACCTTCAACTTTAAACCTGATTTGTTAATATCACATTTTGACTCTTCCTTGATATACAGCAAAATGAGTATTGCATTGAAAATGTTATAGACGTTTTGGCCTTTTTATATTTACTGCATCTTACCGTTAGACATTCACGCATAACAGATAAAGTTTCATATATGGAAAGATATATAAGGATATAAAACTTGCTTCAATATTCCAAGTTAAAATAACACTAACAAAAGAGAATAGGGACATTGTTTTCTAAAATCAGTGCATTTCCCGCAATGGCACCGTGACTGACAGACTGACATTCCATGCTTGTGGTTACGTCAAGTTGTTCACAGTATGAACAGCTCCTGGAAAGTGTGTTCTAATAGAGCTGGGACTCATTTTTGGCAAAAGTACACCTTAAGCAATGTAACATTTATTTCTAAAATATTGGAAAATAAAACTGAATGGAACTTCTTTGAATCTTAGATGTGATTAGATGACTTTGATACCGAAGAATTTGTTCACGCTGAGAGTAAAATGTCAAGCACATTTCATTTGTATAAGTGCGATTCATTTGCGGCCATGGCTGCAGATGGATCACAGAGCTCATTGTCCGTAAATCCGCATTAGTTAATATATCAACAGAGTTTTCTTTACATTCACCATTTAATCTAATTATACAATCAAAAAGTTTTATATTCACTACAAAGAAGTCTTATTGTTTCAAGTTTGACATTTAATATTTGTGTCATTTTATGCTACTAAAAGTCTCAGATATGAGAATGATAGTTGTGTAAAATACTTTCGTATATTCTTTTAAATGCAAATAGCAATAATAATAACTTAATGTTATATCAATAATATCAATATTATTTATAATTTGAAAGCATCACCATCATGCTACAAATACAAATGTAATCTATTAACATAATATGCCTTAATTTCGTTTATCCTTTCATGAATAATGAGAGTATGGATTAAAAATATAAATGCTCTGGTCCAATTTAATATGCATAAATTTCATAGATGTCAGATCATACATTCATGAAGTATAGTTTGGATATTTACTTCATTAATAATTAAGTTTTGCTAATTTTATACTATTATATTGAGGCTTAAACCCTCCTCTCCAAACGGATTTTTGGAAAACCATTTTCGGTATTAATGTCCATAGAATTTTATGGTTGACCTTCAAAGGGTAACAAAATGTTTGATACTAATGAGCTCGTGTAATTTCTGCTTGTAAGTTACGGATTTTATGATCATATTAACCACCGGCGTTTTTCTATCGCACCCCTGCACTGAAGTGAAAATTCATAGTCCGAACCTCTCATACTATCATGCTGAAGTTTTGGTAAATGCCAAGTAGTCACACATGGATTTGCTTTGCGATTACAACAAATGGTGCGGATAACTATTAGAACTTGTTTCCAAATAAATTATTAATACATGATACAGCGCTTATGACAGTTCGTGCTTACAATAATTTAAGTGACATTTGAAAATGTACCAACATCTATTGATCTTCAAAAACATATAACAGTAAATATAAAATGGTAAATTACTTACAAGACCCAAAAGCATAAACAATTTTCTTCAGCATTAATTTTGAAACGTTGCAGATAAGATATAAAACTTCTATAGAGAAAAAAAACTTTAACGATTGTAAAATGCGGTAGTAAACTTTTAAAGAATTGCACTATTGTAGGTGCAGCTCCTTTTTCATATATCCTCTTAGGATTTATGAGCTAAACATAACTAGCTATAATGTATAAAGAAAATAAATATTGAGCTCAAACATAATTGGTGGTTAAAATAATTTTTAAAAAAAGATAAGTCTGACATATGCTAAAATGCAACAACAATGAATATGGGTTTAAGCAAAACACTTAAAAGCAATAATGATCCTTGTACTTTTATTAATGGTTTTCGCAACGGTAAACAAGAATATTAACAACATATTATTATTATTATTATTATTATTAGGTATTATTATTATTATTATTAAAATGGTGTGGCTTACTTATTCTCAAACCTTTCAGCATACTCATATTACGTTATACATTTCAGTTATCAAAATGGTAATTTATTGAATCTTAAAGAGTTGGTGCTTGAATACCCATAATAAAGTAACTTTTAAATTTTCAAGAAAGTTTGTATAAGTTTCAAATTCTTTTCCGTCAATGCCATATATAGCAATTTAAAAGAACATTATGTAAACTGCCGTTAAAACATTTAATAGAACATTATTTACTTTAAATGTTTATTTAGCATTATTTGCGTAAGCTTTAAATTTCAAGAAAACTGTGAATATAATTTTCAAGCTTATCGCTTCAGTCACCCACTTCTGTGCGAAACAGAATAAGTTTAAAAAAGGTAAACGCTTTGTTTTTCTGAACTTGGAAGAGATCGAAGAGTAATGTACTCCATTTGCAAATCCATTTATAAAAACTTAGCAAATTAGAAACCAAAATAATCTTGACGCGCATAGTCACGTAAATGATATAATCTTCACTTCTGCACTCTCCATCGCTTTCAAAGTCATCCTTTTAGTTTCAGGAGAGTAGCAAAGTAAATATACATGAGCTATCGCTAATCACCTATCCCCAATTAACATGTAAATTAACAGTTAATAAGGTTCATTAACAGTAGTCAACATAAGATTTACCGGTGCAATTAAAAACATACTTGATTACCACAAATATGATTAATTTATTATTACATTATAACGGCAATTTGCAGCTGCATGAATCAATCAACGGTTTACCCATGGCAGTAATTTTACTAATTTTATAGATAGCAGGTCACTGTTTACGACATGGGAACCTATTTCGTTGTGCCCTAGTGAAAATGCAGTTGTAGACCACTAAATAGACATACGGAAATGCCTAAAAATTTAATTCGCTCATAAAGATCCATTAGCATTATTTTTAAATTTTTAATAGCAGCTGATGAATCTAAATGTACTTGACCTGTTTGTTCTTTATCCTTTATTTTAATTTTTGTGTGTTTTCCTTTATAAAGCAACCAACTTTACTTGAAATCACTTTTTAATTACGCGTCATATTCTGGATTAATTTATGTGCTGTAGTATACTGGCCGAAAAGTAAGTAAAGTAGAACTCACTTGAGGTCAAGCAGTGATTGATTTGTGAACGTTGTGTAAATACCTGTGTCCAATATTACGCGAATAGGTACCATAAATTCAGTTTTGTTCTGATATATGAATAAATATACAGAAAATTATATTCAGAAATATGAAGGAAATAAGTTATTAAATATGAAAAAGCATTTTGATGATAGCATTATTGATGTTTTTTTTTAAGTATACTACTATACATGGGCCAAAAAAAAATATATATATATATATATATATATATATATATATATATATATATATAAAGGGGGTTTAACACTATGCATTTTTGAGTAGGAACGAATGGCTTCGGATTCTTTAATATGGATCTACAGGCATCGACATGTTTCAACCTCATAGCTACGTTACGATGTGACGTGTGCTCATGGCCAGTCAAATGAAAACCAATGTCATTGGGTGAGGCTGCACTTCAATCTGGCCACAAGTCACTTAGTCTGCAGGTCTTCTTGGAAATATATATTATTTATTTCTGTAAGGTAAGCTATTGTGTTTTTAGTCTCCTGACAAGCCAGAAACACATTTATAGCTTAGGAGTCAACGCTGGCACATCACACCAAAGCGCTCGATGAATACTTGTTTTAATCTTGAAGTGCCTATTTATCGATTCCCTTTCTACTCGTAAATCATTATACATATACATATATATATACATATATCCTCAGCCTGTATTTATATTACCGCCACGGATGGCCGAGGTCGTTAAATCGCGGACTCGTGAGTGGGAGGTTTGGGGTTCGAATCCAACCAGGACCGTCCTTCCTGAATGAGGTTTTTTCCAGGTTTTCCTCAGTCCTCATAAATGGCAAATGCCGGGGAGGTACCCTAAACTTAGGCCTGGAACGTTTCTTTCCTTAAAAATAAATCCTTTCCCAATATATCATTTCATTTCATATATCACCAGTGTCACCGCCTGTGGTGCCTCTGTAGCAAAAACGGGCGTTACACACTATACATCATCATCATCATCATCATCATCATCAGCTTGTATTGCAACATTCTTTATTTGATTACAAAGTGTGTGGTCAAGTAAGTAGAAATAACTACATACGAGTTAGAGCCGAGGTATTTTCGAGACAATAATCTTCAGCGGAAAGGAGACAATGCAGCAACTGGCCCATGCATTAGCGGCCCGAACACTAATTAATCCATTCCCAATTAATTAATCTAAAGATCAAACCATAAAAACCAATCACCATTCAATAATTGATAAGCAAATCAATCAGCCCTTCCATACGTCTCACCATACAAATTTATTACAAATTGGCGCCCAATGTGAGACCATTGAATCAACCACACAATCAAATAAACATCCTTACCACACAACACACAATTCAAAATGTGTTACATTGTCCACTTTGGGAAGATTCATAAACTGATATTTGTTTGCTATTGGCGGAAAATCTATCGAATATTCTGGAAGCCTGTGGCAAAACTGTTAGCCCCGTCTTTTTCTCTGAACAATGACCAGGCTTTGGAATCTCGAGCTAGATGTTTCGGCGTGATATTCTAATTTGTTAGGTTCGAAACCTTCTTCATTAGTTAGAACCAGTGATCCAGGTAACATGAGGTTTTAGTATATTTTGTTGTAATATTATTAAAGTACGTTGGGAAGAATGACTTAAAGGTTCCTTTTGCTATTTTCTAATTTAACAGGGAAATATATTTTAAAGTCAATGAATTCAATTTATTGTAATTTATGGGCAGAAAAGGTTCCTCTATTCACTGGCTAAGTATAAGAGTTTATAGTTTATAGAATGTTTGTGCCCTCAGTAATTGTTTGTCGAGGATTTGATGCATTATTGTGTATTATATATCGCAATATTTTCAAGGGTTTTGTGCTTATTTAAATAATATATTGCAGTATTCGGCTTTTACACAAGCCCCAATTTTGTTATTATTGCACAAAATTATAAATTATTCTTCTCTTGCATTGGAAAGTTACCTTTTTCTGATCTTGTTTCTTTTCCCCCCTTCCAACGTACTCCTGAGGTTAAATCATGTCTGGGAATGAACGGGAGGGTGTGCAATTTATATTTTTCATTTATAGAACCGTGACATCATATGAGAAAGCGGATAAATTCATACACATACACATAATGAGTGCATAGCACAATATAATTTTATCAACAGTGTATGTTGCTCATTTTGTATTTATATGGGCTTGCCCTTTTCCATTATTACTCAGAATTATTTTTCTTTGATATCGTTGCTTTTACAGCATTTTACGTGTTAATTTTACTTACAGTATTGCCCTGTTTTGTTTTTCCTTCTGTACATTGTATACCGAAAGTTGGTATGCACTGTCAACAAACATTATATCCTTCCTCGCTAATCCTGGGATTGAACTTTGGGAAAGATAGAAAAGCATCTATGACTGGACATGGACAGAAATGGAGAGAGTAAGGCACGTAGAAGCATTGAAGCAAGAGGCTCCCTTAGTCCCACAATAACCCCATTGTACATACCCATTTAAAATTAGAATTGCTTGGAAAGTCTATTGTAGTCATTTTTTTGTTTAGTTTATTCATTAATAATCTAAGGAACAGGTTGAACTGAGCGAATATTTTGTGAACTTTTCACAAAGAAGGAGAACTGCGACAATTGTGCTATGGTAAACAAACATGTGCATTTGCTGATATCACATTTTGGCTTTCGATAGACTGAGAATAGGTGTTGTCTCTTGAGTTGCTAGTGGCTTTCAATTAGCTTCTGATAAGAGATCTTACCTCACCAAAATAAACCAGACGCTTCTTTGCCAATAGATTATGATTAGTCTATATTAGATATATAGCCTATTCGTGACTTGCCGAACGCTGAACATACTCTACTTTCGGTCTTGAAAAAACACAGCATACAATTTTCTAATAGAACATTCTTTTCACAAAATTTATCCTAGTGAAAATACCCAAATTATGTTTTGTTTGAAAAATAAATGTGAGGAATGCCTTTCTACTTGTTAAGTAAGGATAAATCACTTAGATGCAACACCTTCCCAAGGTATGTTAAAATAGTGACAGCACCCAATGGTCTTTTGTTCATTCGAGTCCCTTGCAACTGCGGTTTTCTTTGCACCACTATATTCAATCAGGCCTTCCTCTGTCAAACGAAGTCGGATTTTCTACCTGAGCTATTTCGCCGTACAGTCAACACGCCACACTTAATCAATTATTCATTGTTTTGAATTCAGCATACAGTGAATTGCAGATGAGTGTTCATATATATATATATATATATATATATATATATATATATATATATATATTTCGCTAGCGTTAAGGAGCTACCGAGATTCTACTAAAGCGTTCTAAAAAGATGCCAGAAATTGTGAATTGTGAATATTTCCAACATCTCCTGTCATAAGATACATGCTTATTTTCATTTTAATTGTAGTTGAGTTTGTGAGAGCTTGAATCAGTAGCACGAATATGACATCCGCTTTGCCAGAAGTTACCTCTCTGGCTGCCGACCAGCCAGCTGCCGTGAAATGGGCGACAAAACCACAAAAGACCCAGTAGTACAGGAGGTAGGGGGTCTTTGACTAACGCGCAACTTTACAACTTTACTGCGCATCTCAAGATCTCCCACTTCCTCAAAATTTAAAGCTAAAACTACTCCAATGTGTTCAAAAACTACGAATCTAAATATCGATATATTTTTTAAATGACCCAATGCTAGTATGGTGCAAGCATAACTTAGACGGTTTTAACGTTATAATCAACAGTTATATTTGAAGCTAGCCTTACAGAAATTCAAAGTGGCATCGTTGCTGTGTCAGACAAAGAAGTACCTGGTCAATATTTCATCAACCACTTAACAAATTTGTGCTGGCCATATTCGTAAACTAGTACGTTTAATCTAATTATCTCTTGTAGTTCGCCGAGTGTGTTTTAATTGACGGTTAGGGCTTTGTCTTTTAACACAGGCAAAGGTTACAATCAAACAACAATTTTGAAATGCAACAAATTTTTTGCTTAAAAAAGTCAGCTAATGTGCAGAGGCATTGTCTTCCATAAAATAAACGTATGTAAATTCAACGTGACATTCGGAGAACACAAGGAAAACAAGCTGCGAAGCGGTGTAAACTTCCGTAAACTGTTAATTGTTGCGCAACTAATTTCATTCTTTGAGTATGACAAAGGAAAGTTTACGCTGCAAACAGCCAAGGTCGTTGACGGGCCGTGTTGAATATTTACTGCAAGGGAGCCATGTTGCGACTCTTTGAAATGACATACCACAATAATAAAGATGACGAACAAGACCTCAAAGCCAAATGAGGTCTAAATTAAGACGGCGTTTAGTTTACTCCAAAGAAAATCGTCATAAAATTCGCACCTGAAGATTTGTCTCAGTGCGGTGTCACCTGAGAAAGAAAGAGAGTTGCACAGGATAAAATGCCTATTGTCTTAGAAAATTAAAAGTTGCAAAAGCAACAACTTAATCCTGCCTTTTATCCTCGTATCTACATATATATTTTACATAACTGCTTTATGAGGGTTGTTCTGCACGTTCTCGGTCTGATTCAGAGATGTCTTAAAGATGGCCAGATTACTATGATAGTTGTTGAATATCATCCTTTAAATGACGCGTTGTAAAGTTTCAGACAACGTAAGGTAGTCACTTGTTTTTGAAGATCGTGTAAACAAACTATTGTTAACATTTTATACAAGCTGTGAAATACAAGCTGTGAAAAAGTGCTTCGTTTTGAAGGATTTAACCCTAATATAAACACGAAAGGAGATGGATTCCACATTAAAGGATGCTTGCCTTTCGTTTTCGAGGTTAAAAAGTGCGCTGAAGCATTTAAGCGTGATCGTACATCCATTCAAGATGATAAGCACTCAGGTCGTCCCAAAACTGTTACGTCAGACGAGATTGTGACAAAAATTCACATTGCCGTACTCAATGATCGCTGATTGAAGGGCAGAACCAACACCGGGGAGTATTACGCTTCACTACAATAGTGTATTATTAATACTCTTAACAAAAAATTATTCCGAATACATCTGGTCCTCTCGTACTAATAATTATTTAAAGACAGAAACAAACCTGATACTATTCACTCCACAGCTTGCGATAACGAAAGTTCTCTTTCATAACAACTGGGTTGTTGCTGCAAAATTGCATGACTTTCGTTTCCAGGTGCTTTCATATCCACCATATTCACCAGATTTGGCTCCCAGCGATTACTTGGACGAAGATTCATATCAAATGATGAGGTTGAAGCTAAGACAAGTAGTTATTTTTCACAATTTGCCAAACGTTATTTTACAGAGAGTATTAAAAATTTGGAAAAGTCGTGGGACTATATGTATTAATTTACAAGGTAATTTTGGAAAAAAAATCTCCTAAATCTTGTGTTTTCTTGGTGAGGCTAAAAACTTTTAGAATGTCCTTTGTATATTTATTTAATTCGATATGCTTAAATTTTTATCACTTTAGTTTTATTATTACATTTAAGGTACAAACATTTTAAATTGTTCACTCGTGCTCCTTATAAGTGAATTTGATACACTTGTGATCTTTGGGTCACTAAGATCAGGCTGTTGTTAATTATTAATTAAGACATTACTTTGTTAAAATTTACATATAGTATATTAAAATCCCGTTTGTTAGCATACGCAACAATAGATTTCACTACTTGCTTACCTGCCTTGAACTTCAACAATGGAGATCACTGTTTTGTCACTTGTAGAATGTTTGGAATCAGATCAGGTGAGGTCAGGTTGGAGACCACGGCCGATACTCGAACCACAATGAAATATATAACATAAGTAGATCCTTGCCTTTGGTTAAATTAATTACACATTAAGTCTTCATCAGTTATAGAATCCTCACTTTGAACCAAGAGAGTCAAACCATTTCAAGCTACAGTGAAGATATCTGCCATGCAGGAGAGGTGTAAGTGGGTTGGGTGGCCCCCAAGCAATACTCCATACACTGTTGCGAAGAGCTAGGAGTTTCTCGGAATACAAAGGCAGGGATCTAGTCATATGTTCAAGATGTAAGAACACATTTTTAAGGGTCACGCTACACATGATTTCTCAAACTATAACTTGTAGTATTTTCAATTTTTTGTTTTCAAAAGAATAATAATATTTATTATATATTATCTTTTGAGCAATGCGAATAATATTAGCTGGATATTTTTTCGTTATTATTTGCTTGTGTTTTCAATAGTTACAATGTAATATCACACACTTATTATTATTATTATTATTATTATTATTATTATTATTATTTTCTTATACAATTATCGATGGTAATTTAATATAACTAATCATTTTAATATTATGTGTATTTTCAATAGTTTCAATTTAATTAAACATTATTATTAATTGCTTATGTTTTGATCAATGCTAAGTTACATACATTGCTTTAATGTATGTAAAATAAAGAATAAATTTAATGAAAGACATTTGCTCAACACTGAATTGCGCAAATCTGTTCTTGGAGTCATCATGAAATAGTGAGAAGTGGGAAGTATTTTTACGAAGAGAACGGGATTACTTATTGGACGAGTAATTGTTAAAACAACAACGAAGTTTATAGTTAACGTATGGGTTTAAGGTTTACTATAAGAAGAAAGTGTGATCGTAATGGCGGTAGTAATGTTGCAGGTGATTATGCTGTTAATATATAAAACATGGAAGAATAGGAGAACAAAACGGGTCAGCTGAAAAGAAAATTACGATACAGCTTGCCGTAATTTTTTCGCTAAAGATTTAATGACCCGTGCAGATTGACAATACATTTCGAGATGCATTAATAATGAACATGAAATATTTAGCGGTGCCTAGTATTCGATATCTTCAGAAAAATATATAGGGAATTGCTTTCCCACCGGAAATGGAACTACAGGTAGTGTCTGAACCATGGTGATTTTTTTTTTTGAATAGTGTTTAACGTTCGTTTTTACTACTGAGGAACCACAGGCGATGAACACTGTGATACACGAGATGAAATGATAAATTGGGAAAGGATTTTTTTTTAAGGAAGGAAACATTCCAGGCCTAGTTTAGGGTACCTCTCCGGCATTTGCCATTTATGAGGACTGAGGAAAACCTGGAAAAAAACCCAGTCAGGGAGGACGGACCTGGTGGGATTCGAACTCCAGATCTCCCGCTCACGAGTCCGTGCCTTAACGACCTCGGCCACCCGTCGCGGTGAACCATGGTGAGAGACAATGATGAAGGAGCAGACGACCAAAGACTTCCGAAAGTAAGAAACTAGGGATATCAACAATTCCCCTGTCTAAACTTTGCAAAAGTATAGTATTTAATTATGATACATTTTTGTGGCAGCACAATGAAACTATTGCAGAGAGAAAGTTAGATTAAACGTTCTTCATGTGTGAAATTTTATATTTAAAAATTCTTTTCCTAGCTAAAAAGATAAATGGCATTTATGATGTAAGCAACAAATCCGGTCTCTTGTTATCATCACAAGAGAAAGAACTTTGCACATGGAGTAACCGTGAGAAAGCTCATTTGGGAGTTAAAAATGAGAATTAAAACATTAAATATGAAGCATGGTATTGAAGGAATTTATTGTACCAACCTACACAATAACCAAATGTCGCCTTACGAAGGAGATATAGATCTATTCTAATGGATGAAAAAAGTAATTAATAAAAGTGATTACAAAAAGTTATAAACTATGGCGTTGACACTTTTCGTGACTGCCACAGCTCAAGATATAAATAATGAACGAAAGTCATTAAACTTGCTTATTCTCTGTTACTCAAACGCAATCTATGAGGTGTCCATTTTACCTACAGGGTAAACCATTGCTGTATGTACTCAGACACATCTGACAGAGGCTGGTGCCATGTGACGATTTCATCACTACCATAACCACCAATATATTAAAACTTATATAGTTATATTTACGTAAATAATTTGTGTTAGTTTTGGCAGCCACAATTTGAAGAAAATTTGCTGTGTAGTTGGAACAGTTGATCTAATGCATCACCTAGTTGAGTACGTCAGATACAATTAATATCTATACTGATAACCTGAGATGTTAAAGAGCGTCCTTAAATAAACAAATAAACAATTAGTATTTATTTTTATGATACTCAAATATGAATAAGTTTTCAGAGAAACAAAAATATGGAACATTTATTACAGTCCATCAGGGTACAAAAGTTGCTGGAAATTGCATAAGAGGATTTTAAAAATAAATTTCATTGATGACTTTAAATTTTCGTAACAAATTCTTCAAGATTACATATAATCCCCGAGGATTTCACCCACCAAATCTACAAGTTCACTCACGTGAAAGGAAGAAAATGGATTATTGATAAATATCAATTGCTATAATCTGGCTAAATCTACTACCTGAACCATAAATATGAGATGGAGTAACGGCGAAATAATCGGAGTATCCGGAAGAAACCTGCCCAAGCATCGGTTAACGCCACGAATCCCACTTACGGCCACCTGGTCGCATCGGCCATGGCGCTGCCTGAAACTAACAAATAATACAGTGTGTTTGGCTGAAGACAGCGAACATTGTTTGTGAAATCGCTTGTTATAATTGAGGTAACATTGATTCAAATTGTCAGTTAAGCAAATCAGGAAGTATTGCGACACTACGACATCAAGACACTATTAGATCGGGGAAAGTGCATGATGTTGTGAGATCAACGCTTTTTCTAATGAAAATGGAAAAATTAATCTCTTGTCGTTATCGGATAGTACAATGGATAAAATATAAAAAATGATCAAGGCAATACTTAATGGGAATATTGCGAAAACTTTTAACTGCTACTCAGATATTTAAAAATAGTTTTCTCTTAGAACATGTATTTACAGAAAATCAAAACAATTACATTTTCTTACGAAGGAAGCTAAAAATATATCACTGGCGACATGACGCCCGCAGACGCCGCATTGGATAGAGTTCAGTAAATAACTGAATGTGCTATACAGTTTTAACTATCAATTTATTACAATTGCTATATTGGTAGCAATTTTTCCTGTATCTTCTCAAATTCTTACTAGTGCGAGCCTAGTTAATGGTTTTCAATAACCTTAAATATCACATTCCCGGAAAAAACAACTGGTGAAAAAGAGGAAATAATATCTCAAAAAGTAATACAGTTATTGTCTCACAGTTTGCACCTTTAGAAAGAGAAATTGATAATTTTGTATACGCTCTAGTAAATCTCAAATTGAGGGCCATTTGTCGCAGATTACATCTAATCGAAACTCAAATATATTGCCAAACGCGCGAAAGGCATCTTAGTGTAGGATATATTGTGGGTTTGGCCGTTGCATTTGTAATCGAAGTTGCACTCTTTAGCTGATTTCATTTGCCAGTCATCGAACCCAGTGATACTTCTAGCATATGGTTCAAATCTTCCGATTGCGATGGAAACGAGATTAAATTGAAACGAAAACGAGACTCGCAGTGATTATTTCTCGCACAATGTCAGTGTCACAATATCAACAATTGCATCGAGGAAAAGCAAAGTGATATGTATGCGCCTAGCCCGTTGAAGGCGCATCCAACAATGTTTTTTATTTTCTCTTTCTGAATGTGCAAACCGCAAAACAAAATAACATTAGTTTTTGAAATATGACTTCCTAACAATCGCAAAATGGAAGAAACAAAAATATACGCATGCGCGTAGCTCGATACCAATATATCCAACAAAAATTTCTGAGTTTCTCTTTCTAAACGTGCAAACCTCAAGACAAAAATTGCATCTAAATTCTTGTTTTTCACCAGCTTTTTTGAACACACTGTATTTCATTCATACTCATTCTAAATGCTTTATTTTCCATATTATTTTACTCTGTCCAACTTATTGCTAATGCAAGTTGATCAAATGTGAATAATTAACACTGAAGGATAGAACAACTCCCCAATGGTCGGGACCAGATTTCATCAAAGTATCATTTGGTCAGGTTGAATGCAAGTGCTTTCAGGTATTTTGTAAAATGATCTACCTGTGTCATCTTGGAAATCACGGTAATAAAGCTAAGACGCTGATGCTTGGCAACTGCAACGTATATAATTATCAAATCGCTTACCAGGATGATTTACTTTAGTTTACATCTTCACCTTACTTTTTTAAATTCATATTTAATATGATATACAGATAAAACTAGTAAATTCAACATCTTCATTCAATCTTGGATGGATCAAAAGTACTTTTTATTTCTTTACTTGAGGGGGAAAAAAAAAGACACGCAATTGGTTGAAACTTATATCCGCAATGGAACTACTTAAAGTGTAGTCGTCGGTCTTGGATTAGCGGTAACCATACTCGCCTTCTATACCCCAAGATCGCGGGTTCAAACCCGACCAGGATCGATGGATTTTTTCGGGCGTAAAAATCCTAAGTATGGGGCTTACTTTGGAAGGGAAGTAAAGCCGTGGGTCCCGTGCCGTACATTTACGGCACGAAAAACAATCTCAATCCTGAAAGAAGAGGCCTCTGAGCAAAATTTGTCGGCCGTTTCACGCCCTGATTTGAATGGGACGATGATGACCTGTGATGTTAAAGAAGGTCCATAGACCAAACAAATCAATTAAAGTGTAGTTCCATTGCCAGTCGGCATACAGGAACACTGTGTAATGGAACATAGACACAGCAACAGCTACAAAAATGTCGAAGTTAGCGAATGAGCGATTAAAGAAGGAAGTGGGCATTATTCGATTTTTGTAGACAGAAAATATGAAACCTGTAAACATCCACAGAGAGACAGTGTTTGAGTAGGGAAAGGATGTAATTCATCCAACAGGTTTGAAAATGGTGCCGTAAATTTGCTGAAGGAGGAACGATTACAAATCCCCTGTTAGAAAACTGACGTTGGCAATATGTTCCTCCAAAAAAAAAAAAAAAAAAACCCTGCGGTGTAGGCAATTTCGACTACATCAAAGATAAAATTATGAAATGCTGAAAGTGCTCAAAATGTAGGACGTCAATTTCTATCCTGTGGACAATTTTACACTATTATAAATAGTTTAACAACTTTAGTGATTATGTGGAAAAATAAATTAGTATTGTAGAAATGAAATCAGTGCTTTCATCTTGACATACGTTTATCCAATCATTTACAAAAAATCTACAGAAACTTACTTTCTGACTTACCGTTGTATATCGAATATTAATAATTACAACATTCTGTATGTGCATACATAACAGTTAAAGTAAATTCGTTTTTAAATCACTTATTAGCATTAATATAGAGAACAAGAGAAAGAGATAAGGATGCTAACAATTGCAAGAAGAATAAAGCTACGTTGTTATGCAGAACCAAAGTAATGTTTTTCTGAAAATATTAAAGAAACGTTTTGAAAATCAAATTCTTTGTGTAAATGTTCACTTCAGTACATGTTACTTAATGCAGAAGTTGTGATTCAATTTTTTGTCATAAACACAGACTTTTCCGTTTCGGCTCTGTATCAAGCGACAACACAGGGGTCGATCCTGGTGGTGTAGTGGTAACCATACTTGCCTTCTAAACGCAAGTTTGTGGGTTCAATTCCGGCCAAAACCGAATTTTTTTCAGGCGTAAAATCCTAAGTATTGCTGTTTCGAAAGGGAAGTAAAGTCGTGAGTCCCATGTTGTACATTTACGGCACGAAAAAGAACCTTAAGCCTGAAAGAAGAGGTCTCTGAGCAAAATTTGTCGGCCGTTTCACTCTTTGATTAGAATGGGACGCGATGACCTGAGATGTTAAAGAGCGTCCGTGAATAAACCAATTCAAATCAAGACAACACAATGGTTGCATTGGCACTGATAAATTCACAATGTTCGTGAATTAGATATTGGAACTGTTACCCTTGCCGTGACAAAGAATGTGTGTACTAAAACATTATTAGTAGCCTTTTTAGAGCTCAGCCAGTGAAATTCTTTTAGTTTTGTAGTACATATTGTGCAAATGCATAACGTTTGTATATATTTTCCACCTATAGTAAACATCAGTCAGTAATAACTCAGACTACATTATTATTATTATTATTATTATTATTATTATTATTATTATTATTATTTTCAAATGACAGCAGGTTGTGGCTATAGGTCTAGTATAATGCATCTTAAAGCTAACATGTAGTTAAACATAGATTAAGTAATATACGAGCTTTATCTGCTTAATTAAGTGCTTAACATGGTTTAGAATACATATCTACTTACACATTGAAATGCCAGATAAGCACAAACAGATGAAACCAAATTAAGTAAAAGAAGTTGAAATAATTAGTGGTAACATTCAATAATTTGTGTTGATGCTCAAAATGTTTATAAATGAAAGGTAATATACATTTTTTGGGATATTTATACACATCAAATTCATTTGGCTTGCAGACTACTAAGTACAACGCATCGGATAACTAACACGAGTATATTACATATACCGATGCAGTTTAACAAAAGTTTGGTTTAAAGTTTTTATTGTCGAAATTCTATTTTTCTTTTATGATATAAATGACCCATGTCCTTTAATTATACTAGAGAACACGATTTTTACCTCCGGGACAGTAATGAATATTTTCTGTCAATTTTATAAATATAAAACCGAGTGTGCTCTTTAATTTAGCCTATCAGTTGTCAGTTTTTATTTACATTCGATTACCGACTATGGCACAAGTTATACCATGAACGATATATACTAAAGCTTTGATACCTACATGTTGCAGAATAAATCATTTTGTCCCGTTTAAAACAGAATTATTATGACTGATAATGTTTGTAATTGGCGAGTTCCCTAATCCCTAAAGTTATTGTGTGTGTCATGCACATCTATGTTTCCGGAAGTCCCTTGCTCGGAATGGGAGTCCCGGAGCGGAAGACTGCATTGAAAAGAAGTGTAAATCTTAACAGGTAAACATACTGAAGTGATAAAAGTGTTATTTAGTATTTTAATTTTTTTTTTCTGAATGAAACTTCCGTTTGATGATTTAGTGTAATGCTGCTGTTCTCTGAAGGTGTGTTACTTTTGGTCCGTGCAGTGATTTTATTTCAGTGTTCTGCATGAATAAAAGTGAAATATGTGAGTGACGTAATCAAGATAATTTTTGCTATGTTTGTGGAAAGTTCATACCTAGATCCCAAAGGAAAAATACTTACCTTCACTACTTTGGTTACAAAATTGGTGATCAAGATAAAAAACTGGTCCCCAAAACACCATTACACCACTTGTGCAGCTAATTTGAGAAAGTGGTTATGTAGATAGTTAAATACATACTATCTGCCGTACCTCTGATTTGGCAGGAACAACAAATATCGTGAATGACCGTTGTTTCTGTATGGTAATGGTACCAGGTTTGACTAACAAAACAAAATGCAACGTTATTTATCCAAATGCGGTACAAGCAGTTAAATCAGTCCCTCATAGCGAAAATAACGATTAATGAAACAAGTTTTCAATGGATTGAATAGAGCGGGCAGTGTTTATTGTGACCTGCAAGAATTATTTCGCACTTTTACATGTGTAAAGTTAAAGGAGGACATTTTCGTAGTCCCACAGATAGCGAAGTTTTTATAGGACGAACATTTTGAAGGTAAGTTAACAAATATGGAACTGGCGGCATGGGTGCTTTAAAGGCTGTGGTAAAAGGGTTTCTTGGCAACAGAAAGAGTGAGCAATATGAATCTATATTGAATAATTACTACAATGTTATAACGATGTTATCATTAAAAGTGCATTTCCTCCATTCACACCTTGAAAAGTTGGTTGTTGTAGGTGATGAACAGGGAGAGTGTTTTCATCAAGACATAACTGCAATGGTAAAACGTTTTCAAGGTCATTGGGATCCTCCAATGTAGAGGGGCAGTAATTCTGACTGCAAGAGAAAGACACCGAGCATTGTGAATTTTTGTGACCTAAGAAGATAGGTGTTTTGTTGTTTCTATTGTTAATGTTTAAATATATATGAATTCATTTTATTGCTATTTTGACTTATCTTACAAGTAACTTAAATTGTTCTGGTTATAGCAAATTTTAATTGACATTTATGTAAACTGCAAATTAAAAATTGTAAAATTTGATTTTTCTTTTATATCTTTTGAACTAAGTCCAATATGAATATTTCAAAGAATTTTTCGGAATCAGCGCATTGTTTTCCATAAGAAGCAGCATTTTTACTCTGGAGGAATGAGAATTTTTTTCTAGTGTTAAATTTCCACAGAAGTTTTAAAAGTTTTAAAATATAAGGGCTGTGCACTATGATGTAATTTATTTAACAGGTTATGGACTACATATTGATATGGATTATAAGTTTGCTAGTTTTGAAGTACGGTATTTTCAGGATGCTATTGTTTTTTATGTAATGATTATATATAGTATTTCTAGTAGGTATGTTTTTGTGGTTTTGTAAGGATAACACTTTTAAATATTTAATTTTTTTATTGAATATATTTCTTTCTTTAAATGTTTAATGCTGCGATTTGACTTTTTTTTTTTGCCACCCCTAAAAGCACTATTGTCTCCATTTGAGTTTCCTCACACTAGAACGCCGCACTTAAGGTGAGATTGAAACAAAGCATAATACACATTCAGCAGTGATTTCTATATTACAAACATATAACGTAGTGATTGGAAAATAATATTGTGTCGTCGAGGTTACAACTCTAGTGTTTCTACCACCGATTCGTGCTGCTTCGCCCATCCGCCCAGACTCTTTTTGTAACCCGGCTGGCCGTGGGCCATAGCTGTCGGTTATCAGACACTTAGAAGCAGAACTGAAGCTAATGTTTGTACGCTACTAATTAGAAAGACCGCTAGATTGGTTCAGAGGATGACAACTTTTAGCGTTATTGTGCATCTACAGAATTAATTTCACTGCAAAGGTTAGTCTGTATATAAGGCACGAATCCTGAAATACTCGCAAAATTGCCCAAACAGTGATTGTCACTATTACAAGTCAGCATAACTAGAAGTAATAAGGAAGCTTATATTAATTTTTATTATACTAAGGAAATATGTGGTGCTTTTGTAATATTACAGAAGGGTGGCATTCTAGGTGAATGATGCAATGTATAACCCTCGTTTTCCTCTACCCTCCTTCGTCCATCCACCCTCTAATAAACGCATCATTGTAACATCTGGAAACGTCCCCAACTGCATTACTGAGGCGATCGTGTATATGTATGAACAGTCGGAGGGAGAGGCCAGAGGATATAATACTTTTTCTAACGATATTACGTATTTCTGAGTGTCCGGAACACCGAGGTCTCAAACTACCCTTTCTTCATAGCAAGTAAAATAAAAGGGAAAAGGGGAGAAGTAAACACTCCAAGAGCTTCCTCTGTAAGACGATCATGTCCGTGAACCAATCAACCAGTTTTTTACCATAAACTTAAGCAGCCAACACATTTGAACTTCTTTAAAGAGCTTAGAGATGAAAGGCATTTTTTATGAATTACTCGACTTCACAAAGAGGAGAAAGATAAGTTGAAGTTATTAGCACTTTGTCTCTTTAGCATATGATAAAGTTAATGTTCCAATTTTTCAAGTATCTTAGGTACTAATTTATCTTTTAAAACATTCCGTTAAGAGATCACCACTAAAATTTTCATAACGAAGACTATGGGTTCAAATCCTGTTACTGAAAGGTATTGCTTTATGTTCACGTATATTATGTTCTTGAGGATTTCACGGCTAGCGTTGTTATTATTAACATTGATAATTTCCGGGCTATTTTCCAATGTTAGTTTAAATGAAATTTAAACCGCAAGTTTCAGGTGACTACTGCAGCCATCTTCAACAGTGCACCGAGTGATTGTTTTGGAGAGAAGAAAGAGACAGAACCTTTAAGTTTGTATCGCATGTGCCGCAATCGCAGATTTTTCTACCTGATTAAGGCAAAAACGTCTTAAGTTCTCCCAACCTAGTTTTAATGCATCTTTCGGTAATACCAACAAGTATTCTTACCACATTTGCATAGTACTTTATATACTGCAGTATAGCTGAGCAGTAGAGTAGCATCTTGAAACACCGGAATACGACGATATCTATACCGGACCATAAAATACTATATTAAATATAAACATTGTCAGATTTCACGATGCGTATCACTCGGGATTTAAAAATTGCCAGTATAAAAACTATTTTTACAATAACAACAAGAATACGTCAAAATTGCGCTCCGTGACATGCCCAAGGGATCATATCAGCTCTACTAAAATATATAAAGTTCCATGCGAAAGTGAAAAGGTGCACATTAATATGATCGGAAGATCCATTAAAATTTTAGTATTAATTAGCCAGAAAAATCAGCGGTTGCGGCACATGCCATTCAAATGCCTTGTAATAAATTTTAGTAAAAAAAAAAAAAAAAAAAAAAAAGCAGAAGTGATTGCAAAGGAAACTGAATACTTTATTCT
Organism: Metallyticus violacea; assembly: GCA_030762175.1. NCBI lineage: Eukaryota > Metazoa > Arthropoda > Insecta > Mantodea > Metallyticidae > Metallyticus > Metallyticus violacea. The sequence continues at coordinate 282,248,444 of CM060846.1, read as the reverse complement.
GGCTAAGAGAGAAATTTTAGAAATAAAATAACATACAGATAATATAAAAATGACAAGTATTTTCAAATAAGTAAGATATAAAATCCATAATTAGTCAACAAAAACATCACCACCACACCTACCTCCTGCCACTTCTAACGATTCTGCCCCTCTCTACCTGCCAGACACTTACTCAGTCCACTGATGATGCTAGCCGTAATAGCCAGCGAAAGTTTTGGTTTCGAAATGTCATTTAAACCAACGATCACGGCAAAATAGTAGGGAAATTATTAATAAATAATTCATGGTTATTTTAAATAATTTACTACATTGAGACAACTCTAATTAAAAATTGTAGTATGCGAAATATTCTCAGCCTCTATTTTGGTCGCTAAACAGGCGACTCTTACATGCTCCTCATTAGTGTGCGATGATTTATTCTATTAGAGCATGC